>OZ010800.1:345558668-346065203 GCA_963932465.1 Maratus speciosus | reverse complement strand
AAATCGTTGCAGAGTATTTTAAAGACATTACGCTATTTCAAATGTATTGAAACTGATATAAAGCACTGAATTTTACTACAAGATGATTACGATAGAATAGGGCATTCATAGCATTTGCCGTTCATTTACAGGGACACGCAAAAGAAATCGATTACAGTACTGTCTTTGAGTAATAATTGCTGGAAGTGCGTTTTCAATTTCGGCATGCGCTTTTAATCATTTAATTATTTTTAACCACTAACCATACAATTTAATCATTTTTCTGCATTTTACTCGTTGTATATAAATTCTATACCACATATACAATGATGCACAAAAGAATTCACGTACCATTCTCCTTATTAGCGGAAATTGCTGGAGGGGAAATTTCAACTAAAGTATATATGTATTTCTTAACTAAACTAAGTTTTAGTATGCATGTAGTTAACAGATACAAATCTATATGGGTCAATATCTGAAAATTGGACAATTTGCGTCCACTGCCAATAATATTCCATTAATTATACTAAAATTAAAAATATATTATAATATATTGTAACCTGTGTTATAACAATTACCAATGATAAATGGACATATGATGATGTATAAATAATTAATTTTAAGTTTTAAACAAGCGAAATCATCATTTCAGTCCCTGTCCCCAGGTACAAATATCCAATATGAAATGTATGCTGTAAAAAGTTTTATAAATATTTTTAACTTTTGCTATTATATATTTATACCTATAAATATACAGTATGGAAAAATAATGCTCCTTTACTCGTATAGATTGCATAGTAAAATACCGTACTAAATATATTTGTTCCTGAGTTTGACCATCATCTCAGTCCCTCTAACCACACATTTAGGTTAACAGATACTAGGTGGCGCTGGCAGAATTATTTCCATTGCAACAACAACTACAGTTCAACTATCCACCATGGATGAAGGAAAGTTATTTTTCTCATTGTTTCATTTTTAGAAATATTTAGTTTTTATTCTGAAAAGGGATGAGTATTTTTTTATAGCATCATTCATGTCCCCATATTTAACTTCTAATCTATAAAAATAAAGCTTATTGTAACTTTATTTATGTAACATACAAATGTCACATGGAATATTTAATCATTTACAGGTGATCAAAATGATTCAATAAAATGACTGTGTAGTGTGCATATGCAAATCTACATACCATATACCCGGATGTGCAGAGTAGTACGGATATTTTTACGATTATAGAAGATAACTGCTGAAACTGTGTTTATAAATGTGTTATACGTTCTCCAAATTGTTTATTTAAGACATCATCTTTCATCTTATTAAATCATCTTATTACATCTTATTATCTTATTACAGTAATCTGAATGTATTGGAAAATGTTTCATTATCTATACTTGATGCATGATTTTACTTTCTTGTTAATTTCTGTATCGTTTTATAGGCTCACTCAGCTCAAAACTCTGTTCCAGCTCTATTTCTCTGAAATAAGGATTTTAGAGCAGAGTGTTCCTGGTTGGAATTTCCGTAGCTGGAACGGACATCTGTGTAGGTTTTCAGTGTTTTGCATTGCAAGGAAATAAGAATTAGGATAATTTCAACTGAGGAAGTCCTTGAAGGCTTTCACCTTTTTCGTATAATCAAAATATACCATTTACAATATTAAACCCATCTCTAGCTCCCTTATTCTGTTATTTATCAGAAACACACCATATTAATTTAAAATGTCGATTTCTTGCTACAGAAAAGGTTCACTAGTGTATGCCACTGCGTAAGAGAAGGTGGAGTGAGATGAGGAAGTTAAGCTTCTACAATTTTTCCTAGCCACTGTGAATGGATTTATGCACTGATATTTGCATGAGAACTTCGTCCATATCTTACCTGATATGAATATTTTCAATTGCCCCTTTTAACTATAAAGGGGCAAACCACGGGATTATCCAAGAAAGGAAATTTTCGCCATCTTTTCCCAGCAGTGGGGTAAGATGAATTTATGGGTAAAATGGCTGTGACAGACAGACACAGGAGTGATCTTATGATAGTCCCGTTTTTAACACTTTCCAACAAAGTTGAAAAGCGTTTATGACTTCGGTTTGTCTGTCCGTCTGGCTGTCTGTACGCGCTCTAACTCCCGTAAATATACTCGGATCGTTCTGAAATTTTTGGATGTTAGTGACCTATACCATAGCACGAACCCTATTGTAAATGAAGTTTGTAGCATGTTTAGTTCATTTACAGGGACAGTCAAAAGTTTTCCGTTACATTACGGCCTATGGGAAAAAATCGTTTAAAACGATTTTTAATGATGTTACATGCTTTCAAACATAATAAAATTGATATGCATTTATCAAGTTGACTAAAATATGCATTTTCTGTACAATATGCGGCCCAAAAAATAGCTATTATTCATTTACAGGGCCGCACAAAAAAGTTCCTTTACATAATGATATAGAAGTGGAGGGAATTTTTTCCGGCGTATTTTAATTATGTTAAACTATTACATGTATAATGAAATGGATATACGTCTCTAAGGTTTACTATAACTTATTTCATGGATAATACGAAATGCAGAGCATTTACAGGGACACACAAAAGATTTCAGATACTATATTGTACCCGAAGTACTGTAAAGTAGCGATGATTGCTGGAAATGCATTTTTAATTATGTTATGTGCTTTTGTGTTTCACTATATTTATGCATTGTATATGGTGTGTATAAATGCTGTAATTGGCTGTAAATGCTGTAATATACAGGGCTACTCAAAAGAATTCGTAATGGTTACTGGGTATGATTACAAATTGCTTAAAGGTGATTTTTAAATGAGTTAGGCATTTTTACGCTGAACCGCATTTGGTTTACTAAGAAATGTTTGTAAAACATATATAAACTGACATACAGGGTCACGCAAAGAATGGGATACATGGCCGTCTATAAATGATAATTTCTGGAAATGTGATTCCGGTAGTTTTAAGAGTGTTTTACTTTGAATTAAACTTTAGCTAAATAGTGGCGTGTAATAAAGGTATGGTTAACTGCAGAGTTTTACAAAAGTATACAAGTATGTTTAAATCTATTAGTATAAATTGCTGAAAGAGAAATTTCAACCTATTATGTGTTTTCTTCCTAAACTAAATTTCTCCATTATATAGTATATACATCAACCTACAGATCAAATATAGAGCTGTTCAACAGAATTGGAATACATATTTGCTATGGGCGGTAACTGCTGAAATCAGTTTTTCAAATGTTTTATGTGTTTTCTAAAATGCTTACTTAGTTCACTTATATACCTTATTTCCCTAAATAACGAAGTTTTGTTAAAGCATTCAGGAAGTGTTGGAAAGTGTTTCATAATCTATGCTTAACGCATGATTTTTCTTACTTGTTACTTTTTAAGTGCGGAACCCTAAAAATGCAGCATTTTGAGATTTTAAAATTATGCAACTGTGCCTAATTTTTCACGCTGATTACGAATATGTAATTTTCTTAAAAATTGATAAGTAACTTTTTATTTTACCGAAAAATCGATTTTTAAAAAGAAAAAGAAAGACTTGGCAACGGCTCACTATTTAAATCTAAGCTTCTTCCACTAATTATGTTTATTTTACTTGCGATTTTTTGGATCGATTTTAAAATGCCAGATATTTGATAACACTTAAAAATTTTATTGAAGAGGCGGAGTTGAATTTAGGGGGAGAGGAGATTTTTAAAACAGTACAGTTTTGTACAAAAGTGTTTGTCCACTAATTATTAGTTTACGGCCGATTTTTTGGATCGATTTCAACATTTGAGATATTTAATAACACTTTAAAATTTTAAAGAAGGTCGGAGGAGGATCACGGAAAAAACGCGAATTTGGTCAAAGGGCCGCGGAAAAAACGTAAAATTCTTCCAATGATCGCGGAAAACACGAATTTCGTCAAAGGATCGCGGAGAAAACGCGATTTTTATCAAATAGCCGCGAAAAAACGCGAATTTCGTCAAAAGATCGCGAAAAGAATGCAAATTTTATCAAAGATTCACGAATTTCGTTAAAGGATCGTGGAGAAAACGCGAATTCCTTTAATGAATCGCGGGAAAAAAACGAATTTAGTCAAAGATTCGCTTTAAAAACGCGAATTTCGTCAAAGGATCGCTGAAAAAACGCAAATTTTTTCGAAGGGTCAAACGAAAAAAACGCGAATTTTAGCAAAGGGCTGCAACATTACTCTAATTTCGTCAAAGGGTGCGGAAAAAAAGCAAATTTCGTCAACGGGTCAAAGAAGTGAGAATTTCATCAAAGAGTCGTGGAAAAATATGCTTTAAAAACATGAATTTCGTAAAAGGATCGTGGAGAAAACGCAAATTCTTCCAAAGGATTTCGGAAAAAAAAATCGAATTTAGTCAAATAATCGCTTGAAAAACGCGAATTTTGTCAACGGATCACTGAAAAAACGCGAATTTTGTCGAGGGGTCGCGGAAAAAAGCGAATTTTATCAAAGGGCTGCAAAATTACACTAATTTTGCCAAAGGGTTGCGGAAGGAATGCAAGTTTCGTCAAGGGGTCGAAGAAGTGCGAATTTCATCAAAGACTCGTGAAAAAAATACAGTGGTCTCTTTAGAAAATAACACACATGCATACATCTATGTTTATTATTATAAGTATAGTTTTTAACCTGAAATAATATACTGAATTAACTTTCGAAAAAAACAGGTTAACGCCCAGTTTGCAGGAATCTACTCTCAGCCTGAAATCGATTCAAATCGAAAACAGCTAACCCGACCTGCAACAAAAATAATTAGTGCCACGAGGGAATCCCGCCATATGCTGTAACCTTTCAGAAAATTTGCTTTGAATTTCAGAATTTTTTTCCACCCGAATTACCCCTGATCAGGAGGTTTTTTTACTGCGATTCTTGATTTTAATTTAAAATAGCAACGATAGATGGCGCTAGAAGCAATAGGTACTAAATCGGCTCCCGGAGGAATTTTCGCCGATCCCAACCGTTATAGCAAAAAATAGAAACTGCGCATGCGTGGGGACTTAGTGAAATTCTTTTACTAGAAAACTTGTACAGGGTTACCGAGGTTGCTATATGTCATCATGCTAAATTGGCGATTACTTTTTGGCGTTCGAAAATATCACAGATATAGGAAGGATATATAGGAAGACATATTATTACATATTACAAGGAAAATATTTCAATTTCTTGTTATTGTGAAACGGTTATACATTGTAGAGCTTGTGTAAACTTATTTTATTTGATATTTATAATGAATTTACCTGAACAATGAACGTACATTACTGTCAAAAAATGATAAAAATATTTTATTACACAGTTTTGACTCTTTTTCTTATGTCATCAACTTTAATGTGATTTATAAATAAATAACAATATTACCTATATTAGATAATAAATTGTTATGTTTGGTAATTTAACATTTTTCTCAATATCGTAACTACTTCTAATAAATCAGATAATTGATATAATTTACAGATAATTTAAACTGGTAATTAACAGCAACAACAAAAAAATATTATTATTATTAGATTTATTATTATTATTAGATTTACAGTGTTGTTTTAGGACTTGGGATTAGATTAAAATAAATAATGTATTTAAAAACTACATAACAGCTTTTTTTTTTTTTTTTTTTTTTTTTTACAAAATATTTTACAATTTATTGAACAGTTAATAAAAAAAAATTATATAATAATTCATAAAATAGTATTTTAATAATTTATAGTATGCATTATAAAATATCTCTTTTCTTATGATATTTTACTTTTTTGTGAATCTAGCGATAATAATATCCAATATTAATTTATAGTATATTTTAAATCTGTTTCCTGGTTTATTCATATCAGGATACTTAAATAGTTTATTGAAATATTTTATCATTACTGACAGAATGTTATATTTTATAATATTTATTTTTTATCGTTATTAACGTATTGTAATTAAATATTACCAGATATTAATATTATTGTTGTTGTATCAATGCAAATAAAAGAGATACTATTTATAATAAACATTATCTATGTTAGGTAAATAAATGTATAATATTACAATATATGTTATAGCGAGATATTTTATAATGCATACAATAAAATATTAAAATACTATTTTATGAATTATTATATATATTTTTTTATTAACTGTTCAATAAATTGTAAAATATTTTGTAAAAAAAAAAAAAAAAAAAAAAAAAAGCTGTTATGTAGTTTTTAAATACATTATTTATTTTAATCATTAAATGGTATACTGAAATATTTTATCATTATTGATATTTTTATAATGTTTATAATATTTACTTATTATCGACATTAAATATTTTCATTATAAATCAAACAGGTGTAATTCATAATAAATATTATCTTCTTTATTGTCTAAAGAATTTATTTTATAAATGAATATCATAAATTATCATTAATTGTCAATAAAATATTGATATGTAAAATTTCATTTATTGAAATATATAGATAGTATTACATTACTAATATAACAATTAATTTGATAATAATCTAAGTATTAATATTAATGTATCATTATATTTTTTAATAATAAATTATCAAATATAATAATTTGTTATTATCAAACCAATTATCTATAAATTACAGTGATATATTTAATTTTATAATATAATAACAACAATAATTTGATATTTATAAATTACAAAATATAATAATTTATCTTTATCAAATATTCTATATTCAATATTCTATTATTTCATATTCAAATATGCTATAATTATTTATAAATTGTATGAAAATTACATAATAATATACTATTAATAAATAATTTGAAAACAAAATATTAAATTTAATTAGCTATTTGGAATATCTAAACATTGCTTATTTATTAATTATAAATAATTAATTATCTAATTAATGTGCATTATAACTTAATTTGATAAATAAACTCTATTAAAAAAAAAAAAAAAAAAAAAAAAAAAAAAACTTTTAATAATAATCTGTATTTTTGCAAAGTAATTTTTATTTTTTGATAGATGTATGATGTTACATGATATTAAGGTACAATTTATATATGGAGTGAAATAAAAGAAAAAGATCACCGCTATAAGCTATAAGATAAGACTACTATTTATTTGAATGTATCCCTAAAAACAGTTTCATATCATATCAATTCTTTATTCATTTTTATACACCATAATTATAATGTGACAAAAACATCATATCATGTTAATCATTAACTGAAAAAAATCTAAAGAAGTATAAAAATGATATTGATGTTAGCTTATTGTTGCTTCAAATAATATCATCCCCCCCCCCCCCGCCACTATCCACACACACACACACAAAAAAAAAAAAAAAAAAGAGAGATAATTAAATTAAAAACATAAGAAAAATATTAAATATATATATATATATATATATATTATCATTAAAAAGGTAAATAAAGTCAAAACTGAATAATTTACATCCATAAAGAGTGAAAAAAAAAAGATAATTTTATAATTTTATTGTGCTGTCATGTATGTCCAGTGATTTGAACGAAATTGGTTATTAAAAGAATTTTATATTCAGAATATTATATTATTATATTAATATTAAGATATTCAGATAGCTTTTAATTGCTTACAACTGAATAATGATAATAAAAAAACAGTTCAAGAAGTTGTATTTAAAAAGAAAAGCCACAGCAATAATATTCCATAAGAGATATATTTAATATTTAGTAAAATTACATAAAAAAGTGGTATGTAAAAAGTGGATGTGAAAAAAGTAATGCACTGTTAAATTTGTAAAAATCATAAACTATTACATTTAAATTTATATGTAGTACTGCTTAAAATAAATTAATAATGTTTCTTTAAAAATAAACTATTTTGTCAGCAGAATATACAAGACTTAAAAGAATATATTTTTAACTTTACTTTAAAATAATAAATATATATATATATAAAAATAAGATAATCATAGTTCTTATTATTAAGTGTGGAAAGTAATAATATATATTTGCAGCTACATTTTTATTAGCAATACGTTTAAATTACTTATTGATAAGCTCATTTGCAAAATTTAACTCTTCATTTGTTGAATAATAAATAATTTTCTAATTGCGTTAGTAGTAAATATTTTAAGAAAATCACATGAAGCTATTTCTAAAGCAGTGTTGTTTGTCATTTGTCAATAAAAATAAAAAAATGTAATTGATATAGGAAATTTAAAAGCAAAATATTAAATACAGATGTGTATTTAATAAATGAATTATATTAAATATATGCAGTTCCTTCTGTTGAAATTAATAAAACTTTACATGGATTTTCACCAAATTACTTTAATTATTTAAAAATATATTTTGCAGATGATTTAAAATAACTAAACAATAAGAGTAAAAATATATAATTGATGGTAGATGTATTTTTATTTATTATAAACCATTGGCTTACTACAACATTTACAGAAAGTTTTGCTAATCAACTGAAAAAATGTTTATGGGATGAAAATGTCACTCCTGATATAATAAAAACGCCAAGCTGATAACCCTGCACATACATCTTTTCTAGTAGTAAGTGAATTTCAGTCCAAGTCCACACGCATGCGCAGTTTCTAATTTTTGCTATAACGGTTGGGATCGGCGAAAATGCCTCCCGGAGGAGGTAGGCCAACAATCGGGCCCCGATTTAACGACCATTGTTTGCAGTGACATCTATCGCTGCTATTGTGAAGTAAAATCAAGAATCCCAGTAAAAAATCTACTGATATCTTACATAACCCTCCTGCAAGATTTTAAAAAATGGCTTTCACAATTTGCAAGTTGCTGAATTTTAAAAACAGTCAGTCCATTTTAGGACACCCGGTATGTTTTTAAATAAATTTCAAAGCATTCTTTACTGAATTACAACTGATCTTAGATATGAAGAGACAAGAAGTCTTATACCAATTTAGTATTTTTTACATAATCCTGAAGATGGATTTAATATTCCTAAATAATTATTTGGGCGTGCCCGTTATGGAGCTTTTACTGTATATAGTTTTTATCTTCAAAAACATTTAGACTTTCTTTTCAAAAATCGAGTCAACCCGAACCCTCCTCGCAAGAGTGAAAACCCAATCCGAAACAGACCCAAACCCGAAATAATGTGTGTCAATCTGCCCCAAACACAACGTGCTAGGCGCAGCTAAAAAGTAGATGTCAACCCGACCCGCAGTAGAAAAGTAGAAGTCAACTGGGCCCAAACCCGACCAACAATAGAAAAGTAGAAGTCAAACGGGTCCAAACCCAACCCGCAGCAAAAAATCAGAAGTTAAATAGGCCTGCAGCAAAAAGTAGAAGTTAACCCCGACCCACAGCAAAAAGTAGAAGTCAACCGGACCCAAACCCGACCCGCAGCAAAAAGTAGAAGTAACACGACCCGCAGTGAAAAAATTAGCCCCGACCCGCACATCAGATGGGAGTTTCTAAATTTCTAAAATCGCCCCCCCCCCCCTTGAAGACTCTCCAGATCCGCCCTTGTAGGGAGATCCAGGTTCCAGCCGCATTCAAATGATGAGAAGAATGCTCAGAAACTTTCACTTTCGAAAACATTCTGTAACTGAAAGCGTTCTCAAAAAAGAAAAAAAAAATCTGCAACCAAAATCGAAAAAGCACAAAAATACAACGTCAGACATCGACCCTGGATATCCTATGAAGAAAAAAAAAAATCGGTCAGATGCGAGTTTTAGTTCCCACAAAGGTTTTCGAAAGTTTAATCTTCGCATTGTGCCAAGCGCGCTTCGAAAGGAAGTCGCAATCGCAAACTTTTAACACCGCATTTTTCTAGATAGGTTTTTAATTAATAACTCGGTTGATTCCCGACAATTTTTTTCGAAAATAAATCGTTATCAACAATCCTTGGATGATTCCGCGTCGGCAGGTACGCCCCTTTAACACGCCGCTGAGCGCACGCAAAGTAAAGTTTATGTGTAACGAGAAAATGCGGTTTTCCCAGAAAGTATGTAGCCTAGGATAATCTCTATAGCTTTCCTGCAAGATTTAAATAAACCCCTACTACCCCTAATTTTTTCATATTTTTAGTTTCAGTAGATTCGGAAATAAGGGAGAAGGGACATATTTTTGCAGTACATTTTCGACGATATCTCTGAAAATTTAATAACTAAAATTAAAACAAATATACTTTTTGAGTTCGGTTTTACGAGATCTTTCGGGCGATGCCCTACAAGACATATTGTTTTCAATTAACTTAATTAGCCCCCCCCCCTTTAATTTTTTCCTAAATATATTTGTGAATGGCTAATAATCTATAAATATGTGGATAAGTATAGCCTGTATAACTCTTCAAAGTCTGGACTTTCCACGCTCCATAATTTTCGAAAAAAAAAATGTGGCTGTGACAGACGGATGAGTGATCTTATAATGGTTCGTTTTTACTTTTTGAGTATGGAACCATAAAAACTGTGAAAAATATTGAAATGCAAACAATAATTTGAAAAAGAACGCTATCACTGATTTAGCATTAGCTTGTGAATGTCTTCGTGGGACTAGCGTTAACTCTTTACCGTATAACCATCGACATAACAATCACAACCCTACGAGTTATTACTGGAAAAGTGTGGTGGAAGTAAAATTGCCAAGTCAACAATCGGCGTTTGCCAACCGTGACCGTTTAAGCAGAAAGTGCATTACAGCAAAACCTGTGAAAATGGAATCGGCCCTGTCAAAATTATCTTACATTCGCAATTTATCTATTAACGTATGTTTCATCATCTTGCCGTACTAAAGTATTATTTGATTGAAATTTGTCAAGTAATGATGATTTATTGCCTTTAGTTCGAAATTGCAATTGCTTGTAAATGGAAATTTCCTAACTATATAATTCCACTGTTGACGGATCTTTGACATTATTACTGAGAAAACATTACATTAAAAAAAAAAAAATTAATATTATCGTTGATGATATTCAATCTGTCAGTATAACGTAATTGAAGTAAAACTTTTCTCTATAAAGTAATAAATAATTTGGAAAAATGAATGTTACATTTATTAGTTTCCACTGTTCGATGTTTGTGGCATAAGAAAAAAAAATATTTAATATGGTTGAAATATTTCCCTTTTTTTTCTTCGTTTGCGTATTTGCCTACTTCGTAACATCGTTTTCTATTTTAGATATGCATATATGTTTTCGTTCTTGCCGTGATATTACCAATGTGTAATAAGTTTTTGGCTTATACGTTGTGTAAGGATTAACTGAAAAGGTAAGTTTTCTTTTTACTTCCACAAGAATATAATTTTTAGGGTTCCGTACTTAAAAAGTAAAAACGCAATCATTATAAGAACTCTCGTGTGTCTGTCTGTCTGCCTGTCACAGCTATTTTTCTCGAAAACTATGAAACGTGGTAGGTTCAAACATGGCAGAGTTATAAAGGCTATTGATCCACATATTTACAAATTATTAGCCATCGACAAATATTTTTAGGAAAAATTTAGGGGGCTAATTAACAGGGATGTAGTGGAGGGTATACGGGGGTATACGCCGTATACCTCTGGATTTTTTTAAGAAACACCGTATACCCTCTGTTTCTCAAGAAAGCTATAGTATATAAACACTGGGAACCCTCTACCTTGAGCGTATATCCTCTGCTCAGAACGTATACCCTCTGTTTTTCTTACGACTACACCACTGCTAATTAATTTACTTGAAAGTAACATTTTTTTTTTTGTTTGTGTGGCTTATCATTCGAAAGATCTCGTAACACCGAAATAAAAATATATTTGTTTTAATTTCAGGTATTATATTTTCAGAGGTATTGTCGCAATGTACAGCAAAAATATGCCCTGCCTCACTATTTCCGAAACTATTGTAACTAAAATTCAGGGGCGCCATTTGGGGGAGGCTAGGGGGGGCAATTGCCCCCTCAAGGAATTTGATATTTAAATATGCATCAGTCGTCTCATGTTATTTCTGAAATTGTACAAAAGCCAAAATAACGTCATATTTTAAGAAAATAAAAAAAATATCATTAAAAAAGCAGTTTAAGCACAGAAATTGACAATTATCAATAATATTTTCTAAAACCTTGTTACTGGAAGACTCTAAAGTGAGATTCACTTATTATTAATGAGTACTTTGGCTATTTTTTAAAAGATGTGTGATAATCAAACTGTAATCAATAATGCTTCTCTTCTATAATGCAATGTATAGTGCTCCTCAGATATACTCAACAGAATCCAAATAAAATCCCCCCCCCCCTCAAGAAATTTCTGAAATGGCGCCCCTGCTAAAATTGTGGTAGAGGTTTATTTAAATCTTGCAGGGAACTAGAAGCGATTGTCCTAGGTTACATAATTTTTGAGAGAATCGCATTTTTCCGTTATACGCTTAATACTTTGCAGGCGCTCAACGGGGGAGTTGATGCGCGCCCGAGGTACCATCGAAGCGGAATCGTCCAAAAATTGTTGACGATGATTTTCGAAAAAAATTGTCGGTGGTTAGCCGAACTACACTGGTGTCCAAAATAAAGGACCAGTCACAAAATGCTAATTTTTAAATAAGTGAATACTCAAAAGAAAATAATATAATTCAAATAATTACAATCCCTACAGCTCAGCTAGTCCATATAGCCTTTCATTCATGTCACACATGGTCACAAGTGTCACATTAACTAGGGTGAAGCAAAAAAATAGGAAATTCCACACGTCTAATTATGAGTCTCAAATGATCCCTATATGTGACTACTTTAAGGCGTCAATGTTACTGCTGCTTTGAGACGAGTCACCAGGTGACTTTACAATGTAGTTACATTGTGACTCTCATGTGACTGCCATTTTTAGACTCAATTTCAAAGTCATCATTAACGTTGCATTATGATGAGTCACCAAATAATATCACATTATAGTCACATGGTGACTTTTTACAAAACAGCACAATGATGACTTCACAGTAGTCTCCCTGTCACCTGAAAGTCATCATGTGACTTTAATGTGACATTATTTGGTAACTTACCACAATGCAGCATTCACGATGACTTTGAAATTGAGTCTGCAGATGACAGTCACATGAGAGTCACAGCGTAACTACATTGTAAAGTCACGTGGTGACTCGTCACAAAGCAGCAGTCACACTGACGTCTCAGTGGAGTCACATATAGTGATCATTTGAGACTCATAATGAAATGCATGGAATTTCCCGTTTTTTTTGCTTCACCGTAGTGATTGTGACACTTGTGACCATGTGTGACATGAATGAGATGTTATATGGACTAGCTGTGCTGTAGAGATAGTAATTATTCGAATTATATTATTTCCTTTTGAGTATTCGCGTACTTAAAAATTAGCATTTTGTGATCGGACCTTAATTTTGGACACCAGTGTATTAATTAAAAACCTATCTAGAAAACAGCGGCAACATTGCGACCTCCTTTTGAAGAGCGCTTGGCACAATGCTAAGTTTAAACTTTGTACATAACGTTTTTGAATTTTACTGAACCCTTTGTGCGCAAGTAAAACTCGCACGTGACCTATTATTTTATTATAGACTCGAAACTTGATTTCTAATTGGAGATGAATAAATTCTGGAATCAGTCTTAAGGAAAACAACAGGGGCTTAGCTACAAAAAAAATTTCGGGGGGGGGGGGGGTGGTGGAGAGGGAGGGTTCAAAATTTTCCAACTTATAATTCAGAAATTTCCCAACTTGAAACAAATTGCTCTACTTTCCAATTAAAATGATATTTTCAATGTGTGTTTAATGATAATGATACTTATTACGAAAAAAAAAATATTTTCCAAAGAAAAATGCTGAAACTAAAACCATAAAAATTATAATTATTGGTTCATTTAATGAAAGTTTTTGTCTTCAATTGTGTACGAGTCATAATCGTACTTCCTATGAAAGTAGCCTCTTTTTTTTAGATTTTTGAGAAAGGAACAAAGTTTTGGTGGAAATGTATTAGAGACACTAAATGATAGACAACAGTAGAGAAATTCAGGTCTGGCAGATGTATGATATTTTCGTGATCTTTTCGTAGCACAGAGAAACATTATGAGAAATTGAGTCTGGCAGCTTTTTTGTATTTCTTTTGAAAGTTTAACTATTTACTATTAGAGAACTCAGAAAGGTAGTCAGCAAAATAATAAAAATTCTTTTATTTTAAATTTTTATTTAACCTTTAACTGATGTCACAGAAAATGTCACGTAACTAGTGTGAAGCGGTCTCTGAGACCGCTCCATCGAAAGATGAATAAAAGCCGCGATTAACTCATAGAATGTTGTTTTTGTACTTAACTTTTTGTACAGGAGTGTTATGATTAAAACTCACCTATTCAAAAGTCTCTGGTGTTAGTACTAAAGCTCCAAACGAAACAAAATTTCAGTAGTGTTTGTAGATAAACTGAAAGTTGTAAGTTAAACTATGAAAATTGAAAAAAGCACCGGTCTGTGAGACCGGTAACATCAGTTAAAGGTTTAAAAAAAAAAAAAGTGTTTCAAAAAATCTTTTTTTTTTTTTTTTTTTACTTTTTATTTAAAAAAAGAAAAAGTGTTTCAAAAATCTATAATTTCCCAACTCTAAGCTAAAATTTCCCAAGTTCACAAATATTGGGGGGGGGGGGGAGGCTCCCCCTCCATAACCCCCCATCGCGACGCCTCTGAAATAAAAATATTTAGTTGGTTTCTAGACAAAGCAATCAACCTCCTTGCATTTAGCAGGATCAAGACCGGCTCCAGGCATAACAGTAATGTAGGATGAGGTTTGAAACTCAACTCAAAATAGTCTGCACCTCCTTATTGTCTATTAAAGATGAGATGGGTTCATCCCCGACCCTGCACGATTTCAGGCTCAAAATCTATGTAATCACAAATTGAAACAAGAAAGGAAAAGCATGGAATAAGCATAGATTATCGAACACTTTCCAACAAATCCGGAATACTTTAACAAAGCTTCTCCCATTAATAAGCTAAAGGAAATGCACTAAGTAAACATTTTAGAAAACGCATTACACATTTTAAAGCTGGGTTTTAATAATTACTGCATGCAAATAGCCGGATAGGTACTCCAGTTCTTTTCTGCATATCTGTATATGGTCTGTTAATTTCTATGTATTCTATACAGTTTGCTAAAATTTAGTTTAGTTAGATAGCGTATAAGACAGAGGAAAATTCACCTTTAGTAATTCCTGTATCAATAAACGGAAAAATACTTGAAATATTTTGTACAACCCTGTATATTATCTATAAATTTTTATGCACGTCACATATTAAGCTGAAATTTAATTCTGACCAAAACAGCTTTAAAATTACTGAAATCACATCCAGGAATTACTATTCACAGGCGGCCCTATATCTAGTTATCTAGTTTTTTGCATAGCCCTGTATATGATTTTATTTATATGCTACAAACATATCTTAGTATACTAAATGTAGTTGAGCTTGAAAATGTATATCTCAAATTAAAAAAACCTTTAAGCAAATAACACTCATTCTGAATAATGCTTACGATTTTTTTTGTATAGCCTTGTATATGGTCTATTTGATTTATACACACCACGTAGTATGCTAAAAGTTAGTTAAACTTAAAACACATACCATAACTGAAAACGCATTTTCAGCAGTAATCCGTTATAGACGACGCTTTGGATACAGTATTGTATCCGAAATCTTTTATGTGTCCCTGTAAATGAGCGATAAATGCGATGTGCATCTGCAAGCATCTTATAGTAAACGTCTGTAATATGCGAGCTATACAGCGTGTCCACGTATAACCTACCGACCTTTATTTTTGCAACCGTTGGTCCTAGATGCATACTTCCAATTACAAAAATGGTTTAAATAAGGTAAAGAATTATTTTTATGCGATTTGGGTCAAGAAAAACATTTATTAAAAAATTACGAAATTTAAGTTTTTATACAGCCCCCCCGGTTCTATAAGTGATATTTACTAAAAATTTACTGTGACACTAACAAGTAAGACAAAAAAAAAGTCCCATTCATCCAACGTTAAAATTAACCGAGTTATGAAACTTTGAAATGCATGACTTATATCAGTTTTTTGCATATCAAAACAGATGATTTCGACCATGCTTTCAGGGATCGTGTATAAAGTACTTAAACTTATTTCAAGGTATCTGCGCTTTGAAAGAAATCGTACAAATATTACGATTAATTTTTATTGGTTAAGTTTCAGATTAGTTAAAATAATTGTATTTTAACATATGTTTTATTTTGTAAGGATTTGAGGCTATGATTTCTTTTAACTAAAATTATGTTATTTTCATAAGGTTTTATTTAACTTGCAATGATCATCTTTCTAGTTTAAAATTTGTACTTTAACTTCAACTTACTATCAAATGTCCGATCGAAGTTAAATTTTACAAACTGACTTAAATCCGATGACAATGCAGTATTATTATGATTTTTGACTCTTACCATCTTATACATATCGCACCCTTGCTACAAAAGTGTCACAACTCAAAAATTGGCTTTTTTGAGTTATGGCTGCCATTCGGCTTGGTTTTTGCGCCTCTATCAACCACCTAAAGTGCCAGATAGTGCACTGAAAATCTAGCCACCATCAGGCAGAAATTGTGTGATTTTTTAACCCGGGAGAACTCGCTGCATGAGATTTTTCTCTCACAGTCGTACTTTTTTAAGACTCTTATTTAAATCATTTTTCATTTTAATTAAAATTTCAAAATGTTTTACAATTATTTTACCTATTTTGTGAATAAAAGTACTAAGCCAACCAAAAAAAGTTGATATTATATGAATGTAAAGTAAAAGAAAAGCAATTGGACATTCTCACTAGCGAGTTCTCCCGGGTTAAGTTTGTCAGATGACTACTGACCCTTCTAGAAAAGTGTCACATCTTTAGTTGTGATCTAACCTTTATACGTGAACGTGAGTTCAAAAGTGCGTTATTTTGAGTTGTGACGTTTTAATGACTCAAATGATGATATTCTTCCAAATGATTTCGAATTGTGGCAGTCTAGATGATTCATGTTTAACTATTTTCTGCTTCCTATTTTGAATTGTGACATTTTTGGTGATCAAGTTAGGTACAATTGTCGGTTGGAACTTTAAATGTGTCTCTTTTCATGTTGCAAACGAGGAAAGTAACAACACAGAAAAAAATTCGGGTTGCTACTTTTGTTAAACTCACTTTAGCAACTCAATATGAACTTTAATAAGGCCTCAATTAACTTAAAAGGTGACAGATAATATTAATGCATAGGTTACAAGTTTAAAATATAGAGTAAATGGGGGTAAAGATACGCACGGGGCATAGATACGCACTGGCTGATTTAATATGAAGCAGCATTTCTACAATCATGACCGCTGGGTGGCAGTTTGTTTTCAAAGGTAGTAGTTGTGAGTTCAAACCTTGTGAAAAAAGTAGCACTCCGTGCTAAGAAAATGAACTAAGTTTAAATTTTCTTTCGAATTTTGATCTAATATTTTTTTTTAATTTTCACTTTATTGTTTAGCTGTCAATACCTCGAATTTTTGCAAATCCAAAAATTCAGTGGAGAACGTTAAACTCTTATCTTCTAAATGCCGTAAGTTTACCTCGATCGCATTTTTTAAAACTTGTAGGTAGCCACTTAAGCAAAATACTGCAGAATGGGGTAAAAGTACGCATCCGTCTTGGGGCAAAGATACGCACAAGTTTAAGATGTGGGGCTTTGCCCAATCGTTTTAGTTAGATGCAAAGATTTTCACAATTACGTTGTGGAAAGCTTTATAATTTTTCCAAGTTAGCATTGTATAAAATATAATGGCTACTTAACTAACATAAGGTAGTTAACTACCTTTTCCTTTTTCTAGTTATTTTTTTAAATGTAGAACATAGGTACCTACCTACCTACCTACTTTTAAAATCAATATTCTTATTTCATGAAACGCTTTTGTTTTAAGTCTTAACCCTTAACTCCTGTTAACAGTCTCACAGACCGCTGCTATATTCAGTTTTCACAGTTTAACTTGTAATTTTCAGCTTAACTATTGATGCTAGTTTAATTTTGATTCGTTTAGAAACTTAGTAGTAACGCTAAAGACTTTTGAATAAGGGAAATTTTATTATAATAGGCCTTTACATAAAGTTTAGCGCAGAAACATTATCTGATGAGTCAGTCAACCCTTTTATTCACTTTTACGATCAAGCGGTTTGGTAGACCGCTCACAGTATTTACGGTACAATTTTTGTTGTTTGCGGTTATACAGACCGCCTTTTTTCGCTGTTTAACTTGTAGTTTTAAGTTTAACTATATAGATACTAGTGGAATTTACTATAGATTCTAGTTTAACTGTACATATTAATTTCTTCAGGTGTCTAGCACTAACGCTAGAATTTCAGTATAGATGAGTTTTAAACTTTAACTGATGTCACGCGGTCTCCCAGACCCCGCGACTCCCAGCTGTAAACACTTTTACAGCTTTTTACTTTTCTGTACTGAAGTTAAATAATATGAATAAAATACTTTTTTCATGCAATTTAATTCACATGCTCCTAAGAGAAGTACAACGATATTGTTAGGACAAAATTTAAGTAAATTCAACCATTTGAGTTATTTTTATTCATTTTATTCGAGGGGTCTGAGAGACCGGATCACATCAGTTGTGTGACAAATTTTAGTCACATCTGTTAAAGGTTAATTATAGTAGTCCTGTACATAGTTTAGTACAGAAACAGTACCTTATGAGACAGTTGATCCTTTTATTTATTCTACGATCAAGGGATCTCTGAGACCGCTCACAGTATTTATGTAACAATTTTGTCACAGTAGTTAGAGGTTAACTGCTATTTGCGATCTCACAGACCGCTGTTTTTACTTTTTTTTTCATTGTTTAACTTATGATTTTCAGTTTAACTATAAATACTAGTGAAATTTACTAATGCTTTTACATAACTCATTCATTTTAGTGGAAATGGGTCAAAAACCCGCAATAAAGGGGCAAAAATACAAAATGCGTATCTTTGCCCAATCACTACGTACTTTTACTCCAACCAATGGGGCAAAGATACACAGAGCAATGTTTTTTAAAAATTGCAATTTCTCACGGAATTATAATTTGACTTATTAATGTCGGTTGAGGGTGGCACTTGCCTAAGGTTCTAATCTAGCATTTTAATCACTCGTTACATAAGTTTAGACCAATACGTTCTTTAAAAATCAAAAATTATGGAAAGTACATATCTTTACCCCCCACCTAGGGGAGACCAGGGGAATGCCGCCAACCCGGGTTATGCCGCCACCCCATCTAGTTTAAAAACTAAGGGCAGTTTGAGATACTGAATGTGCCTGCACTATAGCGGCCAACAATATAAACAGTGCCTAAAGTGAGAGTGACTTTGCTGTACGTCGTTCGTTTGTTCTAGTGAAAAATGTAGTTTTCATTTAGTTGCTTATTATTTTGGAGCTTCAAATGAGTAGAGATAAGCACCTTTCATTGTAACATTAGGTATTTAAGATAATATGACCCGTAATCTACATGCATTCGCCAACATTTTGATGCAATGTGTTGAACAAGTTTGATTCTTCTTTCGGCTTTGCTTGGGGATTTCCGCCATATTGTCCTCTCGGGGTAATGCCGCCGCCATGCAAATCGGGTGAGAAATGGCCTCATTTTAATGTAGTGGAGCCGATTCAGCAGAGTGACTTTTGCAATACGAAGTAAATTGTAAGCTTAACCATTATTCTTCTCAATTACATTGCTTTCTAACTATTTTCAGTAGGTTGAGTGTTTCCTAGTATCCATTTGATACATGTACTAGGTCATTAAAGAGTGGCGGCATTACCCCGGTACAATGGCGGAATTACCCCAGTGTCCTGGGTAATCCCGCTACTGTGCAGAGGTTTAAAAAATATTTTTTTATGTATGCTTACTTTACAGTTATGGTTACGATTAAATTTATACAGATACTAGGGATAATGATTCAGCTTTAGAAGTTTTACTATTAAAAAATAAACATTTTTTCGAGGTGAAAAAATTTAAATTCCCTTAAGGTGTCGCCATTCCCCCGGTCTCCCCTACTCTACATTTTATTTAAATTTCCAACTACTTTAGTCTGCAATCCCGCAGTCATCGTCAAGGAATATTTTCATTAATTGCCGTCCCCATTCATTCAAATACACCCCTTCGTTTCATATGGAAGAGTCTATCGGTCTGTTAACGTACGTAAATCAGCCCTCCCTCCCGCGCAAGGAATTTTTTGTCATGGAGTAGATCTAATCGAAGAAAGGAATAAAAAAAAAAAGAATTATTTCATACTTTTAAGGTTTAAAACAGGTAAAACCAACGACTACATTTCTTTATACTTCCAAAGTATGACTCTAGTGATACAAATGTAGCTGGGAGTAGAAGTGGTGGTGCTTTGGATTACATTTGAGAAATTATTTGACGGAAATAGTGCGATTCAAAGTCTTAAATCCTTGATAGGAAGAGCCCTAAACGCTGACTTTGATGTGATATTTTATTCCGACAATTGTTGTGGGCAACAAAAAAATAAGTATTTGCTTGCTGCTTATGCATACGCGGTACAGTGCTTCGGCATCCGTAGCATAACAAAGTATTTATACTAAATATTAGTAATTAATCTTAATGTCTTAATTAATCTATATTTGAGCTGTTTTGTTTTACTGTGTTTATAACTGAAAAATAGCAAAGGAATGCATTTTCTTGAAGTTACCCAAGTCAAATTAAAATATTATTCAATCATGTTTCCAGCTTCATTCATTCACCCAAGATGAAGTACTATCTACAGATAACAAAAAATAAATAGATAAATTCTTGTTAATGAAACGTCTTAACTCAAAACCCAATTTTCTGTCAAGTCACCAAAAGTGTCACATGTCCAGAAAACAACAACAAAAATGTCACAACTCAAAATGATGACATATTCATTAGTCTATGTCGGGCGACAAAAAAGGCACAACTCAAAAAAATATTTTTTTTAGTTGAAAATTGGAAAAATCTGAAAGAATGGCAATCTATAATATTGTTATATGACAGTTCTTCTGAGTGACATCCCTAGATAAACTAAAATTTACCTACACAGCCCGGAAACAGTTTTTCGCCTTTTCTGAAAAACGTAGTTTTTAGTAGTTTAGGGGGATCAATTTTAACTTTTAGCTTTTTAACTTTGAAATTTGCGATTTGAGAAAATTCCTGACGTGATGGTTTAAAATGGAGGTCATTTTCGGATTCAGTGCTAAAATATACATAAGAATCAATTTTCAAAAGCTAAAAAACATGCCACAACCCAAAATTTGAAAGACAGTGTAATCCAACAGCATTTTAAAATATGTATCATTTTGTAAAGAATTGAGGCTGCTGTTTTTCATCCTTTTATTTAACAAAAAATCTGTTATTTTTATCCTCTTATAATGTTCAGTACAAATTGTACATTTTGTAGTAATATCTCAGAATGATTAAAGATTTCAAATTTATATTGCAATGCTAATTTTACTCTCAACCATTTCTTTAATATATCTGACGAAATTATATTTCGACTAAATTTGTGAATGACCCCTAATATGCAGCAAAAAATATACTCCAACTTTAAACAGCTATTACTCGGTCAGTTTTAATCGTAGAATAAAGGGACTTTTTTTCCCTTAATTGCCAGTGTAACAGGGAAATTTTACTAAATATAACTTATAGGACCGGGGGGGCCGTATAAAAATTTAAATTCTGTAATTCTTCACTAAATTGTTTTTTTCGCTTCAAACTTTTTCTATCTTAACCCTGCATCTAATTTTGGCCATTTTTGTAATTGGAAGTATGCATCTAGGACCAACGGTTGCGAAAATAAAGGTCGGTTAGGTTATACGTGGACACACTGTATACATTTCATCATGTTTGAAATCGTCCAACATAATTAAAATAGTCTGCGAACAGTTCTCCCCCTAGACCTTTATATATCTGAACTCTTTTGTGCGACCCTGTAAATAAAGGATAAATGCTTTGCTCATATTCGACAGAAAGCATGTTTTAGTGCACCTCAGAAATTCATATCAGTTTCATTAGGTTTGTAACAGAGTAACATCATTAAAATATGACGGAAACGACTATTCTACACAGGGCCGAAACTAACCTTTTTTGTGCCCGGGGCAAACATGAATTTTGGCGCTCCCCCCCCCCCCTCCCCCTTTCTTCCTCAAAGTATATTTACAAAGAGAATTTTACTAATTTTCGAATGGCCGACTTGTTTTAAAATTTAAAATATGTAATTATAATATATATAATACTGAACTACGTAAATTGAGTGTGACGTTTGTTGCAATTATAGTTCGTTCACATAAAAGAATTCGCATGTATTACCGGCTATTTACAGTGTTTGCTTATACAGTAGCGTTCTTATTATTCGAGTCCCACTTAACCGAGTTTCCGCTTTAACAGAGTTATTTTCTTCCGATGGACTGATGGTTTTCATTATTATGAAACGGCCATTATAAATGAAGTGTTAGATGAAGATGAAAGAGCAGCCGTAAAAAGTTTGGACTCTGATTTTCTGGTTAGAATGGGAAAAAAAATGGCCATAATTTTTTTGTGCAAAAAATTTTTTGATGGACAGAAGGAATAGAGAAATTGAGGTCTGGTGGATGTATGATATTTTCATATCTGAACAGTGAAACACAATGACAGACTGAATCTGGCTGCTTTTGTTTTGTATTTATTTTTATTATTTAACTTGTTTACAGTTATAGCTCTCGGAAAAGAAGTCACCAAAACAATAAAAAAATCATATTTATTTTGGTATTATTTTTAAAAAAGAAAAAAGTTCTTTCGAAAATCTAGAATTTCCCAACTCTAAGCCAAAATTTCCCAAGTTCACAAATATTGGAGGGGGAGACTCCCCCCCCCCCATAACCCCCATGGCGACGCCTCTGTCTGAAACTCATATGTAGATAAAACCTGCATAACAGCATAACGGACACTCTCGAATAGTCAGTGGCGTAGCCAGGATTTCGTTTCGGGGGGGGGGGGGGGGGTCCAGAATTTTTCCTTCAGGTTATATATATAGTAAAACCTGTCAAGATGAAATCGTAAAAATTGGTGAAATTTTCCGTTTTACACAGGATTTCATGTTATTTGGTATATTTGTATAGTATTCCTTTCCGTAGCACTATGGTACATTTTTGTTTAAGACAGAATTCCGTTATAGGCAGATTCCATTTTTACAAGTTTTGTGTATTTATGTAAATATACTTATTTGTCATATGAATAGAATAAAACTTGCCAAAATAGTAATTGTCTATAACAGAATCCTGTCTTTAACGGAAGTGTTACATAGTCTTAATATGAAAAGCGATGCATTTAAATTTGCTGAAAACCTGTCTGAAAAGGGATATTCATCGTTCTTTAGTGAAACATAGCGAAACCTGTGAAAGCGGAATCTTTCTATAACGGAATCCTGTCTCAAACGGAAGAGTTTCAGAATCCCTGCGAAACAAACAATAGACCTTATTGAGGTAGTGTATCTTAGAAGCATAATTAATACACTTCTTTACATGGAAGCCTGTCTAAAATGGAGCTTTTTACCAGTCCCTTGCAATCTTGTCTTGACTGTGTATGTATAATAGAAGTATTTCGAGTAATTTTAAGAATTTAGGTATATCCTTATTTAATTTCTTAATTTTAAAAAAAGCATGGATAAAAAATATAAGGCCGATCTCTCTCTATAACTGCAACTAATAATACATTGAAGTTGCATTAATATTTACCAGCGAAAAAGATTCACTATGATGTAAAAAGCTGAGCGCATACTGAAGAGTTAAATTTAATTAACCCATTCGATGTCACCCGCGAGTATACTCGTGGTTTTAATTTATTAATTACTTTATCACCACTATTTTAGAATTTAAAAAATTGCCTCATTTATTGGCAGAAATTTCGCTGTACTAGTTAAGCGAAATTTACCTTTCTGAATTTGTCGTGGTAAACGACTTTCAACAAAAAATTTGAAAATTCTTACTTTATAGTTTTGGCAACGAATGGAGTTTCATATTACATAACGTTTGCCTATAATAAAGTTAGGATCAAGTGGTTAAGTTTAAAACAGCAATTTCCATGTTTAATATCTTGGAATTGAATTAAGAACTTGTGCTGTATTAGATATTGGATAATGATTTCACATAAGTGTCAATCGCATGAGCCCTTCATGCGATCCGCCGCGCTCCCCATGGGAGTTTTTGAGATAAGGTTTTAACTTTAAGAAAAATATCTTGCATTTTCAGCTACAGAAACTATTAGTGTAAGAAGCACACACATCAAATATAGTTCATGCTGGAAAAAGCAGTTTTGTTACAATTGTCTTATTCAGCCATAATTCTTTTGTGTTTCCATGTTTCATGTCTCGCTCCTTTTGATACCATATTCGATCTAATAGTTGCTTCCGATATCTGGTCGTCTTTAACCCCTTAACGGTCGCTTAATATTTGGAAAAACCATAAAAAGGTACCTATTTTTTAATTACATAAATTGAATAATTATAAGGCTTCTAAATAAAATATGCAATTAGTTTTTTTAAGGCAAAAAAAAAAAAAAGATTTTATAGAAGTAATTCATATTTGTAGAAAAGCCGTCATGCGAGAATTCTATGTCTTAATGTTTGTTTTACACTATACAAATTAATGCGAATAAGACCTTTATTTTTCACATCTTACAAGGGAACCACTTTTGGTGTTGCTCGCACCTAGCATTGAGACCTGGTGCATTTTAATGCCCTATATTCTGAAGTTTGAGAAACGATAAAATTTTTCTGTTAAAATAAGATTTCTTGATTTTACAGCAGCATAACTTTCGGAAAATGCAATTTTCGAGACCACTTATCGGACTATTAACATTGAATTTTTTTAAAGAAAAGCATTTAAAAATAAAAATTAGTTAATAATAAGTATAAAATATTTTAAAAAGTTCGAAAATTCCTTCAAAAACTCACGAATTTGATTTTGAAAAATTGCAACATTATATTCATATTTTTGGCGGGGAAACAGTTGGCGTTTATTTTCAAAAGTAGAGCTTTACGGCAACCCTAGCCAAATGTCATAGCTGAATTTGTAATGGCTGGAAATTGCAATGTCCGATATATTTAGCAACAGTAATTTTTCCAAATTGTGTAAAAATATTAATTTACTTTATGATTAATTTTACCAAAGGACCATTTAATACAGCAAAATTTCATTTTAAACATTCGAAACTTTATTCCATTCGATTAGAAAAGAAAATTGCTTGCTTATTTTCTATTTCACTAAAAAATAGTTTTCAATGATCTTCGAAGCTTTTCTAGAATTATATTTATTACTTATATATTTATCGTCTGCATAGAAAAAGAAATAAAAACCTAATATATGTTTCTTATGCTAACAATTATTTAAAAAAAATATCGCAATCTGTATACTAGTAATATGTACTGTATATTTACTCTTTGGATAAAACGGTCGGAAAAATTGTAGCGCCATATTTGGAGACGTAACTCACTTTTGGCGTGAAATAAAGAAATAAAAATGTAATGATAAAAAATTAAAAGAATACAAAAGTATATAAAATATGATTTTAACAGAGAAATTTTATCGGTTCTCTAACTTTTATGTATAGGGCTACAAAACGCACCAGGTCTCGATGCTAGGTGCGAGCAATACCAAAAGTGGTTCCCTTGTTAGATCTTTATCTATCATCATCACAAATTTTTACAAATAATATTTGAAATAATATATATACATTAAATTTTGATTATTAATAATTTTTTGAGAGTGATATATTTTGAAGCATGCAACAAAGTCCAACATCACAATCAGGGCCAAAAAACCAAACCCAAACGGTAATATTCAAAAACTTCACACGGAAATGACTTAAATTTTCCTGGTTTCGAAGTTTTTACCAGCAATTAAATCTCCAGCTCGGAAATAGGACGGGCATGAGAAATAACGAACGACACCTCAGCCCATGATATTGACGGGAGCGAGAATTAAGGGGTTAAGGAAGTTAACTTTTTGTAATAAGTTTATTTGTGATGGATTAGCACTTTTTTGGAAGTATTAGAAAGTGTAAAAAATGGTTCATGGTGGTTTCTGTTTTTGTACTTCCCAGCCAATTTATTTTAGATGCTTCAAAACAATTTTAGAGCATTCTCCAAGTTCAGCAGTAAGCTTCGGACTTTGGTACGTTGAATAGCTTCAATTTATGCTTTCGATTTCTCATTATTAAAGACAAAATATCAACCAAGACCTATTCCATACACAGAACTCTTATTACTACCATGAAATTTCTTAAAGCAATGTTAAACTGAGCTTTCGCAAATAGTAATTGGGTATAAAGGTAATGTTGAATCCAAACACATTTTTTCGTGTGGAATTTATGCAGCTCTGGAAGGGACACTTAGGAGTTCCGTGGAAGAGGGTAGCGCCCTTCTAGATCATTAATAAGCATAAAATCCCGAATCGTCCGATTGCACCCTTAAACAACTTGACATGAGGATCAAGAACCACATCTCTGTATATTTCAGCATTCACAGTTGCACTGGTAAAAATGTGTCGGTCACTGCGGCCATTCAAAATGATGTCCGTCCATATCATGATTCCACGACCTTTGTATCGATGCCTTTCACGGATGTTTGCAGAATTATTGCGTGTGATTTTCTCCCTCCATATGGTAACACGTCTGTAGAAAATCTCTCAACAAAGTCAGGATTCATCGGAAAACAGAACTCGCCTCCAGTCCGTGGTACTCCAATGACGATGATCTCTGCACCACTTTAACCGGGAGCATTTCGCTACCGGAGTTAGAGGAACACAAATCATGGGTTTCTTTGCATGCAGCCTGTCACTCACAGTAAACCAGGATAGTCGAGTTCTTGTTGCTGAAGGCACTCCGGAAGGAAACTCCGTGCAATCTGAACTGACGTCAATTGCCTATTTCTTTTAGCAATCGTTGACAAATTACGGTCCTGAGAGCCTATTGTGGCGCGTTTTCTATCTTGACCTGGTTGTCTGTGGACATTATACCAATGTCTTTAAACCGCTTCCAGATTCTTGACATGATGCTTTTGGCTATTTTTAAGTCTTTACAGACACCTAAGAGTGTGTGTCCTGCTTCCATTCTCCCTATCGCGCGCAATTTCTCAATCGGTCAAATGTCTTCTGGACGACATATTCCACCTACTAGAAGCGAAAGTTTTACCTAATTACACGTGCAATCCTTAAAATTAGACTTCAAATTACCCAAGTGCGCTCCTTTTCACACGTGAACCGAAAGAACGGGCTGAGTCTGAAAAAATTGCATATTTTTCTGTAGCGAATGTTTATCCCATTGGAGTACGTGATAACGTTGACATTGAGTTACCTTTCTGGAAGTTTCCTTAATAGGATTAACATAAAGCACCTTTTTATGGTTGTTCCTTTAATTTTTCTAATTGTATTTTGAAAGTGGTAACAAATAACCAGTCCAAAAATAAAGTTACTTTTATTAATTGCAGGCAGGAGATTTAAAGTAACTGTTAATATTGTCCGTTATAAAGTGAACAGAGATAAGGGTTACGAAACTCAACCAATGTACCGTTATTGCGTTCGTATAAACTCGTTCTTTCGCATAAGTGTCGACAACAGAACCCCATCGAAGTACAAAATAAAGAAGTTTTATGTTTAATCTAGTTACAGTAAATTTGTGTTAACGGAATAGCAGATATACTTGCATAGTTATCCTTCCGTCTCGGGACATTAAAATGTTTTTGTTTATGAGAGGATTCCGTGTTTATAGAAAACCTGCCAAGAAGGATTCACAATTGGAACAAGTTTCGTTTCAGATATGTTTCAAACGTTGCAAGTACGAATATATAGTGTTGTTTTCGTCGAACCTTGAACTTTTCGTTTGACATAGGTCATCTTCACAGATTTTCCTGTAATAGATTTATGCTCTTCAGAGGTGGTGTTATAGCAGCGGTTTCCAACCTGGGGTAGCGTACCCCTGGGGGTACGTGGCGGGTCTGCTGGAGGTATGTGAAAATAATATCGGTAATGGCGGAAGTCACAAAAATGTTAGGAATATCAATATAATTTTCATAGATTTATTATATGGTTGTGATAAGAAGATTACTAATGAAAAAAAGTATGTTTACGTTATCTCCTTGAGTGGAGGGGGGGAGGGGGGAAGGGGGTCGTGTTTATGAGAAATGGGGTACTCCGAAATGAAAAACCTAAGAAAGGGGTACGTGAAAGAAAAAAGTTTGGGAAGTGAGTATGTTTTAGCAGTTTTAAGGGATACTGTGAAAACGGAAAGTGTTTATAACGGAAAACTGCCTAAAACGGAAAAGTTCATAGTCCCGAAGAAAGACATAGCTTTGAATTATACCTTCTAAGACGAACACTTCCCTAAAGCGGAATCCGTTAAGATTCTGTCTTAGTAGTTTTTACTGCTGTATCCATGATTCAGTAAACCAGTTCTACTTTCGGGGGGGGGGGAGGTCCGGACCCCCCCCCTTGGCTACGCCACTGCGAATAGTGGGCACCTGTATTTAGAGGACACTTTTTCAATCCCCAACACATATGTATTTGTATGTTTTAACCCCTCTGAAAAGCAGACACCCTCGAATATCGGGCAATTTCCGCGCTTTAAAGGTGTTCCTCTATTCACAGGTTTTACTGTATATCAGTGTTACCAGTTTGAAAGGCTTTTTTTTAATTCAGAATGCTACCACTATTTTTGATTAGTAATATTTATCTTATTTATATTCAGGAATGTAGTGGAGGGTATACGGTGGTATACGCCGTATACCTTCTGGATTTTTTTAATGACTACCGTATACCCTCTCTTTCTGAAAAACACTATAGCAAATACTCTCTAGGGTATACCCTCTTCCTTGAGCGTATACCCTTGGCCTAGAGCGTATACCTTCTGGTATTTTTACGACTACATCACTGTTTATATTGCCATTAAGTAACGGGAATGTGAAACAAGGGGCATAAAAGCCTGTAGTGCTGATAAACTTATTTTATATTTGTATATGCACATTCTTAACCATTTTCAGTCTAGAAAATATCTTGGACATATGGCGTAGTGAAGATAAACAGATCTATCTCAATATAAAGATGTTTGACAGCTTTCCATCATAAAGTTTTAACTGTTAAACAAGGTTGCAATTTCCATTTTAATCGAAAAATTAGAATTGTGTATTATTAAAAAGATCTGTAGTAGAAGTAGGCAAAGTACTTTGAATTTGAATCTCGAATTACACAGCACCAGCACCTGAGTAAACTTCAACTTTAAAACAAATTTCATATTACTGTTTTGTTATTTGATAGTATCAGTGTTTTCGAATAGAATTTATCACTTTGACAAAACAATTTTTAGAGAAATAAAACATTTTAAACGTTAAAAAGTAGAAAAAAAATTATAAATAAGAAATAAAGAATGTAACATTAAAAAATATGTACGCTTTTATCAATTAATAGCTTAATATTAATTAATTTACGATTATACGTTGAGAAATAAATTTTGAAATCCTAAAAAGATAGTTTGAATTATATTTATATTTTCTTTCCCTTTGCCCTATTTTAAAAAAGAAACTGAGCAAAAAATATGTATTATTTAATTAATTCACTTACTTACGTTTTCTACCAAGCGTAAAAAAAGCGGTGAATTTTCCATAATCGAGTTCGGTGCCCACGTGAAATTAATGTCGCGTGTAACAGATGGTTTTGAAAAAAAAAAAAATATTAATTTCAGTCAAAAATTTAGGCCTGATTTTCAAGATGAACATTGAATGCTTATAAAAGAGGGTTTTGTTTTTTACTTTCTTCTATCTTTACAAGAAGAAAGTATTGTCTTTATGAAAATTTTCGAATTCCGGTTTTCGACGGATTTACGCATTTTAGGGGTCAGAGAACACGAAAAACATGTTTTTACAAGACATGTCTTTACAATATGTTTTTACAACACTCTGTCTGTGAGTCTGTCTGTCTGCGTGTGACACAAATTTTGTGGGCGCTCTATCTCAAGAACTGTTGCACGGAATTTAATAGAAATTTATATTCAGTTAGTCCGTGATATAAATTGGTGCTGATTAGTTTTTGGTGTAAATCGCTCAACAGGTGGCGCTGTTATACAGCATTTTGCACGATTTCCACAATAGCTCAATCTCCAGAACTAATGCACGGATTTTCATCAAACTTCAGATTTAGTTAGTCCTTGACAGGAATTGACGTTTTATAGATTTTGGTGTAAATCGCTCAACAGGTGGCGCTGCTATGCTGCGTTCTTTGAGATTTCCGCAATAGCTCTATCTTAAGAGCTAATGCTTGGATTTTCAACAAACTTCAGATTCACGTATACCTTCATATGAATTACTACTGTTTATGTTTTGGTGAAAATCTCTCAACAGGTGGCGCTGCTATGTGCATTTTCAGAATTTCCACTATAGCTCTATCTCAATAACTAAAGCACGAATTTTCATCAAACTTCAGATTCAAGTATATCTTGATATCAATTAGTGCTGTTTATGTTTTGCTGCAAATCGCTCAATAGGTGGCGCTGCTATGCTACATTTTTCACAATTTCCGCTATAAATCTATCTCAAGAACTAATGCACGAATTTTCATCAAACTTCAATGATATAAATGGGTGCTAAATTGAACTAATTTCTTGTTATTTAAATGATTTAATTGACGTAATTTATATAGAAGAAAATTTTGTGATGGCCACAACATTCGAATTCCGGTTTTCGACGGATTTACACGTTTTAGGGGTCAGAGAAACCGAAAAATATGTTTTTACGAAATGTCTGTCTGAGAGTCTGTCTGTGTGTCACACAAATTTTGTGGACGCTCTATCTCAAAAACTAATGCACGGAATTTATTAAAAATTGATATTCAGTTAGTCCCTGATACAAATTGATGCTGATTAGTTTTTGGTGTAAATCGCTCGACAGGTGGCGATGCTATGCTGCATTATTTACGATTACCGCAATGGCTCTATCTCAGGAACTAATGCACGGATTTTCATGAAACTTTTTTACAGACCGTTGGAGCCAGGGAAGGTTCTGGAACTTTCCAGAACTTTCTAAGCTGGAAGTTTCTGGAATACTCTCGAAAAACCCGGAACAGGATGAATACATCTCCGTACCTATAAAGGGGGACCCGGCTGTGTCGCCAAATGCCGCCAAGTTTGTCGCCAACTTGTCACTATATCCAGTATTTTGCCAAATTTCCATAGACTCCAATTGAAATCAAATGGGGTTTACTTGCTTGCAGAAAACAACAAATTGAGATATAATAATGCAACAAAAACTAATATTTCAAAATTTATAACATTGCCCCCTTCTCAAAAACTGCATGTCCCGGACAGTGCAATCCCTAAGTAAGAGGAAACCACTTAAAGGCTATTTCAAACAATTCCCGTTATTTTACAAACAAATACAAAAATAATAGTGCATAGATAAAGAACTAATATTTACATAATTTGTAAAAAGTACTTTCGGCGACCATGATCTAAAAATTTCTATTTCGAATTTCTAATCACTTTGGCCGAAATAAGGGGCTATACCTTTGGGCTTGAAATGTGGCGATTTTTGGTATCCGCACGACGACGACGTCATTCAGTCTGTTGACAACTGTGTAAGGACCGCCCCAGTTTATTTTAATTTTGAAGATAGTCTCTTTCGACGTATGGGATTCCACAGACACACTTTGTCACCTTCGTGAAAGCCATGTCCAGTTGCCTTCGTATCGTATTGGGTCTTCATCTCCTCGGATGCCAAATCAATTTGACCTCCTCTATCCGTGAAGCAGCATCAGGAGGACGGCCAAACAAAAGATCCACCGGAAGGTGTTTAGTGATGTGTGTCACGGCTTTCTCCATTATCTAGGAGGCGTTGCATACAAGCGGGCATTTGGTGTCAAATACAAAAGTCTAATGAATGTGTTCAATAAACAAACCATTTGTTTCCTCGTACTTGTTGAGGTGAATACCGCTCACTAAGCTCTATAATAGAATGGATACAGCGCCTAGAATACCTAGTGTGGAAATATGCTATCCAAACAGTGCTAAAAATTTGTATCCCTTAAATGTGCGACGATACTGCTAAAATTTCAAGTGTCGATCGCAGCGACATCTGCGGGATTTTCGTATTACTAGTATTACATTGTATAGACTGGTAATTTCTTGCAGTTGTAGAAAATATCCTGCAGATGTCGCTCGAATCAGCATATTGCCGCTGAGCATTGTTGGAGATTTATGGGATACAAGTTTTTAGCACTTTTTAAAGCATTATAGGAATAGCCGTTTTCCACACTGTATCTTCTAGGCGCTGTAGAATGGAGAACCAAGGAGGATCACGAAGTTAACGAAAAAGACAGGCTACCGCGGACATCCCACGTGTCTTTTTTTGTAGACCGCTAGAGTGACGTGATGCTCTTTTCGCACACCTTCATTGGTGCATTTGAGCATCACGTGACTCCAACGGTCTGTAAAAAAAGATACGTGGAATGCACTGCGGTAGCCTGTGTTTCCAAAGACTTTTAAGATACAGAGACCTGCAAACTGTCAGTTTAACTGAGGATTTTTGATCACAGCTGTTGTACGGCAGTATATATGCTTTATATTTTAATTTACCTAAGAAAATGCTTTTATCAGCGTATTTTTTCATTGCGGATCATTAAGTATTAGTCTAACCTATTTCATTTAGTCCTTTTTTTTTAAAAAAATACCTTATTATTCATCATTTTTTTGTTTTTTTCGTATAGCAAGTAAGTATTTCAATAAAAATCCTCCAAGGATAAAAATATAGTGTTGCTTTCGTTAATATGCATTTTTTAAATTACCTTTTTGCATAAAAATTAGTTTAAAAAAAGTAGATTTCTTTACAAGTAATTTAAAATTTTGTAAATTGCTATATTATGTTACAGTTGCTACCTTTAACCTGAACTCCCCTACCAGTTACTTTTGTAAGTCAAACTTAAAAAAAAAATGGAATTATAATCTTTAACAATATGTTTCCATATAAATTTCGCCTTTATTTAGGTTTATAAGGCATGTTAAAATTAGATACTCTTTTCCAAACATGCCATCCATAAAATTATTAATAAATCGCTTTATTTAACTTTATTACGGACAATTCAATATTTATAACGCATATTTAGGTATAAAAGATAGCTTAATGTAAAAAAATATGCCATAAACTTTATATATATTCATAAAAATAAATTTTTAAGCTCATTCTAGCCATAGCACTTAATGGTAAATAACCTTAGCTGACGTACAAACCTCGCGGTTCAGGTACAGCGCCTAGAATACCTAGTGTGGAAATATGCTATTCAAACAGTGCTAAAAATTTGTATCCCTTAAATGTGCGACGATACTGCTAAAATTTCAAGTGTCGATCGCAGCGACATCTGCGGGATTTTCGTATTACTAGTATTACATTGTAATAGACTGGCAATTTCTTGCAGTTGTAGAAAATATCCTGCAGATGTCGCTCGAATCAGCATATTGCCGCTGAGCATTGTTGGAGATTTATGGGATACAAGTTTTTAGCACTTTTTAAAGCATTATAGGAATAGCCGTTTTCCACACTGTATCTTCTAGGCGCTGTAGTTCAGGTGTTTTAATTTACTTCAGATGGCTGCCATGATTTCGCATACTTTTGAATGCGAATTGCCGGTCTATGTATCTTAAAAGTCTTTGTGTGTTTCTCGTTAACCTCGGGAGGATCATAAACGATGTCACTTGATGCCGTTGGTACCCCCGTTACAGCGCCTAGAATACCTAGTGTGGAAATATGCTATCCAAACAGTGCTAAAAATTTGTATCCCTTAAATGTACGACGATACTGCTAAAATTTCAAGTGTCGATCGCAGCGACATCTGCGGGATTTTCGTATTACTAGTATTACATTGTATAGACTGGCCATTTCTTGCAGTTGTAGAAAATATCCTGCAGATGTCGCTCGAATCAGCATATTGCCGCAGAGCATTGTTGGAGATTTATGGGATACAAGTTTTTAGCACTTTTTAAAGCATTATAGGAATAGCGTTTTCCACACTGTATCTTCTAGGCGCTGTACCCCCGTCCCGCGCCCACCATATTTAGCCGCGTCTTGCACTGGAGACTACTGATTGGACTGCTATCGGTCAAAGTCTAATATGGTGGACATAAGAGAAATAACTCGTTTTTCTATATCAACACTTTCCACAGAAGAAGATTGTTATGTCTACTCCTATCTATTCATAGCTCTATGGCTACAGCGCCTAGAATAAATAGTGTGGAAATCTGCTACCCAAACCATAGAGAAGAGATAGGGGTGGAGAGTGCTTTGGTAATCCTAAAGTGGAACCAACATAATAGTCACGTGACTTTTACCGCCAAAGGCTAGCATATGTTTGCGAGAGGAGAATAAACAAATTACCGTATCGTTAAATTAAAGTGAGAATCTTCTTTTACTAATTTAAAACAGATTTTAAGTTGCTTTGTTTTACTTCGTTTATATTTTTGCACTACTTCACATGCATAATGTGGATGCTGAGTACTTTTATATATTTTTTTTTCACGACTGGCAACAATTTTCAAATTGCCAAGCAAGCGATAACGAACGAAAACTGGAAAACTTTACATGAGTACACCGGTCATGTTGATGCCATTTTTCAACGGAATTCTCTACGGAAAGAAACTCCAGCCCTATCTCTTCTCTATGATCCAAACACTGCTAAAAATTTGAATCCCTTAAATGTGCAATGATGCAAAAATCCAAAGACTGCCGCGGGATATTTTCAAATTTTAATGGAGGATATTCCAAATATGGGTTCGAGGCTGAAAAAAGTCACGTGATACCGGTAATTTACCCAAGGAACTTCTAACTGATAAGAGGGGAAGATACTACTGCTTTGCCTCATGAACTGTTTCATTGGCTAGCGGGGATTTACATTACACGTCTACGGAGCCTTCCCTTCTTTACGCTAGAAGTTTTTACCTTGACCACGTGATCAAAACGGAGATGGAATATCCTCCATTAAATATTGTACTATTACAGCGTCTAGATTAGCAATCGTCTCGCAGTTTTAGAAGATATCCATCAGATGTCGCTGCGATCGACTCTTCGAATTTCAGCATCATTGCACATTTAAGAGATTCAAATTTTTAGCGTTTTTTTTTTTTTTTTTTTTTTTTTTAAGTATAAAGCGTGGAACCCACATGCGGAAAAATATAGACGGAAATCTGCAACGGCAAATTTTCCGCTACGCCAAATTTCCGACTTGGAAATGAGAATCGCACTTGCGTTTTTCGCTGACGCTTCCGCGTTAACTACTGCGCATGTCTGTGACAAACCTACATAGTTTGATTTCTACAGATGCCGTCTCGGAAAACGGAAAAGGTTAAAACATGTTTAACTACAATTCCGCTGCGTTTTCGCATTTGTACGCGGCAAATATGGGGTCAATTTGCCGTTCCGCTGTCCAATTCCGTCGTATTTTTCCGCATGTGGGTTCCCGGCTTTACTTCCACTAATCGCTTGAGAACGTAGGAGAGGCTCCGGGTTCAACTCCTGGTGACTCCGTTGCATACTCTTTCTTAAGTTCCCGGATGTAATGTTCAAGTGTTGTCTATTTTTTATAGGCCGCGATCCAGAATGATTTTTCGCTGTTAACGAAACGAGACTAATCAGACGACGAGACGTTGACTAATCAGAAGCCTGCATTTTTGCGAAAATTTTCGCTGTTTGGAAAAATGGAGGCTTATGCATGTCAATCTCGTTTCGCTAGCTGCGAAAAATCTATCTGGACTGCGGCCTATATATCGACGACGGCTTATAAGCGGGCACTTGATGTCAAGCACACAAGTCGGATGTATGCGTTCAATAAACAACAAACAACGATTGAGTATGCGAAAAGTATTGTTGCCATGGAAACAACTACTTCTAATGTGACGTGTGGTCTATATCGAAATGCATAACGGCAACATTCATAATAGGACCTTATAAGGAAAGCACATATTTACAAACAAACACTCTTGTCAACCAATCTACCTTCTACTTTCTCGTCTTAATTCTACAACGGCGCCTTAGCAGTGATGCAGAATGTTTCATGACGTTGTAGACCAATCATATCGTTGATCATTATTCGCAGACCTATCAGATCGCCTGAATGGACTTTATGGACGCAATCTTGGGTCGAGGCTAAAATTCGTCTGCTTGTGGTGTTTACATCTGAATATTAGCATAACGTTCTATGCAGTATTAGTGTTATTAATGTTTATTTGATAAAAATACCGCGATAAAAATTACAAAATGGGGTATTTCTTAAAAATATTGTGGTGCGATTTCAACTTAAAACGACATACTTCTTAATGATACTCTCAACTGGACATTGTAAGTTTTAAATTGAATTCCGAGTAAGAAAACAGGTAAGTCTAAAGTATCCAAATTTTATGTGTGTTTTATAGTAGGATATTTTTAAAATCTTTCATAATTTTGAAATTTATAAATTTTAAGTCCTTATAAGTTTTTGTCCCCTAATTTATCACCTTTGTAAAATGTAATAGCTATGAAGGTACTAAATCAAAAACTTCGAGAACGTTTGTTACCTTAGTTAAGATTGAATTATTTACTATTTGTGTACCTGTGAAGTTCTGATGAAAACTAGTACAGCTCAAAGACTTGCTTTTACGACATCATATAGTAAATTTTTAGATCTTCTTGAATCAAATAAATACTGATGTAAACATGCGTTATAGATGAACTTGAAACAAAATTAAATATTTTTATTTCAAAAGCGGCACGTTTAGATCAAACTCTTAATAATATATATAATTTAACTGAAAATGAATGTGAAAATGAATATGTGACTGTTTAAGATTTTTCATTTAAGGCGATCCGAATCCAAGTAAAAGTATAATCGTGGGGGAAAAAAGTAAACATCCCCTTCTAACTCTGCAACTAATTATAATAGAAGAAAATTACTGGTACTAAACGATTGGAAATAAAGTCTACTTTTAAATGATGTAGGGGAGAGGGGGCAAATGTGAACAATTTTTACATTTTTGACTATTTTTCAAAATTGTTATGAGCTATTGAACCAAAAGTTGATTTATATGAATATTTAGAATTTGTTTATTCTTTTGGTGAAACTTTTGGATGCATTTATCAAGAATTTCTAACTTATATCATCATTCTAAAAATTGTCTAAATTTGTTCACATGTACCCCGGTGGAGGGGTAGTTGTGAACATAGCTGGGGCACATGCATAAATAAGACAAAAATAATTTTTTGTGAATAAAAACTGTGATAAAAACTAATTAGATGCCCTTTTCCTAGGTGTGTGAATAAATCAATAAATGTTTCAACATAGATACAAGAAATTATTCGCAAAATTGTGCACTAATATGCCTGCTCCTTTCGAGTCACTTTTAATTGTTATCTAACTTACAGTAAATTAAGACTGTGAAGCAATCCTAAAAACATTGAATATATAGCTCAATGTTTGACAAAGGTAATTAAATTTTAAACTTAAAAAAAAAAATGCATTCACAGACTTAAAAAATACACTTGTGACTGTTCACATCTGCCCCCATATGTTCTGTTCACAAGTGCCCCATCTACCAACTTCAGCCTAACTTATAAAAAAAAAGATATTTTTAATTGAAATAAGGAAACAAAACTTTTTGTAGACTTACCTAATTAATGCCACTATAGAATGCAATGCTTATATTCTTTAAAAAATACCTTGAATGAATTTTTACTTCAATAACTTAGAAGACTTTTTTACTTCACACCTTCCAAAACAAACAAATTACAACTACCAGAAATCAAAATGGCCTATTGTTCTGAAAATTCAGTCAAAAGATGACACCAGTACTACCATAAATTGGTAATTTTTTGAATTTTTTTATTTCAAATTAACTGAGTGAAATATGTACTGTTCACATCTGCCCCATGTTCACATGTGCCCCCCTTCTCCCCTATATGAAATTTGTTTAGGAGGCCATCTACAAATCAAAACCTGACCAAACTTTGTTTTTTTCTATGGCTACACCCAATTTTGACACTATATTTTAAATCTTCGGTTCAAACTATCCTTAGAAACAAACTTTCAAGTTATTTGAATGATAAGTTTTTGAATTATAAACATTCAAAATGTAGAGCTTCTAATGTCAAATTACAGTTTCATATTTTAATTAATATCTCTTGAAATTATAATCCTAATGTGGCAAATTTTTTTGTGTGGTTGTACTCGCAATACTAAAAACCCAAACATAAATACATTGAATTTGTAGTTTTAAAAATTTCATAATATGAATTATAAAATTAATATCCGAAAAAAAAAAATGAATTGCAGCGTACAATTTTTTAATAGATTTATATTTATTATGTCCTGCTTTATGCGAATTCTCAATTTAAAAATTTCTTCCCGGTAATTTTCGAATTATGATTAAAAAATGTCAAAATAATGGTTTAAGAGGCCGTCTATGATGTGCAGAAAAGCATAATTTGAAAAAAAATATATATTTTACCCAATTTATTGAAACATATGGGCTGGCTATAGTCGAAACATATTAAGCGAGTGAAATGGTCATATTGGCAAGAAAAAATGCATTAAGAGATGTGACATAGTGATTTTGTAGCATTTCAACAATCGAGTACCGAACTTCAATTTGGATACAGCTCCTAAAATAGGAACTTTTAAAAATAATTCATTTCTCTGAAACTTATGGTACGAATTTCATGAAAATTTGTTTTTAGGTTAATTGAAGAATGTAGAATGTATTTATGGTGTCAAACTTGAGTATTGCTATTGAAAAAAGCAAAAACAAAGTTTGGGTTCGTTTTGATATGTAGATAGCCCCTAAGCAAATTTTATACACATCATTTAAAAGTAGACTTTATTTCCAATTGTTTGGTCTTAGTAGTAACTTTTTTCTACAATAATTTATGGCAGAATTAGAAGGGTATGCTTCCTTTTTTGTTCCACGACTGTAGGGGAGGGTGGGGTAGAATGGGAGAGTGGGAGGAATGGGACAGTAGGTTTATCTCTTTATGTATCATTCTAATCATTTCATCAATCGCACATTAGATGAAGCAATGATACCCCAAGCTTCAGCTGGAAAAAGTAGCTGATCTGCATAAGCTTTCGATTGTATAAAGAAAAAGATTATTTCAAGAATCAAAAGTAAATTTGCTTCATATGTTTTTTTGTACATTAATGACTTATTTATGCGTAGATGTAATAGTTTCCCCATTTATGGAACATTATACTGTATATTATCCCTAATTTAAACTATGCTTAAAAGCAACCTTTTTGTTTATACAAGAAGTTTAACATAAAAGAAGGTAGAAAATGGGACATGTCCAATTCCTTTTTTTTTTAATAAGATTAATGTAAATTATTAATATGCAAATATTTTTCGAGGGTAGTATATTAATTATAACATTATAAATATATTCATTTACTTCAAAATGTAAATAAATTAAACTGATGATTTTTTAATGTCATCTCTGACTTATAATCCTGAATTTTCCTTCCAGTGATGAAGGTAATGAGCTTTGATATTATAGAACAGACATTATCAACCTACAATCTTTGTTAGACTGTATACAGTGTGTCCACGTATAGCCTGACCGACCTTTATTTTCGCAACCGTTGGTCCTAGATGCATACTTCCAATTACAAAAGGGTCATTCCATGGTTACGGACGTAACAAACAGAGACTTTAAAGCTTCATAAATAATGTAAAAAAAATACTTATTACATGGATTATTTTATATTCAAGGTCGGTCCAAGGATTGTAAATAGAATATTAAATTTTGAAATCTGAAAAATGTTCCCATAATTTTTGAAAAAATAAAATCTAGGTGTTACGGACGTAATTCACAAAACAGTCAAAATTGCATATAGTTGCAGTTATTGTCATAATCCTGTGAATTTTAAGGATGAACATTTAACTTTTTCTTCAACAATTCATTATTAGGGTATTAGCTGTTTGAAACTGCAATTTTGAAAACATTAAAATAATTATTAATTAATACATGGGATAATTAAATTGTTACAGACGTAACATTTGCCTGTTACGGACGTAACAATTCAATACATCAAAATTTATTTATGAATTATAATTCATTTATAATATATTCCCTAATTTCTTTTATAAATTTTAAAAATAGAATATTCAAATACAAAAACTAGCCTAATTACAGCTTTTACAAATAATTTTTGAAATGACAATAGCTTGTTAAACTTTACCATAATTTAAGTGAAATGTTCTCAGTCTCATCACTCTCACCTTATTAGTGCTAATCCTTTTATTTAATTTACTGTTTATACTTAAATTGCATGTTTTCAGAAAATTCACACTCTAAGCTATTAAAAAATGTATTACATGACTTTATAAATTAAATATTATTTGTTTCATAAATAAAAAACAAAATAGTACTTTGGTTTCACTTTTCATGGAATGACCCAAAAGTGGTTAAAATTAGGTGTTCAGTTAAGATAAAAAATAGTTTGAAGCAAAAAAACAATTTAGTGAAGAATTACAGAATCTAAATTTTTATACGGTCCCCCGGTCCTATAAGTTATATTTAGTAAAATTTACCTGTTACACTGACAAGTAAGGCAAAAAAAGAAAAGTCTCGTTATTCTACGATTAAAATTGACAGAGTAATTGCTGTTTAAATTTGGAGCATAATTTTTGCTGCAAATTAGGGATCATTCATAAATTTAGTAGAAATATCATTTCGTCTGATATATTAAAAAAAATGGTTAAGAGTAAAATTAGCATTGCAGTATAAATTTGAAATCTTTAATAATTCTGACATATTACTGCAAAATATACAATTTGTACTGAACATATAAGAGGATAAAAATAACAGAATTTTTGTTAAGTAAAAGAATGAAAAACAACAGCCTCAATTTTTTACAGAATGTTACATATTTTAAAATACTGTTAGATTACACTGCCTTTTAAATTTTGGGTTGCGCCATGTTTTTTAGCTTTTGAAAATTGATTCTAAGTATTTTTAGCGCAGAAGCCGAAAATGACCTTCATTTTAAACCATCAAGTCAGGATTTTTCTCAAATCGCAAATTTCAAAGTTAAAAAGCTCAAAGTTAAAATTGTTCCCCTCTCCCCTCCAAACCTCATCAAACCCCTGAGCTGTTTAGCTGTAAGAAACCCAGTAAAAGCTAACAAATTGAATAAATTATTGAATTAAATAAATTAAACCGAATAAAAAAAGTCGTACATCTATGTTATAGTATCAGATTTTTCGCTAATTTTTAACCTTTTAAATTTACGAATTGCGAAAAATCCTGACATGACGGCTATCATGAAGCAGGGTTGCAAAAAAAACCGGCTAAAATTAAAAAAAAGCCAGGCCGGTGGCTTTTATTGGTTTTAATCGGCTTTTTTTCGCCAAAATTGGCTTTTTTTGGCCATAATTGGCTTTTATACAATGAAGCATTGTAATTATAAACTACACATTTTAAAGTGTTTTTAATTAGTTTTAATGACATTTAATTGACTTAGAGTTTAATAAGTAACCTAATTTCTCAATAATGAGGACATTAATGCTGGAATAAAACTTAGATGGTTTTGCTAGTAATTTGTAGTCAGCTAAATTTTAAAAGGGCCATACCAACTGCCAATTTTTTCATTTTTACTGCTTTATAAAATTAAAGAGGACAATGGTTACTTAGTTACATGTTTTATCACTTAATTTTAAGAGCTATTAATATACAAGTCTTATTTTATTTCTAGTAAACATTTAAAATTATACATAGTCATATTAATAAAAACACCATTTCTCACTATTAAAAACATTATGAACAGCATATGCATGAATATGCTTAACAACAAGCTTTTCAAAATTTTATTTAGAGAAATTTTTCTTCTTGTTTAAATGTTCTATTTTTTATACACTTATGTACCACTCTCCTCAAATATTATATCCTTTCTAATTTCTCTTTTAACATTTATAACTTAATCTCTCCATATGGACACACAAGAATGTTTCCATTTTGATGTGCTACATTTTGTCATTAATTAAATATAATCTTTAAAATGTGTAGCGTATGTGAAGCTATGTAATATAGAATTTCAAAATACCAGTTTGGAGTCTAACTTATATTATTTTCAATGTTTATATATAAATATATATATATATATATATGTATTTTTTTTTTCAGACATAATGCCTTCACATTTGCCTTCTAGAAGTTATAGACTTATTTATTTGACAAAATTTAATAGAAATCTATAATTTTTTTAGTAGAAAATATTTATAAGTGTATTAAAAATTAATTGATCCAAATTTAAAACAAATTAACTGTAAACCAACTTTAAAAAATAAAAGCCGGCTTTTTTAAGTGGTTAAACCCAAAAAAAGGCGGCCGGCTTTTTTTGCCCTGGCTAAAAGCCAGCAACCCTGGCTAAAAGTGAAGGTAATTTTTTTATTCAGCGTTAAAAAATACATAAAACGTAATTATAAAAGTTAAAAAACTCAACCATCGCAGGTTTATGTTATCTAATCTAAAACTCTTTCTTAAACTTCTTGATCCGATTCTATCCGATTTTTTTTTTTTTTATATCCTCTAGTATAAGTATGTATAAGATAGTAAGCGTCGAAAATAGTAATGATATTACATTGTCATCGGATTTAAGTCGGTATGTAAAATTTAACTTCGATCATTTGAAAGTGTGTTAGAGTACAAATTTTAAACTGGAAAGACGATCGTTGCAAGTTAAATAAAACCTTATGAAAATCACATAATTTTTGTTAAAGAAATCATAACCTCAAATCCTTACAAAATAAAACATATGTTAAAATACAATTATTTTAACTAATCCGAAACTTAACTAATAAAATTTAACTCAATCGTAATAGTTGTACGATTTCTTTCAAAGCGCAGAAACCTTGAAATAAGTTTAAGTACTTTACATACGACCCCTGAAAGCATCGCCGAAATCATGTGTTTTGATAAGCAAAAAAGTGGTATAAGTCATGCATTTTAAAGTTTCATAACTCGGTCAATTTTAATATTAGATGAATGGAGCTTTTTTTGTCTGACTTGTTAGTACCACAGTGAATTTTTACTAAGTATCACTTATAGGACCGGGATACCGTATAAAAATTTAAATTTCGTATTTTTTTAATAAATGTTTTTCTTGTCCCAAATTGCTTTAAAAATAATTCATTACCTTATTTAAACCATTTTTGTAATTGGAAGTATGCATCTAAGACCAACGGTTGCAAAATTAAAGGTCGGTCAGGTTATACGTGGACACACTGTATATAGTCAACACTAGACTATTTGCGCCTTATCATACATTGTTTTATAGCTGTCCCATACCTCCCTGTTAGCGGGGAGGTATGGGACACATTTTGAAATTTACAATTTCTTTATTTATGAAACTGTTTCTGCAAATTATGTTTCTATATTGTTCAAGGACATTAGAAAGTGTTTCATTTTGTATTCTATATATCGAAATTTTTGTTTTTGTGTCAAAGTTGATTTTCTTATTTTTTGTAAAATGTGTCCCATTTCTCCCCTACATAGGATAATTACTAATTTTAGAAATAGAAATATTTTGTGTAAAAAGGTTCTATTAACAAATTCAGGGGTTTCAAATAACGAAAATAGTGAAAATATAGGAATATTTAGCTTACTGAAAATAGAATTAGATAAATTTGACGGCTATATTAAAAATTGGCTTCATTTTTGGAGTTAGCTTGGGAAAACTGGTGCTGATTATAGTATCGCTGACTCTGGTAAATTTTAGTACCTACGCCAAGAAATTGTAGGACGTTCTCAAGCTAGGAAAGTTATAGAAAACTTTGGACATTAGAGCGTAAAATAACCCTAAGGCAGGCATGCCAAACTCATTCACCACCGGGGGCCAAATTAAACATCAAATACAAAGCCGAGGGCCACATTAAAAAGAAAAGAAATACATATTAGCATCGCACTGAACGAAATTTGTACATACAAAATGCAACCTTGTTAAAAAACAAAACAGTAATAACATTGAAAAAAAAATAAGGAAAGTTCGAAAGCTATTTACCATTTTTTTAAAGGTACCGGAAATTTTTAAAAGAAATATAAATAAAGGACATCATATTTAATTTTTAATTTTTCGAACTTTCATTATTCTTTAATATTGAAAATAGTACAGATGTGCAAAAGTATGCTGCCGAACGTAGGTAAAAATACGGTTAGACAAAAATAAAAAACAATTCAAATAATAATAAACAATTTTAACCATACCATGACTGTTTAAGATATTCCAAAAAATAATCATAAGAATTTTTTAGCACAGATGCATTTTTGAATTGTGTTTTTGGAAATATATTGGATTTTTATTAAACACAAAAGCACTGTTTTTACAAATAAAATGTTAAATGACATGTTTTTTTTATAAAACAGTAATAAAAGTATTTTTAAAGATTGAATTAAAATATTTCTAAGTAGGGGAGAGTGGGGTGGAATGAGACAGTGTGAGGTATGGGACAGTAGGATTTTCTCTTCTTTTGATGCAATCTATATGGCGTTGCAGCATTTTGGAGTCCCTCAGTCATTTATTAATTATATTCAATTTGTATATAGTAATGCTCGTACTTTTTTGTTTTATAATGGCATGTTTTCCAGATCTGTTTCGACGAGGAGGGATGTTCGCCAAGGTGACCCCCCTCGTAGACTTTATTCCTTTTGTTCTTCGGGCTCTCCCTGACCGCCTTGGTGCAGTCTTGCGAGAGTCTCTTAGAATTTGTCACATTTCTTACTCTGATGATCTTGTACTTCTGGCTAGGGACGCCAGATGTCTTCAAGACTTCTTGAATATTCTTTTACCCACCACAGGTCTGTGTACTAACAATGAAAAGTCTTTCACTCTTTCGTGGATTGCCTGCAAGAGGCAAAAGAAAATAATTTATGATTACGATGCTAGGTTTTGTGTGGGATCTTGCCATCTGAGACCGCCCGCTTTTTATGAGTGTTTTACCTACCTTGGTATCTCCCTCGAACAGCGTGGCTACTCTGTCCACCGAGAGCCCCTGTTCCGTGCCAATAAGCCTGACCTTGTGGCCTACTGCATCGATCATGTTTTTGTAATTGATTCACAAGCAACTAATGACAAATTTTCTCTTGCTGATTCCCATTTCTAAAAAGTTCAAAAGTACGAAGTCCTAAGGTCACAGCTTCAAAATCTTAGACCGAATGGTGTCTTTTTTGGCTCTCTGACGTTTTCCTGGCGAGGTCTCATGTCCTTAGATTCGACCAAGTTTCTTTCAGCTTTCCATCTGCTGCGTCCGGTCGATATAAAGATCCTAGCTGTTCGAACGCTTTCGTGGACCCAGCGACTTTGGAGCGCTCACCAGAAGATGACTTTGCAGCTGAAGAAGAGGTCCTGTGTCGCCAATCGACGAGTCCCATAACTTTGTGTTGTCAGGTTGAGCACTACCTTTAAGTGTGCGCATGTATTTTTCGATGTATGCATCGCGATCTTGTTCTGTATATATTGAATAAATATTTTTAATATCATTCTAAACATTTCATCTATCACACACTAGGTGAAGCAATAGTAGCTCAATCTTCAGTTGAAAAACGTTTTTGATCTGCATAAGCTTACAGTTGTACAAAATAAAAGATTATTTCAAGAATCAAAAGTAAATTTCCTTCATATACTTTTTATGCTTTCTGTATATTAATGACTTGTTTATGCATAGATGTAATGCATACTTTCCCTATTTATGGAACATTATACTGTATATTATCCATAATTTAAATTAAGTCTTCAAGTAATATTTTTGTTTATACAGGAAGTTTAACATAAAAGAATGTAGTGGGGAGGAACGGGACAGGTCCAAGTTCTTCATTTTAATAAGATAAATGTAAATTGCTATTAAGAAATATTTTTAGAGGGTAATATATTATTTATAACATTGATAATATGTTCATTTACTTCAAAGTGTAAATAAATTGAACTTATGATTTTTTAATGCCATCTGTGAGTGACAATCCTGAATTTTCCTTCCAGTGATGAAGATACTGGAATTTGATACTGTGGCACAGACATTAACAACCTACAAGCTTTGTTAGACTGTATATCTAGCCAACACTAGACTTTTTGCGCTCCTTAATTATAACACTGTTTCTGCAAATTATTTTCTATATTGTTCAAGGACATTAGAAAGTGTTTCATTTTGTATTCTATAAATTGAAATTTTTGTTTTTGTGTCAAACAATGTTGATTTTCTTATTTTTGTAAAAAGTGTCCCATTCCTCCCCACTCCCCCCTAACTATATTATGACTGTTTAACGAGCATAGCACAGACATGCATGATACCCCATTTTTTGGTACAAGTAATGGCTGATAAAAATCGGTATATAAATGTAAACATATCTCTATATTCTAAAAACAAAAACGAAAATATCATGCGTCCAACATAGATTATGTAGCACTTTCCAACACATTCAGAATACAGTAACAAAATTTCACAGTTAATTAATGTGAAATATGATGTATAAATAAACAATTTGAAACCCAATTTCTGCAATTACAATCAATAGTAGTAAAAATGTCCTTTTTTTCTTGTGTTCGTGTGTGCAGACTTGTATATGATGTATGGATTTGTACGCATACTACATAAACATAGTACGCTAAAAGTTAGTTCATTGAAATGAATAGCACAGTTGAAAATTTTCTTTCAGCTATTTCCGTGAATAAACGGAAATGAGAAATTTTGTGCTGCCCTGTATATGATCTATAGAATTTATTTACACCAAGTAATATTTAAAAAAATAGTTCAATTTAAAAAACGCGTACCACAACTGAAAACGCACTACAGGCAATTATTGTTCATAGGCTTCAATTAGTTCAATTTCTTCTATAGCCAAATTATTTTGTGTGTCCGTGTAAAGGAATGATATATTCTATGCACACCATATTCTACAGCAAGAGCCGTGTAGTTCGTTTCGGTGATACACATATATATATAAATTTCAGTATGTTTAAAATACTGTAATATCATTAAAATACACCGCAAACGATTTTACCCCATATGTAACGGAATTCATTTGAGTGTTTCTGTAAATGAACTGTAAATGCTATATAATCTTCATGTTCAATACCAAACATGCCATAGTAATACTCGCAATAACATGTACACTATATGGTCAAATGCGATTTCAGATGTTTTGTTAAATATCTAGAAAAATACATGAGGAATTAACCTGAAACTGCAGATGTGTAAACAGTATAGTATAGGTCATATATTTCCGTGAATATTTTTTCCCGAAACCCCATAGGGGACCGTCAACAAATTGAAAAAGAACGAATATCTTTCGGATTACCCTGTAAAAACTAATGTAGCAAAAACGTTCAAACTCGAGATTATTAATAAGTGGCTTATTGTAATATACTGTGTTCATTTTTATGAGAATAGAACGTATACTCGTAGAGAAATTAAGGTTTTTATAAAAACAGTCCCAAATTTCGCCAATTTTTTTGCTTATAATTTGCAGAGTTCTTAAAATAAAAACAAGTTCTTTTCGGAAAATATGAAAAACAACATTGTACACAATCCTCTGCAATCAGAATTAAAAAATAATACAAATTGGATGAAAAATGAGCAGGTTTACTAAAAAATGTTTCACTGCACATGCGCGAATGCAATCAAAATATAATATGCATAATGTATTAGTTAAGTATATAGAGCAACTTTTGTGGAAGTCTCAAAATCATAACTTGAAAATTCTGAAAATTATCGTCGATAGAATAAGCTCGAAATCCGTCGTTCCCAAAAGGAAGCAAAAAGATGAGGGGTTGTATCCAAATATAGTAGTACGTGCAATATTGTGTACGCTATCTTGGCACTAATCAACAGATATTTGATACAAGCCTTCATATTTTCCCTTCTTTTTGGGAACAACGAATTTCGAGCTTATTCTATCGACGGTAACTTTCAGAATTTTCAAGCTATGATTTTGAGACTTTCACAAAAGTTGCTATATATACTTAGCTAATAAATTATGCATATTATATTTTGATTGCATTCGCTTATGCCCAGTGAAACATTTTTTATAAACCTGCTCATTTTTCATCCAATTTTTATTATTTTTTAATTTTGATTGCAGAGTATTGTCTACAATGTTGTTTGTCATATTTTCTGAAAAGAACTTTTTTTATATTAAGAACTCTGTAAATTATAAGCAAAAAATTTGGCGAAATTTGGGACTGTTTTTATAAAAACCTTAATTTCTCTACGAGTATACATGCTATCCTCATAAAAATGAACACAGTATATTAAAATAAGCCTCTTAATCATGTTCTAGAGTTTGAACGCATTTGCTACATTAGTTTTTACAAGGTTGTCCAAAGATATTCGTTCTTTTTCAATTTGTTGACGGTCCCCTATGTGGTTTCGGGAAAAAATCTTCACGGAAATATACACCGAAGAGCCAAAACATTATGACCACCACCTCCACATTTTGCAATGAACTCGCTTTGTTGACGTGGAGGGTACGTAATCAGGTGGGAATGGTATTTAACTACTGCTAGGGAGTATGAAGAATCCCTTTTCAGCTTAATTCTGCCTGTGTTGGGAAAGGTTGGTGGTATAAGCGACTTTGATAGAGGGCAGAATTCAATCGCACAATGGCTCAGAATGCGTATCTCCGAAACTGTTCGACTCGTGGGTTGTTTGTGACATACCGTCGTTAGTACTTATGCAAAGTTCATGAATGACGATGAAACCATCAGCAGACGCGATGGCGTTGGACGTCGACGCGTTGTCAAAGAAAAAGTACGTCGGAGGCTCCTCCACTTGGTAAAAAAAAAAATCGTAACAAACAGTGGCTCAGCTGACAGCCCAATACAATTCAGGTCCAAGTAGAGTTATTTCAGAGCACACAGTTCAGCTGACACTGTTGGATATACTGTCGAAAACAGCCATTGGATCTCATAATAGCGCAGCTGATTCGGACCTCATATTCCCCAATCAAAGGGAAACGAATGGAAACCTGTTTACATGGAGATCGCCACTGTTTTTAGCCCCCGGTATGATATGCTATTTCTTTCTCTCAGCTTATTTTGTGCCGTCTCCAAAAAATAACGCTACCTTATAGAAGCCAGTCGTAAAAAAAAGCAGTACGATTAAATACCCTATAGCATTTTTTTTATTTTTAAGCATCGCACATTTTCAAGTTTTAGACCTTCGTATTGGGAAAAAAAGGTACTTTTAAATGCAATTTGCTTGAAAACTGTATCTCCATTTATTTTTTAAATATTAATTTTTTTTTGTAGTTTTTAGCACCATTTGTTTAATTTTTGCAACTCGAGTACTCCATTTATGTAGAAAGTAAAGGGAGAATAGTTGAAAAATAGCAGTTATATTTTTTGTTGCCATTTTCTCATAACAACCGAAAGAAAATGTAATTAAAATACGTGCTATTTTGAAAAAATATAAACGAATAATTTCTGTTAAAACAATGGAGCTATTATAAACTATATTCAAGTATCTATGAATCATTAGATAGCCGTTTTTTTTTTTTTTTTTTTTTTTTTTTTTGTCGATTTTCTTGAATGGCGGCATCTTTTTGCTGCATTTGTGCATTATACCGTGATAGTGATGTGCTATGCATGCTTTACTGTAGATGTTTAAGAGTAGATCGTAAATGTGGAATTCTTAAGCGGAAATGACGTCATTTTACATAAAATAAAACATGTGCTTTAAGTCTTAAAATTGAAATATGTTTTGTACTGCAGTAGAGTCCCGCTTAACCGAGTTATTTTCTTCTGATGGACTGGTGGCTTCTATTATTATGAAACAGCCATTATACACTATGACGCAAAAGTTTAGACAATGAAAAAATTCTTACATACTTTGAAAAATATTTATTCAATTTTCAAATCACTGCTTGAAATTAATGTGCTGTACATATAAACAATATTTATCCCAACAAAAAGTTTTCGGTAAAAAAAAAAAAGCGCCAAGTTCTCCTTAATGTTTCGGCCAGAAAAAGTAGTGATATCTGATGTTCGCACAAGTTAAAAGCCAAACATCCCAAATCTTTCATTGAAAATGGCTTCCTGCGACTTGGCCGTTAATGCCTTCTACAGCATTTCAAAATTAATGATTGGAAATTACGCATTTATGAATTATTTAAATATTAAAAGCAATATTAGAATGCAAAGAAGCAAACTCACATAAAGACATTATAAGTAAAAGATTTCTGATAACTACCATTCAGTTTCAACAAACATTAGTTTTGATTACAGATCATTTAGTCCACTTGCGGTTTAATTGCCATTTTGTACGATCTAAAGCTAAAGTCATTAACGTAAAACCCAAGAAATAAAACGAAATTTACTTACTTCATATCTCAGAATATGTTACATTATATTTTATTGTATAATATTGAAATCTTGTGTATTGACTAAAGAGACTTTTTTCGTTTGAACATTTATTATAGTTTGTTTGCAAACATTAAGAGGTATTCGATTTAATCTGTTAAAAGTTGATATTAATCATGTTTTAGCAATTAGGGATATTGTCTCCTGAATAAAAGTATTTTGTTATTTTTAACTTCTAAGCATTTAAATAGACTGAAGTTGTTTAAATGCTTTTTCAAATGTGTATTTTATTTCTGTATTCTGTGTCACAAAATGCCTAAAATAATCAAAAAATGTAGTTGGCATGTAGCTCATTTGTGCATATTTTAAAATTTGAAAAACCCACGAAGGCATTAACGGCCAAGTCGCAGGAAGCCATTTTCAATGAAAGATTTGGGATGTTTGGCTTTTAACTTGTGCGAACATCAGATATCACTACTTTTTCTGGCCGAAACATTAAGGAGAACTTGGCGCTTTTTTTTTTTTTTTTACCGAAAACTTTTTGTTGGGATATCACTACTTTTTGTATGTTTTTTCAAGTTTGTTATTCTAAACTATATTAATATGAAAAAACTTAAATTTCGGTACTTTTATGTTAGCCGGGAGCAAATCTCCTCATTAGCCTTTTGTTTTTTCGCCAATAGCAGTTTTCATTTTTCACATGTGCAAATTAGAAACAATGCTTTGATTTTCAAATAAAATATTTTGGTTTATGTTATTATTTCTTATTTATTTATTTATTTATTTCTATGTTAAATATTCTAATAAATAAAATGAGGTAAATGCATCTATTTTAAATGAGATGACTGAAAAGTATATATCTTTAAATGAAATGAATGCAATATGAACAATGAGGTTGGGAACAGTATTTGGCGATTTGCCACTTGCGCCCGGCTAACATAAAAATACCTAAATTTATTTTATTGAGCTTTACAAATTTATACTTTATTTCTTTTTATATTAAAGTACTAGCCGCCTCTAGCAAGTAGTATTTACCGTATTACTTCCATGTTAAACGTTGCATCATGTTACTGTGATTCATAATTTAATTTACTTGCCCATTCTTTCGCTAATTCGGAAGCTTTTGATAGAGAAATCAAGAACTCTTTACGATCATGGAAGCACATCATATATTTTGTGTTGTTATGTATTTCATCTTTCGTGACAAATATCTCTTAACTCACTTATGCATGCTTCCTTAGCAGTTACGATTCGTTCTCTAATGCGGAAATTTTTAATCCTATTAAGAAATCTTTTCTAATTGGGCTCACTGCCAATTGTTGTATTTTAACTGATACGACTGGGTACAAGTGAAATGGTTCTTATGAAATCCTTTGACAATATCTGTATTTGCATTAAACCATATTGATGATAATATCTTTTTATTGCACGTTAACATTTTCAATAGACTCGATTACGGAAGAATAGAAGGTCTACCGGCTCACTGCCATGATCCATTTAAAAATCTATCATTCTTCTCATCTGATCGTGTTGAAGAATTAGTCAATATGCCATGGTTTTAAGATTTTAGCTAATTTTACTCGAAACCTTAAAACTAAAATGCGAGGAACCGGATTATAGAAGATTCATTCTAACGTACATATTGATTAACAGGTTACATATTATAGAATTATAATAATCATAAGGAGAACTGGCAGTTTCAATGCTTTAATAGTTTCTGTAAATTCTCTTTATATAATACAGAAGTTTTAGCAGTGTAAAAGTTAACAACATAGTCGCAGTAAGTATAATAACAGTACAATGTAATAACAATAGCAGAGGTTTTGGGCAGTGACGAAACTATTAGCACTTTGGAAATATTAGTACGTTATATCATTTAACTATTCAGGTGATATGCGGAAAAATAAAAATAGATGGCTCGCATTAATAATTAACTCATTGAAAAATAGCCACTAGCGTCAAATATTCGCCAAGCTTGGCGACATTTAGCAAAGTTTCGCCAAATTTGGTAATATATCATGGCAATTCTCAAATTTGGCGACAAAAAAATGTTTTGTTTATTCTGACGTTATAATGATGCATATGTATTATGTATTATACACATATCTATAATATGTATGATGCAAATGTATTACGTATTATATGCATATGTATAATATATATGTATGATGCATATGCATAAGTTCATTAACATCACTAAAACGCACTTAAAGGAATAGTGTTTCATAAATAGTAGGGATAATTGACAGATTGACCAGAGTGCTAGTGAGATTAGAATACCGACATTTATAATAGACGTCTGTACACACCATCACCTCATCGAGTTTACAGCTGAAATTTTAGGATTAGTTAAAACTAGATTAGCATATTTAAATGCAACTGGTCTGTTAAGTCATATCTTGGTAGAAACCACCTGAAGACCTAATTTTAGTGGTTAACTGATAGGTTTACTATTGTATTTTCCTGCATCCAAAAGTTTGGAAACATGGAGGAATGGGTGCAGGAAAACACAATGGAAAATCCACCAATTAACCCGTAAAATCGGGTCTGTAGGTGGTTTCCACAAAGATATGACTTGACAGACCAGTTACATTTCAATACGCTAATCGATATTTAACTAATCCTAAAATTTCAGCCGTCAGCTCGATGAGGTGATGATCTGTGCAGACGCCTCCCGGTCTTTAATAAAATTTGTTTTAAAGAAGTAAAAGATAGAAAGATGTACAGATAAACTGAAAGATTTCCCTTATTAAGATTTTTGTAAAAGCATATAAAAATTCATTCAGCTTGAAATCATTAACACCTTTATAACTCAGTCTAATTTTCTGTAATCGGTTTTGGCGACCAACATATCTTATCTATAACTATAATCTTTATTTTACAGATTTAAAATTAACAATAAATTATCAGTAAGTAGGCTAATAACATTAGCAGCGGACTTCGGACGCCGCATCTGTCGCACATCGTTAAAGATAGTTTATTAGTTACACATTTCATTTAATTAAAAGGAGATTTTTAAACTTTCATATGGAATTAGGATATTTTTCCACTATAGGGACCTTGGCATTTTTAAAAAATCTTGCCGCAATTCGGACTTCAGAAACTGAGATATGTTGCCAAATGATATAAACAACAACGAAAACAAACCAGATGAAATTTATGTTATTTATATGTATTTATATAAACATTTTATTTATACATGTATAAAATATTATTTTTTATATACAGATTTTTTATGTTGGTATATAAAAATAAATAAACGGGTTCCTTACATTAAATAAATTGTATACATATGGAAAAAATTGCTTGTGTATATGACACAGTAAATAGGTTGCCAGAAAATACGTTATTATCAAATTTCTTTTCTCGTCAAGGCTATTTTCCGTATTTCGCCAAGGCTACTCTATCGGAAACGTACCGAATTGCGGTTATATTTTGTTAAATGTTTTATTGTTTTAATATCGTAAATATATCATAACCTATACTGATTAAAATTTTTAGGTATATTCATTTTTTCTATTTAACAAACATCTTTGGAAAAGCATATATATAAAATGTTATTCTGCTTGAAATCACGTGCCGCCTTCAAAGCTCTGTAATCGAGTTTTGGCGACCAACATTGGCCCAATTGAATGCATACGGCCAAATCAACACCCTCTGTTTGGAGGGTTTAGAACTGGAAATTCTGTGTTTTCAGATTTTTCTGGTTAATTGTGCTACAAACACTACTTACTTGTGAAATTTCATGATTCTACGACTTTTAGAAGTACCTTAGTTATTTGATGATGCGAAGTGAGTCAGTGACAAAAAAGTGCTTTTTCGATATTTAATATTTCGAAAACTACTAAATATAGAAACATGAAATCGTGGAACCTTAGTTCAATTTGACCATACGAACATGTGTATAAAAGAAAAATTTCTATATCTCTCCCTAAAACGACGTTATGAGGGGGTGAAAAGTATGCCGAAATGGTTCAGGAAAAGGTAGCTTACGGCTTGTGCGAACTTGGCGGACGCACTGCCGTGCTCCCAGATAACAAAGAAAAGTGGAATTGTGCATATTGCAATAAATTAAATGATAACAAAAATAAACTGCTGTCTCAAAAGTTTAGACACAAATTAAATAAAATCGAAATAAACAATTTTTAAAACCTGGTTGCGCATCCATGCTTATGTATTACGTCATATACACGAGATTGCATGGAAGAAACTAAATCTTGCATAGTTTGTGGATCGATATCGTACTATGCATTCTCAATAGATGTCTTAAGTTCCTTTTCAGAAGAGTATTGTCTAGCGTTGCTATAAACTTTGCGACACATGATGCTCCAAAGGTTTTCTATAGGGTTAAGATCTGGGCTACATGCTGGCCAGTCGAGAACTCTTATATTATGGGAATTAAACCAAGATTTTGAATGTTTTGCAGTGTGAATTGAAGCATTGTCTTGCTGAAATTCCCACTGAGGACCCCCTAGAAGCTCAGCAAATGGCAGTAGGTTTTCTTCTAATGTCTGTGTATAATGCTGTGAAGTTTGACGACCACTGGTGAAGGTCAGAGATACTTGTCCATTATAGCAAAAGGCTGCCCAAACCATCACCGAGCCCCCTCCTTGTCTGCGACTAAAAAAACGTCGAGGTTCCTTCCGCAAGTCATGCCAATACGATAAACAACCATCTGGACCATCCAGATTCCACTTTTTTTCATCGCTAAATATGACTGACTGCCATTTCTCTCCATATGACATATGCTTTCGAGCCCACATAAGTCTTTGTAACTTATGATGTGGTTTCAGAGCTGGTTTCTTCTGCATTTTGCTATAAACGATTGTTCCTTTTTCCAAAATTCGTCTACGAATCATATCCTTTGATACAGAGAGTCCCGATGAGCTTTGAACTCCACGTACGCTCATTTGTTGAGTACTCGCTAGTCTTTGTATCAGGCGATCCTCTCGTACATTTGTCACACGTGGCCTCCCAGACCGACATTTTGCTTTATATTCGGAACCACTCGATAAAACTCGATAAATAGATTTTTTTGACCTATTAATAATAGCAGAAATTTCAGAAACGCTCTTCCCTTCACCTTTCAACTGCCAAATCCTTGAAACCTCATTCACTTGAATTTCTTTAGCTCTCGGCATGTCGACTATGAAGCGCAATCGTTTGCAGAACTTAAGTACTCCAAATTTGTGACATCATCGATTCTAAATTTGCATATGCCAGCGAATATTCAAAGAAATTTAGAATAGTGTCTAAACTTTTGCGACAAGCACATTTGAATTTTTATGAAAAAAATTAGTATTATAGCAAATAAAACGACTGTCTTTTGTACATAGCATTTTAAATCAGTTTTTGAATATATTTACAGGTTTTTGTAATTCTGACGTCATAATTCTACATTTTAAAGCTGAATGACGTCATTGTCTAAACTTTTGCGTCATAGTGTAAATGAAGTGTTAGGTGAAGATGAAAGAGCAGCAGTAAAAAAGATAGAACTCTGATTTTCTGGTCAGAATGGGGGGGGGGGGGAATGGCCATATTTTTTTTAAATTCTGACCAGAAAATCAGAGTTCTAACTTTTTACGGCTACTCTTTCACCTTCATCTAACACTTCATTTATAATGGCTGTTTCTTAATAATAGCAGCCACCAGTCAACCAGAAGAAAATGAATTAATGGAAATGCCGGGGGCGACATTAAATTCTGAAAAAGCAAGATTCGTGTTCTCTAGTTTTAATTACAATTCAATCTTCCGTAATCATTTTAAAGACAATCCAATTAGCCTGTTTTTAGAGTCTGCGGTGTCTGAACGGGGTTGGCGCTCGTAGGGAGGCAGAGCCCCCTAGTCCTTCTATTCTAAAATAATCGGTCAAGTATGAGTATTACTCGCTTACAGAGGGTTCCGTACTATAAATTTATGAATTAGAAACTGGGTATTGCATTACACAAATGTATCATTAATAGTTGTTATCAGGCTTTAAAAGCCGATGGCACATAGAGTACGCCGGCCGTGTCTTCATGTATGTCCAAACCGTCCATGTCGTTAAAAGATAATATCTCGGCTAATTACGGACAATATTTTTCAAAAATCATTATCGACAATCATTTTATACTCCTGCGATGATAGGTACCTCCAGCGATCATCAACTCCTTTGCTCCCGCAAATCGAAATTTGTGTGTAACGGGAAAATGCGATTTTCTCAAAAACTATGTGTGACTCAGGGTAATCGCAATAGTTTTCCTTTAAGGTTTAGATTAAAATCTACTACCCCTAATTTTTTCATAATTTTAGTTTCAGTAGATTCAAAAATAGAGGAGGGGGGGGGGGCATATTTTTTCATTAGATTTTCGCCTATATCTCTGAAAATATAATACATAAAATTAAATTAAAAGAAATGTACTTTTGAGTTTGGCATTACGAACGCTTTCACACGATACTCCACACGATATACAAAGAAAAGATTTTTTTTTTAAAGTAACTTAATTAGCTCCTCTACATTTTTCCTAAATATATTTGTGAATGGTTAATAATCTATAAATATGTAGGTAAGTAGCCGTCATTACTTCAGCCAATTTGAACTCTCCACGTTCCATAGTTTACGAGTAAAATGGCTGTGACAGACGGACAGACAGACACAGGTATAATCTTATAATGGTTCCGTTTTTACTTTTTGAGTACGGAACCCTAAAAAATTAACTAACGCTGTCACCGCCGTAGTAAATGCCCTCGCAAAAAAAAATGTTAGTTTTGTCAATCAGCCAAGGGAAAAAATAGTGAAATTCGTCGATTGGCTGAGGAGGGATTGGAAATTTATCGATTGGTCGCGGGAGGGGGGGGGGGGAGGAATCTAGAAATTTGTGATCACCCGCAAGGAAAAAAAATGCGAAATTCGTTGATCAATTACCGGAAAACATCTCAAAATTCGTCCATCCATCGCAGAAAAAAAATCTCGAATTTTTTTAATTGGCGTGTGGAAAAACATCGTGAATTTTGTCAATCAGTCGCGAGATTTGCCAATCGGTTATGAAGGGAAAAAATAATGAAATTTTTCTTTCAGTTTCGGAAGGGGGGGGGGGGTGACGGTGATTGGTATGCCCAGGTTCACAATATGAGTAAGAGAAAAAAACTCCAACACAAAAGTTTAGAGGACTTACATCTTTATTATGAAACACCTTTAATGAAGAGCCGTGAACAGTATAGAGGAACGGGGAGAGTTTCAAGAACTGCCGAATTGGCAGACGCCCACAGCGGGGCTTGATTTTTGGTTTACATGGCTCTCGATCAGGAGCAAGAGTGCGTTAGATTTTGTTACTATTACATACAGATTGGCGAACACTAGATAACCATATGTAAGATGTTTGGCGAACACAAATTGGGTAGACAAAGCAATCCAGAACTTTTACATTCAATTGAAAACTATGCCATGGCGGGCTCTTTAGGGTTACAATAAATAACATTCCAGCGGTAAGTGAGAGTGGCTTAAAGAAAGAGCAAACACGTGATTTTACATGCACGTTACAGATTTAACGACAGCTGCAAATTAGTCAGCAAGGGGTATATGGTTTGTATCCGACAAAGTACAAGGGTGAGAATTGAATACTAATGCAAGCCCAGAGGCTGAGAAAATATGCATTACATATCGTCGGCTGCGAAGCGAAAAAGACATTAACTTGTATTTTATTCTTTTACTTTATTTCAACAGAAAACGCTGCGGTTAAGATCTTTTTCTATCCGTGTGAACTTGAAAGACAGAAAGAAGGAACCGAGATAAGTGATGTCTGCATTTAAAAAGAACTATAAAAAGTAAAAGTGAAACTTACAGTGGTGTGAAGGGGGGGGGGGGGAAGAGAATGACTACAGCCATATGAAATTAACTATAAAATGTCAAATTTAAACTAAATATTTTATTTGAAGGGGGGGGGGGGGGGATAATGACAATTTATAATGAACCAGTAAGGTTAAAAGTTGATTTTTGAGGGGAGAGGAGGAATAATGAATATATAACGGGAACGCCGTTATAGGGGGGGGGGGGATAATAAATTTAGCCATTTGGTCGTTGGAATATATAGTAAAATTTCTCAATTGGCCGTGTGAAGAAAAATTTGACAATTCCTCAGCGGTTGCATGAAAAAAGAAAACCTGCGAGTTTCGGCAATAAGTTGAGAGGACAAATCCAGAAACTCGTCGTGTCGCCAATTGTGTGAACAAAAATCGCGAAATTCGTTGATTGTTCAATGGAAAATATCGTGAAATTTGTTGATTAGTTGCGGGAATAGATCGCAGAATTCGCCAATCGTTCGTGAAAGCATAACAAAATTCTACTGATAACAGGGGTCTCTAAACAAACCAGTTCAAAATATGTCTTTTGAACCGGACACGAGTACCATTTTTGAGAACAATGTACCCTTTTTTTATCAAATTCCCTCCCGGCTGATTTTTTGTTCTTGATTCAACTTTCTCGCAGATGAATGGAAATTTTACTGTTTTGCTTGTAGGCTCAGGGAAGAATTTTTTTATTGAACACAGGGATTGTATAATTTTTTTCTATTTCATTTTAATACATTTGCAGCAACTTTCGAAACAAATACTACATCTAAAAGCTATATTGATTTGTATACATTTTGAAATATGTTTCTATCACCAGCTGGTTAAGAGAAAAACGCCAGAACCTTTACTATGAGTCAGCCAGTATTAGAGACCCGCATACACCCCCGGAATTACTAATAGTTTCGGAATAGGGTTAGTTTCGGGTTGAGTTTGATTTTTCCGGTCGGGTTGACCCTGATTTTTGAAAAGAAAATCCGTTATATTGTTTCAGATGAAATATATATATATATTTGAATACGGAAGAGTTTTTACGTGTTTCGCTTTTCTATGTAAAAAATAAAATTGATATTCGACTATTGGTTATAGACTATTTTTCTGTCCTTATAAATTCTTATTCTATCTATTCATAAACAAGTGGGTAAGTATGATTGGAGGTTGTGCAAAGGGTTTATTATTCTTTTCAAAACACTTATTCTTTAATTAATAAATCCAATTGTTAATTTATAATTATTAAATCCTTACATAGATGGTAGCACTAATGAATTTAATTTTAAAATGATTATAAAAGGACATTATTTTTTATATAAAAAAATATATATATTCAAGCCAAATTGTTTAAACAAAATTCAAAATTCCGAATTTTTTTTATTCAGAAATTATAAAATAGAATATTTGTGATATAAATAAAATATTAAATTTCAAAAAACAAAAAAATTATTTAAACGAAATTTAAAATGCTGAAATTTCCCAAAAATTTAGTAGAAGTTCAAGCAAAATTGAAATTTTTTTATTTTCTCAAAACAAAACAAATTGTTTAAAACGAAATTTAAAATTCTGAGAAAATATGTATCCGAGGCCTTCCATAAAATAACTATCAAATGCCATTAAAAATACAACTAATCTATTAGAAATGTAAAAAAATATATTTTTAATTCATAATGGTACTTTTCGGTTAGCCGGGCGCCAGTGTTATATATACATGTGTATGTATATCTATATATATACATATACATGTATATTTATACATATATAGAAGCTATATGTATACATATATATGTGTGTATGTACACATACAATATATATATAAATGTATACGCATATATGCATATATATATAACACTGGCGCCCGGCTAACCGAAAAGTACCTTCATAATTATGTTAATTTCTATTGTATTTCGTTTGCAATATTGTTTCTAGATGGCAGAACCAAACAAACAGATTCTGAAGTCTGAATATGATTCTGAAAAAAGAAATTATTAAAATTAAAACTATCTATTTTGTTATTAACTATCCCTCTAATTAGTTTAACTAAATCTCTAACGCTTTAAACTAAGAAAACTATCTATCTATAAACTATTTAAAAAAAAAACTCTTTTATTGATATTTATGTTATTTTCTATTGTAATTGTTTTGCAATATTGTTTTCAGATGGCAGCACCAAACAGACAGATTCTGAAGTCTGAATATGATTCTGAAGTCCGAATTTGATTAAAATCAAATCTGTCGTATAAACAAAGTTAAGTAACGTTAATGTATCACGTAGAATAATAAAAAATATATATTTGTTTGTTTTATTAAAATAAGATGTAAAAATTACCGTTTATCATAATTTTAACTGAAATGTTCTTCCGCCTTTAAAATGTTTATTAAATGAATTAATACAAACTAATAAAAATGGAAATAATTAAGAAGAAAATATTTATATAATGAAAATGACAGTAAATTATATTAGCATGATTAAAAAGAAATAGCAAATTCTTATTAGTTTATTCTTTTTTTTTTCTGTGGGGGGAAGAGGAGAACACGCAATACTTCCCAACTTTTTTTTTTTTATTTTAAAAAAGAAATTCCCCTAAAATAAGTACAAGTTTAAGTTTTGAAAAAAATCAACTTAAGTCGACTGTACAGACATTGTGAAAAACAGACAGATGAGTGAGACGAATAGGATTTCGTCAGATAAAGGAAACCCTAAAAATCATAATTTTAAAGCTCCAAAAAGAAAAAAGAAAAAAAAACTTTTTCAATTATTTCTCTTTAACCTTTTAAATCAAAAACAAATTCCCGAAGATTCCATTGTCAAATGTACACAACATCACTATTTTTTTACAGAAAAAAGAAAAAAAAACTGGTCGTAAACGCCTGGAAAGTATAAAGTCCAGACCCCGGCCTGCCCGTCACTGAGAAAGAAAAGAACGCACGAGAACGTTCTGTCCCGAATCTGAAGAAACGAAAATAGTCCTGATTCTGTGCAGAAAGAAACAGCTTCAAAAAACGCCGTCCCTAGCGTGGCCTCAACCTTTTGCCTTATTTACCCTCAAACCAGGGACACCATGTACACCGGAGTTCAGCCCCGGTACTTTGTTTAGAGCGAATATTTAAATATTGATGGGAATTCCCGGAGCTCATAAATACTGCGCTCCAGAGCCCAGAGGAACAGCGTTTCCAAAAAACTCATGGTAAATTATATTTTCCTTTCTCTCCCGTCTCCAATCCTTTGCGTTCTTTCCTACCAAATCACTTATATATGTGACGTAGTGTGTCGCACACGTAGGAGCATACTCCTATCTAGCCTCACCGGTATAGACTCAATGGTTTACTGTCTCAATGGTTTCCGGACCGCGGCAAGGAATGCCAGAATTAATCGCAACTGTATCTATTTACCAAATGCTTTTTGTTTTGAAATTGTTGTATTTTGAATTGTTTTTAAAATATTTTCTCTAATCAACTTCTAGCACCACGTGATGCTTAATTTGCACCGAAGTTCGCAGGAGCGTAGCTCCAATACTTCGTTATTTCTAGTGATTATTTAAATATTAGTCGGAAACGATCAGAGCTTATAATCACTGTGGACTGAAGACCATCGGTTGATACAATGAAATCCTTGGTGAATAGGATTTTCTGAAAATTCCCCCACTTCTGATTTTAACGTGTTTAGCTCTATTCATTCATTATATTTTTTATATATAAGGGCAATATAGATCTAAACTGAATATATAAAACAATTTCCTAAGACGAAACTGGCTTAAATCTTGCAAATAATTTACAAAATATAACAAAGCGTGTGGAGGGGACGATACACACTTAGTTGTTATTACTGCGGCACATAGAGCTCCGGTACTTTACTTTTTTGGATAGAAATTAAGCCCGGTACCAAACCTCAATCAACAGCAAATTGAGCTGATTGTAGAATAATCCTGCAATCGCCTCTAACTACGATATTTCCTGTCTGCATAATAGATAAATTTTGCAATTGTGGGTTTTAGCTTCTCGGTGATAAAATACAATAAGTTGTGGAACATCTCGATTGTAGAATTTGGGAATTAATCGATGACAGTTTCGATCGTTATTTTCTACAATGATGATTGTTTTTAATCACTGAAATATTGAGCAATCGCCCATCATTAATTTTGAATGCCAGAAGATTTTCTTAGAGCTTGCTTAGCAGAGGAATCAAAGTCTAAATACAGTAAACTCTGCCTAAGGCGGAATCGGTCGGGACTGAGAAAATTTTCCGTGGTAGACAACATTCCGGCTTATGCAAAAAAACTACCCCCCCCCACACACACAAAAAAAAAAAAAAAAAAAAAAAAAATTCCTTGCCATGACGTTTTTTCATTAGTTTTCCTGACTCGAAAATCGGTTGAAACCTGAAATTCTGAAAGATCCTTTGTCTTTATAAATAAATTAGAAACTATATTCAATTTCTTAGTACTACTATAGTAATATATTCGAATTGGATGTTTACACGGACAAAAAACAATAAACTTAGAGAATGAGACAGAACGGTATCATGTTGTATTTGAGTACAACCTTAAAGTATAATATATTGTACTTTAGAAAATATATATTTTGATAAATGTGCATTCTACTAGAAATAATAACTTTTAAATGCAATTTTGTATAGGAAAAAACGGCATAAGCAAGAATTCCTTAAAAATTAAACAGTTTCTGTTCTTTTGAATTAACTTTTTCGAAGTGTTACACAATTTAACTAACATGCTCGACATTGAGTATTTGACTTTAAAGTATTTGACATTGAGTATTTGACAGTTTTAAAGTTTGACAAACAAAATGCCTTTCATTATTAAAATATCCTTTTTTTCCGCCTTATGCAAAATTTTGGTTTCGGTGGAACCTTAAAATCCTTTCCGTTTCCGCGTTAGACAGATTCCGCCTTATGCAGCATGAATTAATGTAATTTTCTATGGGTTCGCCGGGACTTGGAAAATTTTCCGCGGTAGATAGATTTCCGGCTTGCACAGAGTCCGCCTTAGACAGAATTTACTGTATTCATTATGGAGCCAATTCAAAAATTAGGCGCAATAATTCAATAAATTTTTCGAAATTGGAAGTAGAATCCAAAGACTGAATCAGATAATCAGAGTCGTGCTTAGCGAAATAGTAGGAGAGCTGTTGAACATTTTTGAGTAGGTATTTGAGGCACCCTGAAAATTCGTGCAACACTTCTTTTGTAATGGCTGAATACAAAATCGAATGTCTGGCTGAAGGATCGTGGCCCAAAAACTGTGCCAGACACGTGTCAAGTGCCATTTGGCACTTGACACGTGTCTGGCACAGTTTTTGTGCCGACTAAAGTGTCTATCCTTTTCAAAATATTTTTTTCTAAGCATAAGTATTATTCTGCCTCAATCTCAGCGTGCCTCAAATACCTTTTTTGGGTAGTCAAAAAATGGCACTTGACACGTGTCTGGCACAGTTTTTGGGCCGACTAAAGTGTCTGTCGTTTTCAAAATATTTTTTTCTAGGTATAAATATTATTCTGTCTCAATCTCAGCGTGCCTCAAATACCTTTTTTGGGGGGTAGTCAAAAAATGGCATTTGACACGTGTCTGGCACAGTTTTTGGGCCACGATCCTTCAGCCAGACATTCGATTTTGTATTCAGCCATTACAAAAGAAGTGTTGCACAAATTTTCAGGGTGCCTCAAATACCTTCCCTAAAATGTTTAAGAGCTCTTGGACTAAAAGTGAGACCGGATGCAAGACCTTTTGCGAGGCCCTTCACTACCAAACTAGTTAATACCCTTCCATTCCAAAACTAGTTAATACCAGTTTAACTGAGTTCTTTTATTCATCTACCAGAAATTTTGAACAGTGATTTTTGCATTAATTAATGACAGACATTCCGTGATAAAATAAAGTGAAGGTAACTATTCGGAAATTCTGGTAGAAATCCACTAAATTGGCAACACTATTTCCTACAACTCAATCGCCTTTTGAAAAACCTCGCTTGGTATACACAGTGGCGCACCAAGGATTACTCTTTTTAGTGCGGAGAGGTGGGTAGTATGTTTTAGTAGAGGTTTATATAGACTCGGGCTAATTTCCTTTGATAATACTCTTAGTCAAAGGATTAATCGATTACATTACTCGACCTACCCACTTCATATTATGGCAGTAAAGAATGTGATAAAGATGAAACTTTTGATCTTAAACTCTATTCTTTGTTTAATTGTAACCTTTTTAAAATGTTTGATTTAATTAGCAAATATTAAAAATGTTAATATTTTTAAATTGTTAAAAAAAATTAAAAATAGAAAAAAATCTGAGTAAAATTCAAACTTTCTTAAAATTTCCCTTTACCTAAGAATATTAAAAAATTAATCTTTCCTAATTTTTGGACATTTTAAATCTTTAGTCTCAAGGTCTGGAAGGTGGCGCTTAACAACTCCTGGCTTCTGCGCCGTGTTTACGCGATAGAACATACGTTATGCGTGAGGTAGAGATCTGCACGGGCCTGGCTCGGACCGAAAAAAAGCTATCTTGGCCCGGTCCAGTGAAAAAAAATTAAAGTTTGGCCCAGGCCGGGCCCGATTATATTTACAGTGTTCACGGCCCTGGCCCGGCTGGTACAAAAATCAGTAAAAACAGGCCCGGCCCGTGTAAAAATTAATTAAATCAGGCTCGATCTGACCCGACTCAATTTCTACAAAAATTTCCAATTTTCTTAACACACAATTAAGATTTTTTTAAAAGAACACTACGTACACATTTAGGGAAAATTTTTGCAGTATATTTTAGACTACTATGTGTTCCCAAGACAGAAAATGCGCAATAGTAACGTTAATGATTACGTAGACGCTTCGACTTTTCAACATTCAAATAAAGATTCATAAAAAAAATTATATAGTTTAAAATAAAAGAAAGAAAAAGGTTGAAATATCATATCTTTTGAAGCTGTATATAAAATAGATTTTTGAAAATATTTTTCTGAAATTTATTAAAGCTGTTCTCAAATTCAAAGGAGCTACTTTCTGACACATTTCTGGATACATTTTTCTTCGGAAACGCATAAAATTGGCAGGGGTCTTATTCAGAAACTATGATTTCGAGTTGCATTTTTCATTTCTTGGTACAGGCAAAAGATCTTTCAGAAAAACTGTCAAAGATGGCCTTATGAATCGAATTTTCGGACGCGACAGCACGGGAAAGATGAAAACCCGTCGTCAATTGACAAGAATCGAGTATAACAATAAGTTAAGTAATTTACTTATCAAAAAATGGAAAATGCTGTTCGATTCCTAATCGCTTCAATAGTCAGGTCTGTCAATTTTATGCCTTTACAGTTAAAAATGAGTCAGAAAATGTGTCGGAAACTTTCGCACTGTTATCACTATTACTATTTTTACAAAACATATCGCCTGCCCGACACACAATGGGAACAATTAAATCCAGTTCTGGCCGGCCTATGTAGAGAACCAGTTCCAGCTATGTAGAGAAAAAATGTAAGCCTGATTCCGGCCTGGCTGAAGTCTGCTGAAAAAATTAAGACCTGTCTCAGACTTGATGTAACTGTCCGATGCCGATCTCTACGATGGCATGTTTACTTCTGTATTGACGTCGTCGTAAAACAAGCATCGGGCTCATGCAGCACATTTATGCTTATTCCACCGAAAGTCGCATCCCTTGAAAATGGTTAACGGGCCGATAGGCCCGCTTAATTTTTTATCGGGGAGACGGGCCCATCTATTTATTTATTTATTTTTTTGTCGGTTAGAAACTACCCGTTAAAGAAAATTGTCCTAATTCTGCCGTCTCGGCCCGGCCAATTTGAAAGTTTGCCTTCATATTGCCGGGCCGGGTACGGGCCTCTGGCCAAGTCCGGGCCTGTGAAGACCTCTAACGTGACGACAGAACACGATATTCGTGTAATTAAAGAAGCAGCTTGATTACACAAGAATCTGCTAGTTACATTACAAATAGTCATTAAAATAATAGTGAGCAGTTTGTCAAAATCATCAGGACCACCTACATCTTAACAAAGTAACATTCAGTTCATGCGCCTGTTCAGACTGGTGCTGCTGTCTGTGCTAAAGGTATAACAATAGCTATAGATTGAATATATAAGCTGCAAGCAATCTATTCTCTTGTCGAGCGTCCACACCTTGTATTGACTATTTTATTTACAAAACATTTTACCTTTTATAAACTTTTTTATACATAAATTTTATTATGAAAATTTTTATGTTTTTGCTTTACTCACAAAAAAAATTAATAATGAATATTTAGGCTTGTTTTTCGGGTGCGAGGCCCTGTGCGGCCGCACCTGTCGCACACCCCTAAGGGCGGCTCTGCAGATAATGACTGGTTTTCGGGTAAAAGATGAAGCTTCATGCGAAAAATAAAGATTAGCAGACAACGTTCAGAGCAATTTTTAGTTTTTTTAGTTCTGACCATTATACGGAAAAACTGTATGCGGGGTTTTTTGTTGTTGTTGTTGTGTTTTTTGGTAATGGTAAACACGAAATTTCAAGTTGTTTCAAATCTCAGAAAATGTCATACGATGAAAAGCGACAAATACTAAAGGAGAAAGGCAGGATCCGATTAAACTACCTCGAGATCGTAGGACAAGCATGATCCCCCCCACCCCCTCACACACACACACAGTCATGTAGTAGTAAAAATCCCTGAGGGTGTGGGCTATAGGCAGGGGTATACGCTAGAGTTATTGGCGTTCATGGCTAGAGTATACGCTATAGCTTTATTTGAAAAACACATTGTATACGGAACATCTTAAACGAATCCAGAGGGTATACAGCGCATACCTCCGTATACACTCCACTACACCCCTGTACAGTTTCAGTTTCAGGCCAGGCGGGGAGGCCTACCAATATGGTTTTAGCTCAACACTACACCCCTGTCCCTGTACATACACCCTACCATTATTACAAGATTGAAGCTCGGTAACTTTTGTCCCCCCTCTCCCCTGATCTGTTAAAGGTAAAGTTAGCACAAGCTGTTGTGCAAGCTTGAGGCTTTTTCTGATATTTGAATCGATATCAAAAGGGTCTAGCCGGATAAGCATGGCGAAATGGCCCCCACGGCCGATGTTTGAAATAACATGTGTGGTAATAAGTCTCACCATGAGAATACAATATAGAGTGTTTTTAGCTTCTGACCTTGAACTGTCCTTGAGATAATCGGGGAAGTATGCGCCGGCGCTACTATTTTTCAAATACGTTTTTCTCAAAAAGTACAAAAGTTAAAAAAATGAAACCAACGAGAATTATTGAAGAATATATTAGTTCACATTATATATTTTTTTCACATTTTTACAAAAATTTTAACATAGAAAAATAAACAAAAATATTAAAAAAAAATATTAATGTAATAATTTTATATTTACACCAACCAAAAAACTACAGAATAAGCCTCAAAGTATGTACTTTTAAGAAAAAAAAAAATTCGTTAAAATCGAAGATGCGCTTTTTGAGTTATAAAAAAAATAATGTTAGCAACTTGCTAAAATATTCGTAACTTTCCCTGTTTGCATTTGCAGAAATACACTACTATCAATGCATTGGTCGATTCGTGACATTTTCACTCTGGCAGGATGCGCAGTGCGCCAAAATAAGAGAATGTTTCCATGCATACCACTTCTCTATAGGTTTGTTTCGTGTTTGTAAACATTCTGTTATTTTGGCGTGCTGCGCATCTTTCTCGCATAATAATATCAAGAATTCACAAACAAAATGGTAAAATTTGCCTACGATGATTTTCACATAGAAGAAAGCTGTGGGGCTGAACAGTGTACACATATAACATATCGTTTTAGGGGGGGGGGGAGCGTGTGTGTGTGGGGGGGGTCTGGCACTTGACATCGTATGATATCTGTAGGGGAAGGGGTTTTATCATTTGATATCGTTATATATCGTTATCATTTTTTGATCAAAACAAAATTTACTTTTTTGGTATCTTTTTCTTTACATCCGTTATCTTAATTTTTTAAAGTCTGTTTTCTTCTTTTTATGAAAATACAAAGTTATAATTAAAACCATTGAATGATTATAAAACATTTCTTTCCAAAATAGGGAATAACCCAACGTTCGCCATTAATATTCTCCTGCCATATGCGTATATAGTTCGTTGTTAGAGAAACCAGATTCGAAATTATACTTGTTATTTTTGCTAGTAAAAGATGGAGAAGAATGTTGTTCGCCTGTTTTGTTTACAAGAAGTTCTGTTTAACCCCGTGCAAGGACAAAGTGCAAGAAGACAATATTACTGTTCAATGCATTATGTAACAAAGAGTTATTATTAAAAACTTTTAAATAATATTTATTTAAAATGTTATTTGGTATAAAGTTATTTCTTATATAACAGTGATATCTTATGAATTTCTTCTCTTTATTTAAATAATTAAAATATGCAAATAAAAAATGTACAACCATACCTGTATATCATTGCAAACGTATAAAAAGAGAAAAAAGGAAAACAATTGTAAAAAAAAAAAAAAAAAAAAAAAAGAATTTTTAAACACTGATAACAACATTATTGGGGGGAGATGGATTCGAGGAATAATAACGTATGAAATCGGAAGTTTGGGAGGGTCCGGAATTACCAAAAAGTTGATAACCTTACATATTTACAACCCCTATAGTTTCACCTGCACAATGGACTACACCATCGACTTGATATTATTATGAGAGAAGGATGCGCAGTACTCCAAAATAACAGAATGTTTACAAACACGAAACAAACCTATAGAGAAGTGGTATGTATGGAAACATTCTCTGATTTTGGCGCATTGCGCATCTTGCTTGAGTGGAAATGTCCCGAATCGACCAATGCATTGATAGTAGCGTATTTCTGCCAGGGCTGCGGAGTCGGAGTCGTGGAGTCGGAGTGATTTTTCGGTGAAAAGAGTCGGAGTCGGAGTCGCTAAAAATATGCCGACTCCGACTCCGACTCCAAACTTTTTGCTGAACAGTTTGAAGTGAAACAAAAAATAAAACCAATTACGCTTAATTTTAAATTTATGAACGGAATTATTATTTTATTTTTTTAACTCTATAGGGTAACTCCGGGAGTCGCCGCATACGGGATAGATGCCGCACCCCTTGTATTTCTTGTAATTTTCGATAGATGGTCGTCAAACGCACAGTATAGGTGCGCAAATGAGATTATTTTAACCAGTGTATAGTGTGAATCCCATTTCGATGTTTACTTGTAGAAGTACAATCCTTAATTTGACGTAAGTGCATGATTTCACCGTCCAAAATTTTAAACACGTTATGTTAAATACTTTTCATACACTAATTACTAAATGCAACATGATTTCGAAGTCAAAACTAAGTATAGCGTTTGTATAGAGTACTGTGCGTATGTTTACGCCATTCCCCTTAGCGATGACAGGTAACTGTGATGGCCGACATCTGCACCATGCAAAATGGGATACATGCTGCACTGCTGTTCCGGTATACATGCCGCAGTTTCTTTTGTACGGGATGATTAAGTGTTATTAACTTTTCCTTTTTTTTTCGCATAGACTAACCATGTTAGGCATGTTATCAAGTTTACTAAAACCGAAAGAGAAAAAGGGGAAAATTAAAAGTAAGAAGGGCACGAAAGATGCAAGTCAAGATGATAATAATGAAAAATTGGATTACGCGTAACGCAGACGTTCTTTGCAAACTACTCCAAAAAAGAGGAAGTGTAATTGGCTTCGTTGCATCATGTGTTTAAATGTAGTTACATAAAGACTGTACTTTTTCGACATTTTTTCTGTAGATTGTAGTCGAAAAAACAGGTCCCTTAACCCATTCGGGACCATAGGTGCATATAAGCACTTTCATAAAGAGCTTACAAAATTTATTTCTGGCACCAGTAAAAAAAAAAAGTAATATTTGCTTTGTTTAATTTGAGTATTTTCATGATTATTCAAGTAAAGGTAACTTCTTTTAAAAAAGTGGTACCAACCGAATAAAATGTGTGTAAAAGCCACCGGTCCCGAAAGGGTTAACAAATAAATTATGTAAACACAATTTCACTTTTTTCTTTTCCCTTTCTAATACATTGATGTTATGTTGTTGTGGAAATAACAATTAAAATTTAATGCAAAAATAATAAGTCGATAATTTTAATAGTGAAAGTAGGCAACAATTATTAATTTGAATCTATTAATACGTTTCATTGTACTCATTTAGTTATTACAACGTTAATTATAGCCCAGATATGAATATTTTTTTTTAATATTTTTATTTATAATTTCGTTCTGTTCTTATTATAAGCGCGGCATAACTACCGCACAAGTGCGGCGTCTCAGCCTGAATGTACGGGTGACGCGCCGCAGTAGAAAAAAATTGTTAAAAAATATTAATAATCTGTTTTGAATTTTTTTGTCGCACTACACACGTTGTATATTTACCATTAAATATCACAGCATGATTTTTTTTATTTTATGTCTACCATGGGACTTTATATACAAATTCAAAAAAATGTGCGGCATAAATCCCGGAATTACCCTACATTAATAAATATTTAGTTATTTTTCAGTTTATTGACATGTACATTACAGGCATATCTACTCTATTTATAGATATATAGATATATAACCCATATAATCCGACTGGCAGGATTTCCTACCAAGTACTATAGACAGTTTAGCGCTTAAAAAAAATTAAATTGTTCGGTTGGCACCAGTTTTTTGAAATAATAATTTTCCCCTTACTTGAAGAATAATGTATTAGATGAAAGGAATATTACTCTTAAAGTGCCGAATAATTATCCTCACATTATAATAATGTAGTTATCTACATTTGAGGTTTGTAATGCCTGTATTTATAATTTACAGTTTATATACCAATTTCAGACATTAATTCATACTTTAAAGACAATTTTAGTCCCTGTAATATATACAGGTCTGTTTCCATAAAATATATTTGATGTAACATTAAAAAAATTATATTAGACGTCACATTTAAAAAAACCAAAAGAATTTTTAATGTGGCGTTTAACATATATTTTTTAAATGTATTTTATGGAAACCGACCTGTATATATTACAGTGATTAAAATTGTCTTTAAAGTATGAATTAATGTCTGAAATTGGTATATAAACTGTAAATTATAAATACAGGCATTACAATCTCAAATGTAGATAATTACATTTTTATAATATGAGGATAATTACTCGGCACTTTAAGAGTAATATTCCTTTCATCTAATATATCATTCTTCAAGTAAGGGAGAAATTATTATTTCAAAAAACTGGTACCAACCGAACAATTTTTTTTTTTTTTTTTTTTTTTTTTTTTTTTTTTTTTTTTTTTAAGCGCTAAACTGTCTATAATGCTTGGCAGGAAATCCTGCCAGTCGGATTATATGGGTTATATATCTATAAATAGGGTAGATGTGCCAGTAATGGACATCTTTAAGGAATTTCTCTAAAAATTGTTTTTTAAGTAATAGTTATGTGTATTATATTCTAGTTTTTTCAATATTACATTAATTTATCAATGACATTTAACCATTCCCATAATCTCATTTCCCAATATGAATCAAAATTTAACTGCCAATATGAAGCTAAATTGTAAATTTAGCAGAAATATATCAAAACCCCTAAAATGCCAGTAATGGACACCCTTTGTTCCAGTAATGGACACCCTCTATTCCAGTAATGGACACCCCATAAAAAGTAATAAATATAATTGTTTTTATTACTGTATTTAGAACTAATTGCACGAAATTTTCGGCCGAAAATAGAAATATTACCGAAATTCGGTTTCTGTTTTGATTTTGGTCTACCCTTTATCTTAATTACTATTTAATTTTGAACACTTTTTCAATTTGCATTATCTATATATCTCCAAAAGGTAAAAAATTAAAGCGCATTTCAATCTTTTTGAGATTGAAAAAGCCACTCCGGCAAACCCTGTGTGTATGCCGGAGTCGGAGTCGAAGAGTCGGAGTCGGAGTCGATTGTTTCAGAAATCCAGGAGTCGGAGTCGGTCATTTTTCCTATCGACTCCGCAGCCCTGATTTCTGCAAATGAAAACAGGGAAAGTTACGAATAGCAAGTTGCTAACATTATTTTTTTTATAACTCAAAAAGCGCATCTTCGATTTTAACGAAATTTTGTTTCTTAAAAGTACATACTTTTATGCTTATTCTGTAATTTTTTGGTTGGTGTAAATATAAAATTACTACATTAATAATTTTTTTTAAATATTTTTGTTTATTTTTCTATGTTAAAATTTTTGTAAAAATGTGAAAAAAATATATAATGTGATCTAATATATTCTTCAATAATTGGAGTTGGTTTCATCTTTTAAACTTTTGTACTTTTTGAGAAAAACGTATTTGAAAAATAGTAGCGCCGGCGCATACTTCCCCGATTATCTTAAGGATATTTCAAGGTCAGAGGCTAAAATCACTCTATATTGTATTCTCATGGTGAGCCTTATTACCACACATGTTATTTCATACATCGGCCGTGGGGGCCATTTCGCTATGCTTATCCGGCTAGACCCTTTTGAAACATGTTATAGACTTTAAACAATCCGAATTTTAAAACAAGTTGGAAATTGCTCGTCAAACGTGGCAAATGAGGTGCGTTCGTACTATAACTAGTTTTATAATTACAGTAAACTCTGTCTAAGGCGGAATCGATCGGGACCAAAGAAATTTTCCGCCGTAGACAACATTCCGCCTTATGCAAAATACCCGAAAAATAAAATTAAAAAAATTGAACAAATTGTATATTTTTTTACGTTCGCAACATTCAGTATCGATCTTTAAAATTAAGATTTTAAAGAAATTAAACTTTTTATTAAATTTATTGTCTTTAATAATCTTGAAAAACTTTTTAAAAACTGAAATAAATGGTATCGATATAAAATTACTTCAGTTCTAGAATTTAATGAAAAACATTAAGGTTGTTCTTAACTGCTCTGCTCAACAAGCGCGAAACGTTTTGACACATTTACAAATATACAAATTCATTTTTTAACGGAAAGATATAAAATTAGAAAGCAAGAGCATGGAAGCGATTTGGAATCGAACTGTGTTTTCCATTTTTTGATAAATAGATTACCTATTGAGTTATAAGCGATTTTGATCACTTGACAAACACGTTTTTCACCCTTTCTTGAGTGGTTATTCTTCTTTCGCGCGGAAATTCAGTTCAAAACGCCCACTTTGACACTATTTTCCGAAAGATCTATTAAAAAAAAAACCCGTAAAAAAACAGCTCGATTACATAGTTTCTGAACAACAACACCTGCTAGTTTCATGCATTTCCGAACAAAAAAAAAATTAAAACTTATGTCATAAAGTTGCCCTTCTTGATTTGAGAACATCCTTAACAAATTCAAACCTCATCTTTAACATAGTAGTTTAGAGAGTCGGAAAATAATCTTTTATCAATGCTTTATTTTTTCTTTCGGTTTACCAAGCCTTCTTCAGTAACACATTTCAAGTCACATTGTGTTACTGATTTTTATGGTTAAAAATTACCATTTAAAAATATTTAATCATAAAGATAAATAAGGTTCTTGAATTAACTTTATTACTCTATTACGAAATTTATCAAAATGTTCGAAAGTATTTGATGTACATATATCAGTTTTAAAGTTTTATAAATTAAATGCATTTCATTTTTAAAAGAGGATTTTTTCCGCCTTATGCAAAATTTTGGGTTCGGTGGGACATTATAAACCTTTCCGTTTCCGCGTTAGGCAGATTCCGGCTTACACAACATGAACTAATGTTATTTGCTATGGGTTCGCCGGGATTAGGAAAATTTTCCGCGTTAGACAGATTTCCGGCTTGCACAGAGCCCGCCTTAGACAGAATTTACTGTATTTTTTGCACCCCATATTGTACTGAATGTATAATTTTTTGCACTTCATAAAGTGCATAGTCTGATACATCATTAAAATGCACTTCCAATAATTTTTTCGGAACACTTTTGACTGTCCCTGTAATTAAACTATACATCCGATTTTCCTAAAATTTGAAATGGCTCAACAAAATTTTGCAACAATTATATCTTTAAAATTTCAGATCATTCGGAAGGTTCTAATATCATTAAAATCCACTTGCAATAATTTTTCCCATTGGCCGTAATGTAAAGAAAACTTTTGACTGTCCCTGTAATTAAACTATACATCCGATTTTCATAAAATTTGAAATGGCTCGACAAAATTTTGCAACAATTATATCTTTAAAATTTCAGATCATTCGGAAGGCTCTAATATCATTAAAATGCACTTGCAATAATTTTTCCCATTGGCCGTAATGTAAAGAAAAACTTTTGACTGTCCCTGTAATTTAACTATACATCCGATTTTCATAAAATTTGAAATGGCTCGACAAAATTTTGCAACAATTATATCTTTAAAATTTCAGATCATTCGGAAGGCTCTAATATCATTAAAATGCACTTGCAATAATTTTTCCCATTGGCCGTAATGTAAAGAAAAACTTTTGACTGTCCCTGTAATTAAACTATACATCCGATTTTCATAAAATTTGAAATGGCTCGACAAAATTATGCAACAATCATATATTTGAAATTTCAGACCATTCGGTTGGGTAGTTTTTGCTCTGTTACATGCGGAGAGACGGACGGGCTGAACGACGACTATAGGTGCTACGTATTTATATAATTACGAACGCACCTAAAAATTGTACATTGCTCAAAGCATTTCTCATGGATTCAATGATCTCTTTAAAAATTATATCGAAAGAAGAGCATTTAAAACCGTTAAAGAAATAAATAGTTCAAGAAAATATTTATTTTTCACCATTAGATAGTTTCAAACCAAACCTTATTAACGGGATTTTACACGATATTCGTGTAAGCGTGCGTACTGTAACTAGGCCATGTTTGTTTTAATATTTATCTTAAAAATCACGCTTAACTTCGTGACTGGAATTAATGTTGTTTCAAAACATGCCTGTTACAATAACTTGAATTTGGTGTGGACCCTGATTATGGAAAAGTCGACGAGTTTATTTGTGGACTGTAGAAAGCTAGAGCTTGTGACTTTATTTTAAAAAATAATTTTTGCTCGCCTTTTTTTTTGTTTTTTTAATATAGAAAGAGGTAGGAAGAAAAGCACTCTTTTATTGCAAATGTTACATTATTGTAATAAACAAACATTTATAATAGCGTAAGTCATGCAAGGGCGGATCTGGAGAGTCCTCAAGGGGGGGGGGGGGCGATTTTAGAAATTTGGAAACTCCTATCTGATGCGCGTGTCGGGGCTAATTTTTTCACTGCGGGTCGTGTTACTTCTACTTTTTGTTGCGCGTCGGGTTTGGGTCTGGTTGACTGCTATCTTTTGGTGCGGGACGGGTTTGGGTCCGGTTGACTTCTATTTTTTGCTGCGGGTCGGGTTAGGGTCCGGTTGACGTATTTTTTTTGCTGCTGGTTCTGGTTGACTTCTACTTTTTGCTGTGGGTCGGGTTAACTTCTACTTTTTTGCTGCGGGTCGGATTTGGGCCCGGTTGACTTTTACTTTTCTACTGCGGGTCGAGTTTGGGCCCGGTTGGCTGCTACTTTTCTACTGCAGGTCGGGTTGACTTCTACTTTTAGCTGCGCCTAGCGCGTTGTGTTTGGGGCAGATTGACATATATTATTTCGGGTTTGGGTCAGTTTCGGATTGGGTTTTCTCTCTTGCGAGAAGGGTTCGGGTTGACTCGATTTTTGAAAAGAAAGTCAAAATATTTTTGAAGATAAAAACTATATACAGTAAAAGCTCCATAAAGACACGCCCAAATAATTATTTAGGTATACTAATCTTCAGAAAAATGTATCTTATGTAAATCTTATGTAAAAAATACTAATTTGATATAAAACTGCTTGTCTCTTTATATCCAAGATCAGTTGTAATTGAGTAAAGAATGCTTTGAAACTTATTAAAAAACATACCGGGTGTCCTAAAATGGACTGACTGATTTTAAAATTCAGTAACTTGCAAACTGTGAAAGCAATTTTTAAAAATCTTGCAGGAGGGTTATGTAAGATGTCACTAGATTTTTTACTGGGATTCTTGATTTTGCTTTACAATAGCAACGATAGATGTCGCTGCAAACAATGGTCGTTAAATCGGGACCCGATTTCTGGCCTACCTCCTCCGGGAACCGATTTAGAACCTATTGCTTCCAGCGCCATCAATCGTTGCTATTTTTAACTAAAATCAAGAATCGTAGTAATAAAAACTTCCTAATCGGGTAATTCTGAGTTTAAAAAAAAAAAAAAAAAAAAAAAAATCTGAAATTCAAAGCAAATTTTCTGAAAGGTTGAAAGGTTACAGCAGAGGGGGTGGGGGGGGGGATTCCCTCATGGCACTAATTATTTTTGTTGCAGGTCGGGTTAGTTGTTTTTGATTCGGATCGATTTCAGGCTGAGTGTAGATTTATGCAAGGGGGTGGGGGTTAACCTGTTTTTATCAAAAGTTAATTCAGTATATTATTTCAGGTTAAAAACTATACCTATAATAATAAACACAGATGTATATATGTGTGCTGTTTTCTAAAGAGACCACTGTATTTTTTCCACGACTCTTTGAAGAAATTCGCACTTCTTCGATCCTTTGACGAAATTTGCGTTTCTTCCGCGACCCTTTGGAGAAATTAGTGTAATTCTGCAGCACTTTGATAAAATTCGTTTCTTTTTCCGCGACCCTCCGACAAAATTCGCGTTTTTTCAGCAAGCCTTTGACGAAATTTGCACTTTTTCGACCATTTGACGAGATTTGCGTTTCTTCCGCAACCCTTTGACGAAATTACTGTAATTTTGCAGCCCTTTGATAAAATTCGCGTTTTTTCAGTGATCCGTTGACGAAATTCGCATTTTTAAAGCAATTATTTGACTAAATTCGATTTTCTTCCGCAATCCTTTGAAGGAATTCACGTTTTCTCCACGATCCTTTGACGAAATTCGCGTTTTTAAAGCATATTTTTCCACGACACTTTGATGAAATTCTCACTTCTTTGACCCTTTGACAAAATTTGCGTTTCTTCCGCAACCTTTGACGAAATTAGTGTAATTTTGCAGCCCTTTGATAAAATTCGCGTTTTTTTCTTTCGACCCTTCGACAAAATTCGCGTTTTTTCAGTGATCCTTTGAGGAAATTCGCGTTTTTAAAGCAATTTTTTGACTAAATTTGATTTTTTTCCGCGATCCGTTGAAGAAATTCGCGTGTTTTCCACGACCCTTTAACGAAATTCGCGTTTTTCGCGATCATTTGAAGAATTTTACGTTTTTTCTGCGGCCTTTTGACCAAATTCGCGTTTTTTTTGTGGTCCTTAATCCTCCCGCACTTTTTATTTATTTTTTTTTTAATTAAAATATGTTTAAAAATTGGGCATTTATTTTATTACACTTTTCAAATCTGCATATATTTTAGAGTTAAAATATGTTCAACATCTTTGTGAAGGAGCTTCTTTTTTAACAGAATTAGATCATAAAAAAAAAAGATTTTCTTCGGAAATTACGGATTGCGCAAATTATGCTACTGTTATGTTCGCCGTGGAATTTGCGGGATGTGCAACGAGAGGGTTAAATTTTCGGAAAATTCGGAACAGAATCATCCCTGTTCCTGACATCTTTCAAAACCCTCCTGCAAGTATTTTTTAATAGCTGTCACCATTTGCAAGTTACTGAATTTTAAAATCAGTCCGTCCATTTTAGGACAACCGGTATATTCAGTAGCTATGGGATGATGGCTGAAAGAAGAATTAAAAATAATTAAAGCTGGCTCCGATATATCAGTTAGATGTTTATCCGGGCTGAAGTTTCCAGGACTAAGCACAGGTCCAATCCACACAAAAAAATTATTGTCCCTGCCCGGTATAAAAAATAAAAAATCGACTCCAGCCCTGCCTGCATTTTGCAATTAAAATTATTCTTAAAGCACACTTACTTATGCTCATATTTTATTTTCAGATTATATTCGAAGTTCATGAATAGAAAAAAACAGTAATATTAATGACTATTTAGGCAATTATGTACGTAAACACTAAGTAAAAATATGACTTAGACAATTACATCAAAATGAAAATGCAGTAAGAAAATCAGTTTAGAATGAAAGAAACGGATGATAAAAGAAAATGATAATTTTAAATCTCTACAAAGAAAAAAAGTAGATTTTAGAAAATGCATCTCTGTAAGAAAATGCATTTCTCTAAAGATTTCGCTAAACAAATGTACAACATAAATATAATTTTTACGAACAACAAATAAGTAAGATGCCAAACCAACTTGTGCTCGGAGGGAAGAATTTAGAGGAGTCCACGGTTCGCGGTCGGGCTAATAATGCTTATCATACGGGCTGACACGGACCGAACGTTTAGCTTTTATTCCGGGCCGAGCCCCGATCAGGAAATTTTGGCCAGTGCAGACCTCTAGGAAAAACGAAGTCCAGGCCAGGCTCGACCTGGAGAAGAAAATGAAGCCTAGCCCGATCCGAATCTGCAAAAAAGTTTAAGATCAGGGCACGGCCCGGCTCTAAAAGAGAGAAGACCTGACCCAGGCCGAGTCTCGTGGATTTAAGCTGGCGCGACCCGCGTCGGGTCTCGCCAGGCTCGAGCTTTCGCCCCAAGTCATTTCCCGTGAAAATGCGTAATGTCGTTTTGCAAACCCTTTATTAGCCCAATGGGGGGGGGGGGGCGATCGCCCCTTCGCCCATCCCTTAGATCCGCCATTGAAGTCATGTGATTGTCATCAACAACTCCGGGTTGACCACTTCTATTTTTATATGTCAGGCGACCAATTTGGTAATTTAATGTTAGCCGGGCGCAGGTGATATATCGCCAAGTATTGTTCCATCGCCATCGTGTCATCAGTATTATAATAGACCGTTCTATGCGACTGTCATAAAAAAATTTTCGCGTGCTAAATTAAAACAAGTGGGTAAGTGTAATCGCAGATTGCACAGAGGGTTTCGTTTAATATTCCTTTCAAAACACTTTATCCTTTTGAAAAATCTGTTAGTTCCACATTTCGCAACCAGGGGCACACTCTATTCTAAACAAATCTCTATCTGAACGAAACTCCGTTTTACATACTATCGGTAGATATATTAGTCGAGGGGATTGGGCCCATAGCACCCGAGATAAGTAGGCGCCCCTGGCGGTAAAAAGTGGAACTAAAATATGTAAGGCTATAGTGCATAATATGAAAGAATGGTCAAAGGGGTGTCGGCAAAAGTTGGAAAAGTGCTCCCCGGGGGTTAGAAAAATTGCTTAAAATACACAAGTTAGAGACCAGAGGAGTAAATAATATAAGACTTTTTGAAAAGTTTATGATTTGTCGTGCGGCCTGAGGTATTCAGCTATACGTATGCGAAAATTCACGTCTCCAACTTAATTAGGGTCTCTCTTAGAAAGAATTGCTTAAAATACATATGTGGTAGCTCAAAGGGTTAAACGTAAGACTTTTTCAAGATTTTATGATTTGTCGCCTGGCCTCAGGTGTTCTGCTATAAGTATGCAAAATTCCAAATCTCCAATTTAATAAGGGGCTCAGTTAGAAAGAATTGATTAAAATATGCATGTGGGAGCCCAAAGGGTTAAATGTACGACTTTTTCAAAATTTTATGGTTTGTCATTTGATGTGAGGTGTTCAGCTATAAGTATGCAACATTTCACGCCTCCAACCTAATTAGGGGCTCATTTAGAAAGAATTGTTTAAAATACACATATGGGAGACCAAAGGGTTAAATGTACGATTTTTTTCAAAATTTTATGGTTTGTAATTTGATGTGAGGTGTTCAACTATAAGTATGCAAAATTTCACGCCTCCAACTTAATTAGGGGCTCACTTAGAAAGAATTGTTTACAATACACATGTGGGAGCCCAAAGGGTTAAATGTACGACTTTTTCGAAATTTTATGGTTTGTAATTTGATGTGAGGTGTTCAACTATAAGTATGCAAAATTTTACGCCTCCAACCTAATTAGGGACTCACTTTGAAAGAATTGTTTAAAATACACATGGGGGAGCGATAAGGGTTAAATGTACGACTTTTTCAAAATTTTATGATTTTTCGTTTGATGTGGGGTGTTCAGCTATAGGTATGCAAAATTTCACGCCTCCAACCTAATTAGGGCTCACTTTAAAAGAATTGTTTAAAATACACATGTGGGAGCCCAAAGGGTTAAATGTACGACTTTTTCAAAAATTTATAGTTTTTCATTTCTTGTGAGGTGTTCAGCTATAAGTATGCAAAATTTCACGCCTCGATCCTAATTAGGGTCTCACTTAGAAAGAATTGTTTAAAATACATTTGTGGTAGCTCAAAGGGTTAAACGTAAGACCTTTTTCAAGATTTTATGATTTGTCGCTTGGCCTCAGGTGTTCTGCTATAAGTATGCAAAATTTCAAATCTCCAATTTAATAAGGGGCTCAGTTAGAAAGAATTGCTTAAAATACGCATGTGGGATCTCAAAGGGTCAAATGTAAGAATTTTTCAAAATTTTATGATTTGTCGCATAATGGTGTTCAGCTATAAGTATGCAAAATTCCACGCCTCCAACCTAATTAGGGGCTCACTTAGAAAGGATTGTTTAAAATACACATGTGAGACCCCAAAGGGTTAAATGTACAACTTTTTCAAAATTTTATGGTTTGTCATTTGATGTGAGGTGTTCAGCTATAAGTATGCAAAATTTCACGCCTCCAACCTAATTAGGGGCTCACTTAGAAAGAATTGTTTAAAATACACATGTGAGAGCTCAAAGGGTTAAATGTACGAATTTTTCAAAATTTTATGATTTGTCGTTTGATGGTGAGGTTTTCAGCTATAAGTATGCAAAATTTCACGCCTCCAACCTAATTAGAGGCTCACATAGAAAGAATTGTTTAAAATACACATGTGGGAGCCCAAGGGGTTAAATGTACGACTTTTTCAAAATTTTATGATTTGTCGTTTGATCTGAGGTGTCCAGCTATAAGTATACAAAATTTGAAGTCTCCAATATGTATAGTTTCTGAGAACGGCCTCTGTGACGGACGGACAGACAGACAGACAGAGGAGCGAGACGAATAGGGTTTCGTCAGATGAACGAAACTGTAACAAAACTTTGATGCTGAAGTTAAATTTTATAGTTTATGGTATTATTTATTACTTTTTATTTATTCTTTTCTTTCTTTATTTTAAGAAATAATTGAGAGGTATAAATTTTAAATATTTCAGTTTTAAATTAAAGTTATGTAATTTAAATAAAATGAGTGAAAGAATTATATTTTAAATAAAATTAATGAAATACGACAGGAACAATGTTTGGCGATTTATCACCTGCCTTCGGTAACATAAAAATACCGAGTTCATGATTTCTGTATCAGAATACTTCGATTTGGCGAAGGATTGAGCAAGTAAATTAAATTATGAATAAAAGTAACATTAATACGATGCTTAGCATACATTTAAGGAAGACCAAACTGGTCGCCAAGGGCGGCTAGTAAACAAATATTTATTATTGAGTGTTGAGTCATGACGTACTTTTAAAAAAAACTTAATTTTTTCCTCAGTTTCTTTTAACCCTAGTACTACCAGAAATTTTACTCATGTTTTATAAAAAATATTCTACACCAGAATTTTTATTTAAAACTTTTTAACTTATTTAACATATTGTCTGGTTTATATATTTACTTTACTTTAAAGAAATTTCTAGTTTGAATAAATATTTTGAATGTACCTGTAGGGCCCACTGGACCCGCCTGGTAGGCAGAGGGCTAAGGTAACAGGGAAAAAAAGGGAAATTTAAACTATCTAGTAAAGATTTCTAAATTGTTTTCGCATAGTATAATTATAATTTTAATAATATTAATCTATTAATTACTAAATAAATTCTGAAAATATGAAAATATTGTATTGTCAGCGGAAATACACAACTGGACAATTTCTAGAACTTTAGAACATCAGGAAATGGGTGAAAAATAAATCACAAAATTTTCCTCTTTATATACATGTACTAAGTTCAGTTAAATAAAAGCGTGCAATAAAAAATACCCTTGCGCCAAATCACATTTGTTCAAATACGCCATTTTGCTATGGACCGGATTACGGAAGATTAACCATAAGATTCCTTCTTAATTTTCATTATTTTTTAAAGGTATTAGAACGGCACATCGACGCTAAACTAAAATCTGTCAACGAAAAGATGAATTTTCATTTTATGTTGAACACAAAATTAATATCAAGTTAAGTTGAATTGGTTAAAGAATATTTCAATGTTAGATATTTTGTTAAATCCAGTTTCCATTTTTTTTTTTTTTTAAATATGAGAAGACACAGATTTAGAATTTTGAGCTTATTACCTGACTAGAAGATCAATTTCACCGCGGAACTCCTCAGTGTCCTCCCCCCCCCCCCCCCCCCCGGGAATTGCAGAAATTTCTCCTGGATGCCTGAATTCAACAGTGTTTATTTGGCACACTATCTGTTTTTAGCAGTTTTTTTTTTTTTCAGTCCTTTTTATAACACTGTAAATTAAACCATTGGCTTATTTATCCTAATTTTCATTAAAAAAAAGTTAGGATTCAATTTAGTTGTCGATGTCAGTAGCGCGTCGCGTGTACATTCGAAGTTAATAGTCTGCGTTTTTATTCTTATCCACGTAGAACAAATACTATTTGCAAATACTGCCTACCACAGGCGTTATTGTCGAATACGCATATGCGCAAAGACAAAGGGTCAGGACTACTACTGACGTCACCAGGATCTGCTGTGATTGGATAAATTGCTTAGTTAATGTAAAACAAAATGAAATGAAATGAAAAGGCCCAATGTATGCATTTTCGTTTGGAGAACAAGGAAATGTTGTTGTGGTTTGTAAGTATATTTTTATCTTATAAAAAGCGATAACTTTAAACTAAAGTAAATTATTTTAACTTTAATCTTGCTTGTAAATAACGTTTCGATCTTTAACATGAAATGATGTAAATATTTATTTTTATTTAGCAACTTTATATAATAGATTCTGCGTTAGACTGCTAAATGTTAATTAACTATTTCGACTGTCAGTAATTTAAAAACTGTATGTAATACGATTTATAGCTGCATCTGTTCATTATTCTGACACTCTTTTTTAAGTGTAACTACTACACTCTTATTTCAGAAAACTTGTTTAGAAATAGATGTAGATAAGTGTTTCACAGCCTTTGTCTCATTACATGCTCTTATTATTATTTTTTTTTAAGTAAAAAGAAAGAAAAACTTCTTTATTAAAAAAAAACAGAATGCATTTACGATCAAAAATGCAACAAAAAATTTATTATAATGTGTAATAAAGAAAAGACGTTTTTCAAATTTTAAAAACTTATCTAATATTTATTTTTCTGTTTATTACATTGTAACATTTAATGTAATGGATAAACTTGAAGGTTTATTTAACTTGAACTTTTTATACCCTTTCTGGTACTTTTCGGTTACCCGGGCGCCAGTGTTATACATACATATTTATATACATACATGTATGTGTATATGCATATATATTTACACATATATATGTATATATGCATATTTATTTACATATATATATATGTAAATAATATATATATGCATATTTACATATATGTATGAATATAAATATGTATATATAACACTGGCGGCTAACCGAAAAGTACCAATTTTCTTTATAAAGCAAAATTTTTTGACAGACATTTTAATTGAATTCCACGGTAATGAGTTCATTGGAGAAAAACTTGCATGTCATATGGAAAAATTGAACTTTCTATTACTTTCATTTATTTATTTTATTTTATATTTTTCAACTGTTTAAATTCATTTTTTTAAAGTAACTAAAATAATTAAAGTATTCATTTTTTTAAATAGTGGCCTTGGGGGCAATTCGGTATTAAGAAAATAAAATTGTTGCCAGATGTTATTATAAACGACCATATAAAACAATGAAGTGCCTGATGACGTACTGCTTGTTATATATACCAGAAGTCTGCACTGGCCGAAATTTTCAGGCCTGGGCCCGGTCCGTGGTCCGCCACATAAAGATCGGCTCGGCCCGGTATAAACGGTAAAAGTTCGACCCGAGCCCGTCCCGGTCCAAACAAAAAAATTAATGACCCTGTCCGAAATATGGATATAAAAGATAAAAGTTCGACCCAAAACGGGTCCGGCCCGGAAAAAAGTTAAAATCACGGCCCGAACGCGACCCGGCCAGACTGAATTTCTGCAAAACGTGGATTTTTATGCAGATATGGTTAAGAATTATCTCGTACAAAGAGTTCTGACCAAAAATACTTATTTTAGCCTTTTTTTTTCAATTTTATAATCTTCAATTTTAAGGAAGCGCCCTAGGCTGCGATATTTATTTTTTTTAATGAATCTCTATTTGTATGTAAATGACTCAGTTATCATTAAGTATCATTAATCCATATTTCATGTATAGGGGACTTAAAAATCCAAAAAATGCTATACAGTAAAATATTTTAAAGCGGAATCGCATAGCTACGAAAAAGAAAAAAAAAAAAAAAAAAAAAAAAAAAATATGCGTTAGAGGACATTCCTTGATGTTTTTGGTTCATAAAAAATAATTAATTAATATTTAGCTTTAATTATTTTTTTTATAATCCCCCCTTGCATGTTTTATGAAACTAGGTTATTGTTGACACTTTTAATCAAACCAATCAGGAAGCAGAAAATAACGTTTCAAAGTTTCGCTGTTTTTCTGTGACAATCGTAATGAAGAGGCTAAGAGCTGGCTTCGTTTAATTACTTTATATATTATTTATTTTCTTGCAAAATTTGAATGTTTTTGTTTGAGTAGCAATAGAAAATTTAGAATTTTATATACTAACGGCCATTTACAAAATGTTAGTATTTATTTTTAAGGTTTTAAGAGGGGGTATCCATTACTGGGATGGTTAATTAGTCATTTTCCAGTAATGGACACCCCATGTAGACATTGCTAAAAATGCAATTTCAGTAATGTTTATAGTGCATAAAATAGTATTTTGACTTAAAAGCAAAGCTAAGTAATCAAATTTAATTTTTAAATTATACTTACCAAACTGTAATAACACCAAAACGTTTATAAATAGCTGCTTTTAAGTTATTTTATGTGATTAATTAAATTTCAATATTTTATTCTTTTTTTTTTTAAATGTCATATGTACCTTGCATATTTTATAATCTGGCAATAAAACTAGCCAGGAAGCAGAAAATATTGTTTAAGAGCACAGTCAAGGGAGGGGCTCATAGAGCTTAATCACTCTTCATTTAAATGAAAACAATTAAGTTACAGAAATTATTAAAAATCTATTTTCTGTCTTACTTTTTTTTTTTTTGTTAGAGGTGAGTAATATTTATGAAAGTTACAGGTAATATTCATGAAACTAGTAAATCTGCAGATGAGTGGCTTCAAACATCAGTTCTACAGTTTTATTTTGAAATTATTTTATTTAGTAGTGTTTAAAATATTCAACTCACAATATCGTTTCTTTCATATTTGTAATATTAATTATTATAAATGATGTATCAAGTAGTCTCTGGAAGATTAATTGTTAAAAATAGTGAGACAAAACTAAACACTAATATTCCAAAACTTTTTTTTAATTACTTTTTAAATCCCCTACTGTTTCAATAATTTGATATATGTAATTGCCTGATATTTAGCATTTTAAACTATCCGTCAAAAATGATTAAAACATCGATCTTCTGATAATTACAATAATTGATGCAAACAGTAAATGATTATCACAAATATTTTATTAATTACTGGTATTCTAATTGTTAAATTTATTTGAAAATAACTATTTTGTTTCATTAGTATGTATTCATTAAATTCTGGTTCTAAATGCAGTCATAAAGACAATTATATTTATTACTTTTTTATGGGGTGTCCATTACTGGAACAGAGGGTGTCCATTACTGGGCCAGAGGGTGTCCATTACTAGGCTTTTGCGTGTTTTGATATATTTCTGTTATTTAAAATTAAATTTCTATTCATATTGGGAAAATGAGACTTTAAGATTGGTTAAATATTGTTGATAGGTTAATATAATACTGAAAAAACTGGAATATAATAATTATATCTATTAATAAAAAAATAATTTTAAAAGAAATTCCTTAATGGTGTCCATTACTGGCACATCTACCCTATATGTTCTTTTCTCACTACTTTTTTTTCTAGTGTGTCAATGATTTTAATCAAATGGTTTAAATTAGGGATTTTTTTTAATCATTGATTAAAATCAGAAATTTTTTAAATGTTCAAAATTACATAAAAATTATTAAAATCTATGATGAACATAATTTGGGAAGTATTTTGCCTTATGAATAAACAAGAACAACAACAAAAAAAAGGCTTTAAATAATTATTTCTAAGCTTAAACTATTCTTAGACTTGTAAAAAATTAAGTATAAGTTTGTAAAAAGCAAATTTTATCTGATTTGCAACGTCATAATTTCCGTTAACTAATCATATTACTCATTCTTTTATATAAAATGAGTATAGCCAGTATGTTAAATTTCTGCAAGTAAAAAAAAAGTAGCCAGCATGTTATTTTTTCATTCCACTTTTGCAATAATAAATTTTTAACAAATTGGAGCTGAAGAAGAATGAAAGAATGGCATCTGCTCAACTACTATTATAAAAGAATTTATAAGAGAAAAAGATCTAATTGGTATAAAAATGTTAAGCACAGAAACAGCTTCTTCGGTGGAGGTTTAATAATTTTTTTTTTAAAATTTTGAACTGACATACATACACCAAATAAAGAAATAAGTTCGGGTTTAAAAAAGGGAGAAAAACTTTTTTTTTTTTGAAGCACTGAATGCTAATAATCCCTACTTGAGTAAGAATAATGCTTCTATTTCATATTTTGAGGATTTCAGATATAACTGGCTTTTCTAATATTTATACTCTGCATGTGTGTATGAATAAGTGTAACTCGTTTTCAATTTTTTTTAACTAAAAAATATCATACATGTGTCAAAGTTTACATTTAGGCAATTGACAGTAATTTTCTAAGTAAAAATGCAAAACGAACTGCAAATTATATTTGCTTGTTTTGTTATTTGTGCTACTAACGAATAAAATTATACTTATTTGCAGTTTTTATTAATTCTGTAATTACTTACTGTTCTCTCTAGGCCATTTTTTAAGGTCACTGCAACCTGCTCTTTTTAAAATTGGCAAAATGCACCCTGCTTAAAAAAAAAAGGTGAAATTACCTTTAGTTGTAATCTCGTTATTAAATACATTACTAATTATTTCCTCATGAAATAATGCCTTTTCTTTTTTACAAAACGAGTGCCTTATTGGGGAACTACCACACTTGAACACTAAATTATTAATTATCCATTTAGTAATTAGTAATGCATAAAAATGAATATTATTTTCCTAATTAGATACTTAGTAATTGTTTAATGATTAATTTTAAGCAGTGTTAACAATTTAATATTAAATGCATTTATTAATAATTTTAATATATATAAATATCAGTTGTATTTATATTTAATATGGTTTTACATAATTACTACAAAATATCAGTGTATGTAACAAATATTATTGTATACTACTAACTAATCAAAACGAATCCGTTTTTATAATTACTAACTAATAATTATGATGAATTAAAGCTTAAAAAGAGATTATGTCAGCAATTAGATGTTTAATTGTTTTGGAAACGTAAATTTATTGGTAGCCATTCCATATTTTAACGCAGGGAAAAAATCATAAAAATCCGATTATACAAAAAATCCGATTTTAATTTGTGAAAATCCGATTTTTTTACAGCCTTAATTATTATTACATTCAGTTTGCATGGATTACAGATTTTTCAGGTTAAGACAGTATTCCGTCATAAGCAAGTTTATTTTCAGATTTTTCTGTATTTTAATTTTATTGCCTAGAAATCTACTACATATTCTTTAAAAAAGAATAGAATTTTAAAGTTTACTTGTAAAATAATGGCGATTTAAAAATGTAAGCATTTTTTACAAAAAATTTTGGGCCGGGCTAAATTTTGCTGATTTTTGCACGGACCAGACCATGCTGAGATAATGATTTTCATACGGTGTGGGTCGTGACCGGAATTGAAAATTTCGGCCCGTGTAGACCTAGAAAGAAGGAATCCAGTCCCGGCTCGGTACCGAAAAATAAGTTCGTCCTTATCCTCCAGGAAAAAGTAAGGCCTTATCCCCGGCCCGAAAAGAGTGAAGACCAGGTCCGGTCCTGCCCGAGGGTCTTGAATGAAAATAGGCTCGAGCTGGGGCCCACCTCTAATATAGACTTCCAACAAAGGATGTTTCACAATTCTTTTGTTTATATATTTTTTCCCCCGTTTAACGTTATAAATAAACTGTTGTGTTTTTTGTAAAAAATATATTATGTCCTCCTTTTAAGTGAATAGCCCGGGAGGCTATGTCACAGAATTTCAGTAATTATTTTCAAGCATTTTAAAATTGTTCCTTTTTTTTATTATTTTTATTGTTACTTTTCTGCCACAGTAAAATGTAACATAATTACTACACAATTCATCAAGAGCGTTCAATACCTAATTAATCTTTCATAAAATATCTACACGATTTCAGTTATGTATAACCAAACATTTCGTTATTTTAATTACTATTTTTAAAAACTTATCAGTCTCATTGAAATGTAACATAATTACTAAACAATGCTTTATTTTTAGTAATTTGCGACACGCAGTTTTTAGTAATTTATTTTTAGTAATTTGCGATAAAATGGGACACATTCCATGACACGTGACGACAATAATGTTGGTGATCGTGCATTCACATTTTGGTAACGATGGTATTGGAGGAAGTTCGACATTAAAATATTATTCAATGTGATGTATGTAAATTATTTGAGGCTGAAGAAACTGAACTTGTATTAGAAGATAAAAAAGTTTATTACTTTCGTAAATGTATGTGATATTTAGAAAATATTCGCTTTAAATTATATTATTATTTTTGCCCACGTATAACTTTTGAGCCGATGCTCCGATTTTCGCAAGTCTTTTATATTTTCTGGGAAGAAATTGTAAGACAAGTATTTCAATCACTGGTTCCATTTGAAGAGGGCAAAGGAGGGGAGGGGGGTTGTGCCCCTCAAGGAATTTGCTATTTTACAGTACAGTAGTCGTCATAGATCAGACTCGTTTTTTAGCCGCCGGTTTGCTATTTCTTTCTCACAGCAATTAAAGTGTCGTCTCTAAAAAATAACGTTCCGTTGTATAAGCCAACCGTAAAACAAAGCAGATGTATCATTGTACGGTTAAATACTCTACTGCAATAACAACTGAAAAAAAAATGCAATTAAAACATGTGTTATTTTGAAAAAATATAAATGAATGATTTCTGGTAAAACATAGAGCATTATAAACTAAATTTAATTTTAGGTGTCTATATTAACCCGTTCGAGACCATAGGTGCATATATGCACCCTCAAATTAAAAAAAAAAAAAAGATCGTGTTTTTTGCACCAGTAAAAACGAGGGATGGGGGGTAAACAGAATTTCTTATAAATAAAACAGGTGGACAACATTATTTCTCTTTTATTAGGTAGCTTTCATTACAAAAAGCTACCTATTGCAGCCGTTCGGAGGAAAACGATTCCGAAAAATTTTGGTATATTTTCACTGATCATGACCCCCAGACACCGGAACCACCCTCCGTTTAAATGTGATATATATATATATATATCTGATCTTTGTCATACTGTAATTCTCGTATTTATGAACCGATTTGGATATATTTTGGTGTGTACATAGTACATAACAGTGTCTCGACCGAGTTCGTTGGGCAGCTTCCTCCGCCATCTTGTTTCAAAATGGTGGCCATTTAAAAATTTAAAAAAAACTTTATTTGAACACATTACTTCTATTTTTCATATAAAAATACATTTTGGTGGTGTTGGTGGACAATCTAAAAAATATATGTAATGTAAAAAAAATAAATTAAAATTGTTTTCATCTATATTTTGTCAGTTGGAAAGCCAATGTTGGATCCCCTAGTTTATATTTATAGGTATAAGATCGCATATAACTATTTTTTGCATAAAATTAACTAAAATAGTAGCAAAACATGTGACTTAAAGGGAAAGGGTGTCGCTCCGCTGTGACAACCTGTGACGTAGGGGAAGAGAGTGTTCAGAAAACTCACGTAATCTGTTTGACATGCGATTTTTCAATGTCCCACCATGAAGAATGAGGAAATAGTTCTTTATGTTTCTGACATAAGCTCCATTTTTCAAATGCAATCATGCATTTTCATGAATTAAAAAATGTCGTTTTATAAACACGTCATAAGACAGCAAAAATAATATTGATGATTAGCTTATTAAACATTAATTAACATACAGTTATTAGCCCAGTGGTTAGAGGGTTGAATTCGGAATTAATTAGGGGAAAGCTGGGAATTGTTTTAATCCCATCAGTTTACGTCTAGAATGAATATGCTATGTTTACCCCCTCGTACTAGATGAGCATTAGGAAATATGTTAAGATTTATAGTAAAAAAAACACGTTTTTTTACATACCATAACAGTATCTCAAAACAGCTAACTCTGTCAAAAACATTGCCAATACAAATGTTGTAGTGCTTAAAATTCTGAATAAAATGAGTACCTACACTTACTATGTTTGTTGGAAATTAAGGTTACAGTTATACTTTAAAGTTTTAGACCCGTGTTTAGGAGGTTGAACTCGGAATTAATTAGGAGAAAACTGGAAATAGTTTTAATCCCTTCAGTTTAGGTCTAAAATGAACGTACTATGTTTTCTTCCTGGTAGTGGGTAAATGTTAGGAAATATGTACATATTTATTTTCGAAAAACACGTTTTTTTTAATTACCTTAACAATATCTCAAAGCAGCTAACTCTATAAAAAACATTGTCAATACAAATGTTGTAGAGCCTAAAATTCTGAATAAAATGAGTACCATCGTTAATGTTTTTGTTCAACATTAAGGTCGCAATTCTATTTCAAAATTTTGCCTTAATCCCTGATCAAGAACTTGAAGCCAGGAGGACAAAGTTAACTTAACAATATCTCAAAACAGCTAACTCTGTAAAAAACATTGTCAATACAAAAGTTGTAGAGTCTAAAATTCTGAGTAAAATGAGTACCTACACTTAATATTTTTGTTCAAAATTAAGGCCGTAATTTTGAGATATTGATAAGTTAACTTGGCTTAAGCCTGGCTTTAAGCTCTTGATTTGAAAAATTTTGAAATAGAATTGCGACCTTAACTTTGAACAAAAATATTAATGATGGTACTCATTTTATTCAGAATTTTAAGCTCTACAACATTTGTATTGACAATGTTTTTTATAGAGTTAGCTGTTTTGAGATAGTGTTAAGGTAATTAAAAAAAAACGTGTTTTACGAAAATAAATATGTACATATTTTCTAACATTCACTCAAGTACGAGAAAGGAAACATAGTACGTTCATTTTAGACCTAAACTGGGGGGATTAAAATAATTTCCAGTTCTCTCCTATTTAATTCTGAGTTCAACCCCCTGACCACGGGTCTAAAACTTTAAAGTAGAATTGTGACCTTAATGTTCAACAAAAATATTAAGTGTAGGTACTCATTTTACTCAGAATTTTAAGCTCTACAGCATTTGTATTGACAATGTTTTTGACAGAGTTAAATATTTTGAGATATTGTTATGGTATCTAAAAAAAAAAAAGTGTTTTTTTACTATAAATCTGTACTTATTTTCTAACGCTCACTTACTACGAGGGGGAAAACTTAGCATATTCATTCTAGACCTAAACTAAATGGATTAAAACAATTTCCAGTTTTCCCCTGATTAATTCCGAATTCGGCCTTTTTTTCCTCCTCTACCACTGGGCTATATGTGAAGTACAGACAATAATATTTCTTTGAACTGGAATATAACACTACGTTTTGTAAAAAAGGCAGTTAAAATGAATTGAATATCAGCTAAATATTAATATTGTTACAGCGTTCGAAATCCTTGGTCGTCCGCTGGTCCGAGACTACTAAAAATTCAATTGGACTACTAATTTAAATAATTTAGTGGTCCGCAGGACCAGTAACTTTTTTCCTTCTCTGACAGGTAAACGTAAATTTTCCCATCCCAGAGAAAACCGCAACCAAACACAAACCACAGAATTTTATTTTATTTAAAATAAACAAATAAATAAAAAATTGCATTAAAACTTACAGTCAGTTGAAATAATCGGAAATAAAATATAATACAGTCAGTACCGGATATATGGTCACCCGCTTATAAGGTCACCCCGCTTATAGGGTCACTTTTCGTAAGTCCAGACTGACTGAATAGGTATTACGTGTTAAAATACACCGCCTATATGGTCAGTTTCTAATGGCTACTATCGGATATCATAGCAAACGCGGCAGCGTTAAGCTATAATATGATTAAAAAATAGAAAATGCAAATTACTTTCTTAAATTTCTGGCGAACCAGTTGACATACGACAATGATTTTTCTTTTGAAAGACAGAACTCGACGAGACGAATAGAATGATAGCATTAAAAAAATTACTGTAGCTTTCAGTAGTTCTTTATTTAACCTAAAACGAAAAAAATGAAGACACAAAATTCAACAAAGTGTAGCTAACGCTCCAGTGGGTGGATTAACTTCGTTTTTGTTTTATTTTGATCCTCTTGTTCAAACTTAAAATAGATTTTTTTCTCATCTTTGTATGTTTGACGGTCGCTGAGAAAATCGAATTTGTCTTTTGTAATGTCTCCATAAAATTATAGCAATCTGTCCTTTTCATTTTTTAATTTTCTAATTCAATAATTTTTTTCGTGTTGCCACTCCCTAAAAAGCAGTACAATAATTAAAAAAAAAGGATAACACGTGTACTTTTGTTTTTATAAGTAAATAAAAATTGAAATTCAGCTGATAAATTTTTGTATTTTTGAAACCGACGTCAACCTAAGCAGATAATGCATAAATTTCATAAATATATATATAAACTTTCTTGATTAATATTTTGAACTGGAGTAATAGACACAATGGAGCACAAACGAGTTGATAGGGAAAAAAAAAACCAGGGTAAATCACAAGCTTCTGTTAAGGAGCTAAATATAAGTTTTATTTAGTTATCATCGTAACATCCTGATTTACACAAGCGATAAGTATGCAGTAATATAAATACTTCACATACAAGCATACCTTAAAAAATAGCATTCCATCTATTTTAAATAAGGAAGAGATGTCATATACGCACCAGAGTACATAACTGGCGCGATAATGGCATTATTTTGCCTGATACGGTAACTGAGCTATTGTTGTTTATTTATTATTTTTTTATTTACTTTTATTTTATTTTTTAAACTTATATAAATTGTTTTGTTCTATAGTTATTAATTAAACTATTCATTATTTATTGTTATTTCCTTTTTAAAATAATAGAAAGTAATTTAAAAATATATATGTAATTGCTATTCGAAAACGAGGTTTTCGTCAAATTGGCGCCAGAAAAAAACCCGCGCCAAACCCGTTGTGTATATGACATCAGCGCCTTAAATAATTACGGTTTAGTTTAACTTTAGGTTTGCTTGAGATATTGTCGAAAATGTACAGCAAAAATATACGGCACTACTTGATTATCCCGTCGACCAATTTCGCCAAACTATTCGCCAAATTATACAAACTGACATAATTTTTATTTTAAATAACGGAAGAATAAATAAATTAGTAAAACATTAATAAAAATACTAATAAAAACTTGGGCACAGATGTCATATACGCTCCATATTGGCGCGATTTTTTCCGACGCCAATTTGGCCAAAACCTCGTGGCACAGATGTCATATACGCCCCGCCCCATATTGGCGCGATTTTTTTCTGACGCCAATTTGTGAAAACATCAACAGCATGCCAATTTGTGAAAACATCAACAGCATAAACAACAATATCCGGATTACCATATCAAGCAAATAACGACACTTGTCGTCAGTTAAGTACCTGTTGCGTATATGACGTTGGCGTCAGAAACAAATTGCGCCAATATTATATAACAAATTGCGCCAATAAAAGAAAATAAAAGTATATGACATCTATGCCAACCTCGTTAATATATCATCTATATCCGGGTTACCATATCAAGAAAAATAACGACACTTTGGCGCCAGTTAAGTACCCGGTGCGTACATGACATTGGCGTCAAAAAATCGCGCCAATATGGGACGTATATGACACCTGTGCCAAAACTTGAATTAAAAATCACTTGATGACGTAACAAACACGTGTATCGTGTTTAATGTCAAATGAATGTAACATTTACTAGCATCCATTATTGTCATTTAATCTTATAGTTTGTCGATACTTTTTTGGTCGACAGGATATTCAAGTTGTACCAAGTATGGTACAGATGTCATATACGCACCACATTGGCGCGATATTTTTTCTAACGCCAATGTGGCGAAAACCTCGTTTTCGAATACCAGTTACATATATATTTTTAAAAAGGGATTAACAATAAATTTTAAAAAGTTTAATTAATAACAATAGAACAAAACAATTTGGTACTTGTTATCCAGTCGACCAAATCACTGTCGCCAAATTGTAAGATTAAATGCCAATAATGGTTTGCCATTAATTAATTAATTGTAAGATTAAATGCCAATAATGGCCAATAAAACAATTAATTCGACGTTTTATTTGTATTTTTACGAATGTTTTAAATTTACGAGTGTTTAATTACGAATGTTTTAAATGTTAATTGTTTTAATGTTTTACGAATTTATTTGTTCTTTCGTTATTTAAAATAAAAAATATGTCAATTTGTATAATTTGGCGAGTGGCTTGGCGATTTATATAATTTGGCGAAATTGGTCGACGGGATAACTAACAAGTACCAACAAGTTATGTAATTTTAGAAAATAAAATAAAAGCAAATAAACAATTTATTAATAAATAAACAACAACATCTGGGTTACCATATCAAGCAAAATAACAAAACTTTGGCGCCAGTTAACTACCCCGGTGCGTATATGACATTGGCGTCAGGAAAAAATCGCGTCAACGTGATGCGTATATGACATCTGTGGCGGTTCAAGTACACTTCGGAACGTTACTTTGAAATCGGTGAGTTTCATTGCCAAAATCGCCAAGATGCTTAATAATCATCGCCATTGAATATATAAATAATGCCATATTTGCAAACTTTTAGGTCAAAATATAAGTGGAACCTCGGTTCACGACCGCTTCTGTTTATGACCAGTTCGGTTTATGTCCAACTTCGGTGATCAAAATTTGACTCGGTTGGCGTGCAATATATCGGTTCACGACTAAGGCATCCGAATACTTCAGTTGGCAACCCTCGCATATCTCTTATTATTAGTCAAGTTTGGAGTAAGGTGTGCATATCAGAGTGCTTTGTGTACCTTTATTACTGTAAAAATTTAACTTTTTGTTTTACTTTTACTCAGGTTTGCACTAATTTTAGCTCTCATTATGGCTTCTAAGAATGACAAAGTGCTTAGTGATAGCAGTAGTAAGAAGCTTATGCGAATTGCTGTTCAATAAAAAAAATTGTAGCAAAACATGAGAACGATGTTAGTATAACCGGTCTAGCTAAACAATACGATGTGGCCTAAACCTTCGATTTCCACGATGATCTATATATATATATTACGCTATCGTATGTGTCACAGAGATCACGATTATTTGTTAATTGTTTAATGGCAACGCTCGAATGAAACGCATCTCATTGGTTATAGAACAGCATTTAATGCATCTCCATACCTATAAGGGGTGTTACCATAGGTGGGACCGTGTTCTGCCGCCAAATACTACCAAGTTTGTTACCAACTTGGCGATATATTGCCAAATTTCTATAGACTCCCATTGTAAACCAATAGGGTTTACTTGTTTAGAGAGAATCAGCAAATTGAGATATTTTAATGCAACAAAAACTAATATCAGTTTAAGGAATTATATTAATTATATTTAAGGGAGCCCAAGTAAATTAAATTATGAATAAAAATAACTTAAATTTGATTAAAAAACTTTGAACCTCTTAAAACAGTGTGCATTACTTGGTTAGGTTACATAGTGCATTATTGTGCGAAATAAGAAAAAAGTATTGGGAATATTTAAAAGCAACTGAGGTTTATTTATATTCAATATATAATTATCAAAAAATTTATAAGACTAGTATTAAAAAATGCTCTGAAGAGCACCAAAAAGGCTAATATGTTTTTAAGTATGTAAAAGGGTTTGACAAGTGCTTCTAATTGAGCATGAAAAAGGACAAGGGGTCCCTTCTTGGCTGAAGCTCACTGTCAATGTCAACTTTGAAAAAATCATATTTGAGCTTTTTTCATATAAAAAAATCAGCCACAGTTACGATAAAAATGTGTAGTATAAAGACACAGCCAGTAAAGACGCAGCCTGATTAAACATGAATGTAAGGCGACATAGTACCAAAAACCTTAGTTCATGCAGCGTATCACACTCATGCAGGACCACCAAGCACGCCCGCAGTGTAGAACTGTACAGAAAACTAATTTGAAGTGCGGTGCAGACTGTTGCAGTACCTCTGTACAGGAACAATTCCACATGTGCATGCATAAAACAGTATAATGCATTCATTGGTTGTTGAAATTATATGCAAGTGGCTGTGGCTGTACAATGTACTATGCAGTACAGCAATGCATGTAGATTATAAACGAACATTAGACGCATACACCTTTAATACGGATGTACAAAAGCACAGTGTGAGTGTGAGCTGAGGTTCAAAAATCAAAAGCATAATAGGAATGTACAGTGTAGTATAATTTATAGAGAAATAATGGTACACAGTGCACTGTACAAAGTTGTATTGCAGACGAATGCGCAGTACAACACTGCAACAGAGCAGTTAACATGTAAAGCACGACAGAAAGTTTTACCAAAGTACCGCGAATTTATTTTATATGGAAAAAGCGCAAATATGATTTTTTTTAAAGTTGCCATTGACAGTGAGCTGCAGCCAAGAAGGGACCCCTTGTCCTTTTTCATGCTCAATTAGAAGCACTTGTCAAACCCTTTTACATACTTAAAAACATATTAGCCTTTTTGGTGCTCTTCAGAGCATTTTTTAATACTAGTATGGTCATATGATCATCTTTTGTCTCCCTTTTTATTGAAAAATATCTTATACTTTTATGCTTTTTCCTTCCCCTTTTTAGGGTGTAAAGTGCCGAATATACGTATCATTGACATTCAAGTATCTTCAACTGTCGGTCACGCGGTGCTTTACCTTTTAAATAGCTTTAAAAAGAAGTAGATGGACATCCTGAAGGAGGAACTTCTTTCCTTCTAGTCAATCTTCCCCCTTTTCCATCGCTGAATCTCCAGTGATTTTGCTAAAATCCACAAGTATGATCTTCCGTATGGTAAAGAAAGGCCAGCTGGCATTTTTATAGCTTTCAAATGAGAGTGAGACCTTTTCTTTTTTTACGGAGCCTTAGAGATCGCGATAATATTGCATACTAACGTGACTAGATACGCGTCGACACTCGGGGGAGGGGGAGGGAGGGGATCTCTTCTTCCCGGCTGCAGCCTATAAGAGAAACTCTTTCCTGTCGGTAAGAGTTTCCAAAGCTCTGGAGATTTCTCCCTCAACTGTCGCATTAGATACCGATTCTTGTAAAATATGCCATCACACCCTTGCGGCGGAATGAAAATTGTCCTCCGTGCAGAGAAATGTTATATCACGCATTTTTAGTTAACGCATTACTTGTCGCTGCGAGTAAAGCCTTCGTTCATTTTTTAATTGTCATTTGCGAATATAAGATGCCAGCATAACGAAAAATTTGACAATTGCGGAGAAAAAAAAAATTGTAGAAAACTTTGAAAAATCGAATGTATCGAAAGCAGCTTTCGGGAAGACTGGTGGAATAGAGAGAGTGACACTGAATAACGTCTTAGGGTTCAAATCTTGTTAAACAGAAGATGTGATCAACAAAAAGAGAAAGCGAGAATGTGTTTCAACATTTGAGAATGTTGAGAAAGATCTTTTCACCTGGATAAAATGTGCCAGATTGCAGAGTGTTCCAATAGTGGATTATCGTAAAAGAAAAATCTCTAAAAATTGCTGCATAACAAGGAAAACCGAATTTTATTGCCAAAGAATCGAAGGAATGGCTGTTAACTTGTTAAATGACATCCTGAATAGGTTCAGACCATGTGAAGTTTTTAAATTTCATAAACTTGGGCTGTTTGTTTTGCCAGATAAAACTGAAAAATGAGAAGAACGCAATAAGAACAAAATGAAATAGTGGTAAGGTAAGCAAAAAAAAAAAAAAAAAAATTGGCCGTTTTATTAGCAGCGAATATGGATGGATGGCTCAGAGAAATTGACTCCATTAGTTATTGGTAAATTTCTCAAGCCTCGTTATTCGAAAAATTGCAAATCTTTGCATGTATCTTACGATGTGAACCGAAAGGCCTTGATGACAATAAACATTTTTGAAAAAGAAATTCGGCGTTTCGATAAAATTTGCACAGACAAGTGGCTATAATCGCAGACAACTGTACCGCCCATTGCAGGATTCCCAATTTAAATCCGATTGAACTATATTTCTTGCCTCCAAACTGAACCAGTATGGCACAATAATTACATCAAGGAATTATAAAGATATTAAGATAAATTATTGAAAGCTGCTTCTAAAAAAGTCATTGCTGCCATTGATAAAAAAAGAAGTTTCGCGTGACTATGTTAGATGCCATATGTTACGTAGACAAGAGTTGGTATATGGTATCAAAGAAGTCCATGGAAAACTCTTTTTGACATATTTGTCTTCCAAAATGTGAAGAATTATCGTTCGAAGACAACGACAATGTTGATGATGGTGATGATGATGTCCTTACTTGAAGCTGCACAAGAACTACGGAGTACATTTGCACAATACATGACGAATTGATATATGCAGTTGTTGACAATGAGATCGCTACTAAGGTACTTTACCCACGGGTATGCACCTTCCAAAAAAGACTGTTTATTGGACAAAAGGGAGGCCGTGTTAAAATATTCTTCCACCTATTGGTGTTTTTCTTCTAAATATCCGCAGCTGACGTGGCATCGGTAAAATCCATGGTGAAGCTTCTGTACTGGAAATAGTTTTGGAAATTTTAAATATAAACGCGGATTGGAAATGATTCTAATAATGATAGTGAATTCGAAGCTGAACCGACAACGCGAGCAGAAAATTACGAGTATACTCATTAGTTCGAAATTTTAAGTGTAAAGCAATCCTTGTTTACACCTCTTGTTTTATAAATTATATGTTTATAGCCTCTTTATACATTATTGTACTAATATAACTAATTTATTAATTATATTTTATTGTCTAAAATAAAATTTTTGCTTATACTGCATATAAGGTCCTCCCGCTTATAAAGTCATATTTTTCAGGACCGCATGGGTGACCATATAACCGATACTGACTGTAATTATTAATTTTATAGTTTTTGTTTATGTACTGTTTATTTAATTTTTCGCAAATTATAATTTTATATTATATTATGCCGAAAATTTTGGGTAACTGAAAGGAAATTTGGTTTATATTCTAGGAGGAGGAAAGGGGGCGATGTCACTTAAAGGGTTAAAGGTTCTTAATAACTTAATATAATAGTATGTAGCAGGCCAGTGACGATGTCTGCGGACCAGTAAACTCCGATGTTTACTGGTCCTTGGTGTCGTGAGCACTCTGAACAGTAGACTGTGATTAATTACCATAGATTTTTATTTATTATTGCCAAGGGGCAAATGACGTTTAAAGAGCTTTTAATTTGAGAGCGAAGGCGCTCGTTACAGACGCGTTATTCATGTGACAACGAAGCTCGGCTGCAACGTTACATATTTTATCAGCTAGGTGGTGCTGATCTCTTAATCAAGCTTCGGGAGCGCACATACCGGCCCCCATTGAAGTATTCTGATAGTTCAATGATATACAACAAGTAAATATACAATAACATACAGATTATATTACTAATTAATGGTTACACATAATGTACTAAATATAAATTCAATAGATAGAAGAAATAATAAATTCAATACTAGGGTGTTCCAATTTTTTTTTTTTTTAAGTGACATGCATAGGGGCTTAAATTGGGAGAAATGATGAGATAAACACATTGTAAAAACTTGAAGTTTTTATTTTAATAACAACTGACTTCTCAAGAAGCTTAAAGATTTCATAATTATATTTTTTAAGCATGTCATTATACCATGGAAATAATTGCAATAACGCATTAATTTTCCTCATAATTTCCTCTATCTACGACACTACACAGTACGCAATGGAAATATAGTTTATTAAAATCTTTATTATAAATCGCATAAAGTGAAGTGAAGAATAAAAAGTGCAAAAATGGAAGTGAAGTGAGGTATCTAGTATTTCCTTAGAATAAGTGTTATTTTCATGAGGTTGCAATTGCACATAGGAGAAATATATAGTTTATTAAAACCTTTATTATAAACTAGCAGAACTACCCGGCTTCGCCCGTGTGAATTATAAGAGACCTTCCAAGCCCAGCAGCAGAATTTTTTTCTGCAGTCTGCAACACAAGTAGAAACTTTAAAAACAGTCTGCAGAACTTAAGGACAAACGCCCTCTTTCCAATCCCTCATGCGCTTCCCCCCCCCCCCCCTCCAAGTACTTGTGATTAACATAAAAGGAAATACTTTTTAAAATAATGTATCTTTGTCCTCAAAATTTTTCACACCGCTATCTGAAAAAACTTTCATAAAATTTGTCAAAATTTTTGTGAAGTTAGGAAACAGAATAACAGTAAAAATAACATATGAACAGCAGTTTCTAAAATTTTTGAAATGATTGATACAATGTGATAATATCAAAAATTAATGTATAACGATGTGATAATACAGGGATGAAAGTGCACTAAAGCCACTTTGAAGCAGCAAAAATCTAATTTTGTAGCAGTAAAATCCATTTTTGTAGCAGCAAAAATCGAATTTTTTAGCAATAAAACCTGTTATTGGAGCAGATTGAAATTCTTAGAAAATCAAATTTGAGTAATTCATGCAAATACTATGAGTAATGCAATGTTTTATTTAGCAATCTTAGCTAGTTGTGCAATTCAAAATTTAACATGCTTTCACTCAAAACATGGCTAACTAATATTTAACCTGCCACTCAGCTGTAAAAAAATCTCGTGAAAACATCAATGTTGCAACAAATTTTTTCGTGATTCTTTGACGGAATTCACCTTTTTCCCCCTCGATCCTTTGACGAAATGCGCGTTTTTTCGCGATCTTTCGACGATGTTCATGTTTTTTTCGCGAGCTTTTGACGATGTCCGCCTTTTTTTCGCTATATTTTGACGATGTTCATATTTTTTATCGCGATCTTTCGACGATGTTCGCGTTTTTTTCGTGATCTATCGACGATGTTCGCATTTTTTCGATGATGTTCGCTTTTATTCGCGACCTTTCGACGATGTCCGCCTCTTTTTCGCGATCTTTCAACGTTGTTCGCGATCTTTCGGCGATGTTCGTGATCTATCGATCATTTTCGCGTTATTTCGCGATCTTTCGATGATGTTCACTTTTATTCGCGACTTTTCGACGATGTTCGCGATCTTTTGACGAAATTCTCGTTTTTTCCGCCGATCCTTTGAAAAAAATTCGTGTTTTCTACGTGATCTTTTAGCGAAATCTGCGTTTTTGAGCGATCTTTGCGCGAAATTCGCTTTTTTGACGAAATTCGCATTTTTTCCGTAATCCTTTGACAGAATTCACGCTTTTTCCGCGATCATTTGTCAAAATTAACGTTTTTTTTTTACCCAATCATTTGACAAAACTCGCGTTTAACCGCCATCTTTTGTGGAAAGTTGCTATTTTTCCGCAGCCCTTTGGTGAAATGGGCTTTTATTTCGATCTTGTGACAAAATTTTCGCCATCTTTTGACGAAATTTGCCTATTTTCCACGATCTTTTGACGAAAATCTCATTTTTTAGTGATCCTTCGATAAAATCTGCGTTCTTTCCGCGATCCTTTGACGAAATTAGTGTTTTTTTCCGCGATCCTTTGATGAAATTTGCATTTTTCTGCAATCCTTTGACGAAAGTTGCTATTTTCCCGTAGCCTTTTGACGAAGTTCGTGTTTTTTCCGCGATCATTTGGCAAATGCCGCATTTTTCCGCCAGCCTTTGACGAAAGTTTCTGTTTTTCCGCAATCTTTTGACGAAATTGACGTTTCCTTCTTGATCTTATGACAAAATTTTGTTTTTTCTTCCCGATCTTTTGACGAAATTCATGTTTTTTTCGCGATCCTTTCACGAAATTGGCTATTTTAACTGCAAACGATTTTCGAAAATTTTTTTCCTGCGAACATTTGTCGAAATTCGTGATATTTACGTCCAAATTTTCGGACTAATGACCGATTTTTTAGGTGCGTTCGTAATTATATAAATACGTAGCACCTATAGTCGTCGTTCAGTCCGTCTGTCCGTCTGTCCGTCTGGCCGTCTGTCCGTCCGTCCGCATATAACAGAGCAAAAACTACCCAACCGAATGGTCTGAAATTTTAACTATATGATTGTTGCAAAAATTTGTCGAGCCATTTCAAATTTTATGAAAATCGGATGTATAGTTTAGTTACAGGGACATTCAAAAGTTTTTCTTTACATTACGGCCAATGGGAAAAAATTATTGCAAGTGCATTTAATGATGTTACAGTCTTCCGAATGGTCTGAAATTTTAAATATATAATTGTTGCAAAATTTTGTAGAGCCATTTCAGATTTTATTAAAATTGGGTGTATAGTTTAATTACAGGGACAGTCAAAAGTTTTCCATTACATTACGGGCAATGGGAAAAAATTATTGCAAGTGCATTTTAATGATGTTACAGACTGTGCACTTATGAAGTGCAAAAAAATATACATTCAGTACAATATGGGGTGCAAAAAATAGTTATAAAACTAGTTATAGTACGAACGCACCTCATTTGCCACGTTTGACGAGCAATTTCCTACTTGTTTTTAATTTCTAAAGAAATCACCCCTACGAGGATTGACTCATTTAATAATGGGCGTTTCACGATCGCGTGTCCAGAGTTTTCTCCGTGAATTATTTATATTTTAAAGGGAATCAGTGTTCATCAATCGCATGTGGCGTGGATCGTATTATTATGGCACTTGGCAAATAATTTCTAACAAACTTTCTTTTTCTAAATTTTAACAGTTGAAAAATAGTCTGCAGACCACCTTCTCAAGAGTCTGCGACGTGCGTCGCAGCGTTGCGCTGATTCTGCGCCCGGGCTTCCAAGTAAAATAATAAGTTAAAATGAACTACTATAGTAATCACAATAACTGAGATTTGTGCATTCCCGTCCACAAATCATTAAAATGATAATTAGAAAACATACGTTATTGTCTCGCCACCTTAATAAAATGTCTGAGCTTTAATATCACAATGCCCGTTTTCTTCGGCTGGTGTAACAGAAAAATTTGTAATTTTCTCACAATACGAAAAACAAATCCTCCAAATGGCATATCATATAGTGAAATTCTCGTTTGTAGGGCGTATATCTACATTATAAAGTAAAAATATGTCAGTGAGTAACGCTGACATCATATTGTTGATGGCAACGACCTAATAGACAAATTATTCCTTCACAGGAATTTTTCTTAACTTCTAAACAGCACACAGTTTAATTTTTTAAGCTGTCGAATAGAACAAAATTCCTTTCAAATGAAATTTATTTGAAAACTGTATCTCAGTTTTTTTATTGTAATGGGTTTGAAAGTAATTTTCAAACATGGATATTTTTAAATGTGCGTGCAGCCCAACGAAACCATTACGAAAGATGAACCCGTTTGCTCTTAATGCAATATTATGAAGAAAAGGCATGTCTATGTGCAGGGTTGGGTTTTTGACATGACAAGCGTCAAAAACTGGTTTAAACTGTCATAAACTGGTTTAAACCGTCGAAAACTGCCAAATACATGTAACACACTAAAACATTTTAACAATAGGTAAACATTAAATAAGCCAATGATTTATGTGATCTTTTATTGAAATTTAATAATTTAAAAAATATATTTGCAATAAAATATTTTTTGGGGGATTTTTCAAATAGAAGAAAATAATTTTGTACAATTAAATAATCCGGATCAATCTTACCCTGCAGCATGCTGCAGTTACACCACGTGTTTAGCACATTTATTTACACCCAAAAGATTTTTGAGTTTAGAGTGTGAAGTGTTAGAAAATAGTTTGTCTCTTAATTGATGCTGAGCTAGTAGGACTTGATAGCAAAAGCATTGCTAGATGAGCAAGTTTTGAAGCAGACTCAAAAAGCTGTTGCATTTAATGATACCTTTCCACCAAGCAATGGAGTCCTCCCTATCGCACTGAAATAAGAAGACGGGAAAGGGGATTCTTTTAGCTTCATACACAATCAGTATGTGTAAGGATCCATAAATTCTCTCTGTAGCTCAAGCGCGAGCTGAATCAACTGATACAGCAGTCAACCCTTGCTCCTGATGGTTGGGATGCAAAGTATAAGCCAAACAATGGTATGGTTTCATGATTTGATCCATTCTATTATGCACTTTTTCAATATGGGCTTAAAGGAATTTTCTTTTAGATGACCGGCCAATTTTGTTCAGTTTTAAAATCGAAAACATTTTTATATATTGAAAGAAAGCATGTTTTAAAAAGATTTTGACTTTAAGCTTTTTTTTTTTAATTTTTTCTCTTATTTTGTAAATGTTTAAAATTAATAATCCAATTTCAATTTTGAATGGAATGGTTATTGCGTAGACTAGAATAACATCGATGCATATTATCTTGTTATATATACAAAAAAATCTGCACTTTTCTAAGTTTTTTCCCCATAAAAAAAGCTAGCTAATGCTTTAAGCTCTCAAAAGTAAGAGAAATTAAAATGATTTTAAGTAAGAGAAAAAATGTACAGCTCAGGTGAGCTTAATGTCTACGTTTTAGAAAAACACAATTTTACAAAAAAAAATTTAAATAAAAATTTTACCCTGTTAAAAAGTTGTACTTAACAATAATACTTTACTATGTACTAATTACTGATATACAGTAAGAGTGAATTTAAAATATTACATGTAATGTTGTCATGTGTGAGATTTAATTTGAATTTTTACAGATCAATTTAGTATTTGAGGTTTTTGACATGACGGTTTAAACTATGGTTTAAACCCGACATAAACTGACACATGTCAAAAACCTGCCAACCCTGTAATTATTACTAATACTATATACTAATTATATAATTACAGTAATAGTGAATTTAAATTATTCCATCTAATGTGTGACATTTAATGTGAAATTTTACAGATCACTGTAGTATTTGAGGTTTTTGACGAGGTTTTCGACAAGGGGTTTTTGACATGACGGTTTAAACCGCAGTTTAAACCGTCAAAAACTGACACGTGTCAAAACCCTCCCAAACCTTTCTATGTGTAACTTTGTCATCATATTATTGGTGACAACAACCTAATCTATCCACAAATTTCGATTTTATTACAATTTAACTTCTAAACATTGCACATTCGATTGTTCCAACGCCTAATAAAAAAAAAAAAAAAAAAAAAAAAAAAAATTGTTTGAAAAGCTTATGTCAATTTACAGATTTTTTATAGATTTTAAAGTGATTCTCAAGCATGAATATTTTTTAAATGAGCGTGCAATTATAAAAGATTAACTCAATTGCTCAAAAACGCTGCAAATAATTCAGTACTTGTTTGTTTTCGTGCAATATTTCATAACTAAATTGGTAAACGAAATTAAAACGCCAAAATAAAATAAAATAAAACACGAATTTAACAGATATCAAATCGCTTGAAATATAGAGGTTCGGAACGAAATTTCCGTTTGGATTTTATATATATATAAGTAGATAATATTTGCTACACTTAATTTTGTCTTCCAGAAAAAAAGTAATATTCTTTTCTTTATTTTACTTTGTAAAATCGATATAAATAATAAATATTTCGGGCACATCAGTATCCCTCTTAACTGTTTTCTTTATTTTATTATGTTCGATTTCGATATAAATAATAAATACATCGAGCGCACCAGTCTCTCTCTAGCGTGGGCGCCACCCTGCATCAGTTATGTGCTGTTTAAATAGGTCCCGCCATGAGAGGTCACTGCTTTGAAATTAGTATAAAACATCGATAACATGGTTAATAACAAGTTGGAAATTGCACGCCAAACGTGGCAAATGAGGTGCGTTCGTACTATAACTAGTTTTATAAATATTTTTTGCGCCGCACATTGTATTGAATGTATATTTTAGTGCACTTCATAAGTGCATATCAGTTTCATCCTGTTCGAAAGGCTGTAACATCATTAAAATGCATTGAAATAATTTTTTCTCATTGGCCGTAATGTAACGGAAAACTTTTGACTGTCCCTGTAATTAGGGACAATAACTAGGGACGATAAATAGGGTAATAAACGTCTGATTTTCATAAAATTTGAAATGAATCGACAAAATTTGCGACAATTATATATTTAAAATTTCAGACCATTCGGTTGGGTGGGTAGTTTTTGCTCTGTTATATGCGGACGGACGGACGGACAGGCATACCGAACGACGACTGTAGGTGCTACGTATTTATATAATTACGAAATGCATCTAAAAAAAGAGTTCGGAATATCTACCGGACATAGAAATCTGAAAATTTGGATGAGGATAATCCACTCGCATTCTGTTCGAAAAAGTATGTATTAATGTGTTAATCCTTTCACAGAGCTCCTACGGGTCAAGAAATTTGAAGATGTTGGCAAAAAGTCATGGAAATGTCAGGGAAAATTTTAAATAATTGAAGTGGTCAGTAAAAGTCAGGGGATTTTTGATGTGCTGCTTTCCATTAGAATCTCGGTTATTGTAAATGAAAAAAAAATTGAATTAAGTATTCATCCAATCTAAAAAGTTTTATATAAAATTTATGCAAACAATAACAATATATAACAATAGCATAATATGAAAAATAATTAAAAATCAGAAATTCAAACAGCACATACTTTTTGTTAGCATTTATTTAGATTAAAGTTGTCCATTGTGGAGAGTTTTACAATAATATATAGCACAAATTTTTATCGAGAAAGGTCAGGTAAAACCTGGAAGAGTCAGGGAATTATTTTTACCAGAATTGTGTAGGAACCCTGTTTCCAAAATATTTCCCGAGAGCCGTTTCCGTGTTTTTCGCGATTTCTGCAATCTTTAAAAACCAGCACCAGAGCTTTTGATCAAAATACGAAAAAACTAAAAATACCAGACCATACATTTTTTTACATTTCTGAAAAGCCAGCCATAGTAGCTATACACACTTCGTTCGCAGAGAATAAAATCAGAAAAGATTTTTGACGTCATTTTCCTATGAATTAGTGAAGTCTAATTTTAGTTTTGAAGTGGAGTTTTAAACATCTTAGCTCTGTTTTTTTTTTTTTCTGTATATTTAATAGAAATTATTTATTTAACTTAATAGAGTTAGAAGTGAAAACGTTACTGAAGAATGAAATTCTAAGATTAATTTAAGAATTTAAATGCAGAATTATTAAATTGAACCATAAGAATATTTTTCCTTTAGAAATTGCATTTATGAATAAATATAACATATAAATATTTTACTTCACAAATCTAAGAAGATACAGACAAAAAATATAATATGAGCAGTAAGAAACAGTTTTCCTGCACATTTTATCTACACTAGCTGGCTTCGCCCGCTAGTGGGCCCCTAATTAACTGGTTATCAAAAATTAAGGAAAAGTCACAAAATGCTAATTTTCAAATACACGAACACTCCAAAGGAAATAATATAATTCAAGTAATTACTATCTCTACAACACAACTAGTCCATATAACATCTCATTCATGTTACACATGGTCACAAATGTCACAGTTACTACGGTGAAGCAAAAAATAGGAAATTCCATACATCTCATTATGAGTCTCAAATGATCACTATATGTGACTCCACTGAGACGTCACTGTGACTCATGGGCGAACCCAAGGGGGGGGGGGCTGATGGGGCTACAGCCCCCCCCCCCCCCGAAATTTTCGAAAATGATATGAAAAAATTACTGATTTTTACCCTTCTTTTTTGGAAATTTTTTTAATTTTTTTCTGTCATACAGCGGACTAGCCATTCTCATTAGTCTCATATTAGTCCACATTGACACCAAAGAAGAGAAAGGGGACTGATGGGGCTACAGCACCCCCCCCCCCTCATCCTGAAATATTCGAAAATTAAGTGAAAAAGTGTTTTTTCCTTACCTTTTTTAGAGAAATCTGTATTTTTTCTTCTGCCATACAGCGAAATAGCCATTCTCGTTAACCTCATATTAGTCAACATTGACATTACAACATACTATATGATGGGGAAGGGGACTGATGGAATGACAGCCCCTTCATCTCGCAAATAGTCTGAAATGAAATGAAAAAATCATGCTGATTTTTTTTCTTACTCTTGTTTGAGATAAATTTGCCTTTTTTCTCCTATCATTCAACAGACTTGCCACTCCCTTCTCTTTAGTTCCATATTAGTACACAGTGACACGACATTATACTAAAAAAAGTGGAAGGGGGCTAATAGGGTTGCAGCCCCCTCCCAAAATATTCGAAAATGAAATGAAAAAAATGCTTTTTTTTGTGATAAATTTGTATTTTTCCCCCTATCATTCAACAAACTAGCCGCTCTCTTCTTTTTACTTCCATATTAGTGCACAATGACACCACATTATACACAAACAGGTGAAAGAGACTAATGGGGTTACAGCCCCTCCTCCAAAATAGTCGAAAATGAAATGAAAAAAATAGTGCTGATTTTTGTTTCCTTCTTGTTTGAGATAAATTAGCATTTTCCCCTATTATTCAACAGACTAGCCGCTCCCTTCTCTTTAGTTCTATATAAGTACACAGTGACACTGCATTATACACAAAAAAATGAAAGAGGGCAAATGAGGTGGCAGCCCCTCCCAAAATAGTCGAAAATGAAATGAAAAAAAATGATTTTTTTTGTGATAAATTTGTATTTTTTCCCCTATCATTCAACAAACTAGCCGCTCTCTTCTTTTTACTTCCATATTAGGGCACAGTGACACCATATTATGCACAAACAGGTGAAAGGGACTAATGGGGTTACAGCTCCCTCCTCCAAAATAGTCGAAAATGAAATGAAAAAAATAGTGCTGATTTTTGTTTCCTTCTTGTTTGAGATAAATTAGCATTTTTCCTTATTATTCAACAGACTAGCCGCTCCCTTCTCTTTAGTTCTATATAAGTACACAGTGACACTACATTATACACAAAAAAAATAAAAGAGGGCAAATGAGGTGGCAGCCCCCTCCCAAAATAGTCGAAAATGAAATGAAAAAAATGATTTTTTTTTGTGATAAATTTGTATTTTCCCCCCTACCATTCAACAGACTAGCAGCTCTCTTCTCTTTAGTTCCATATTAGTGCACAGTGACACGTCATTATACCCTAACAGGTGAAAGGGGCTGATGGGGTTACAGCCCCCTCCTCCAAAATAGTCGAAAATGAAATGGAAAAAATAGTGTTTTCTTTCGTTATGTTTAAGATAAATTTGTATTTTATACCCTACACTTCAACAGACTAGCCGCTTTCTTCTCTTTAGTTCCATATTAGTACACAGTGACACCACATTATACCCAAAGAAGTGGAATGGGGTAATGGGGTTGCAGCCCCCTCTCAAAATAGTTGAAAATGAAACGCAAAAAAAAATTGCTGATTTTTTTCATTTTGTTTGAGATAAATTTGTAACTTTGTTATCTGCAATATAAAGAACTACCCATTCTGGTTAGTCCCATATCAGCGAACAGTTTCACTACAGTTAACCCAACGAGGGGAAGGGGACTTACAATGACTTTCTTTTAAATGAAGGTATATAAAATAAAACCCATTAACACTTTTAAACTTACTTCGGAGTAGGGAGGCCTCAGGATCGGACCCGTAGCCCATAGCCGTAGGTGATTCTGAGTTTAAAAAGAATTCTGACATTCACAGCAAATTTTCTGAAAGGTTAAAGCATAGGGGGTAACAGGGTATCCCTTCCCGGCACTAATTATTTTTGTTGCAGTTTGGGTTAACTCTTGGTTTTCATTAACTTGGGTTTTCATTTTCTGGTCAATTTCAGGCTGAGTGTACATTCCTGCAAGTTGGGTTTGGGTTAACCAGACTTTTGAAACGTTAGTTCAGTATATTATTTCCGCTTAAAAACTATACCTGTACTAATAAACATATTTGTTTGTATATGTGCCGTTTTCTAAAGAGACCGCCGTGTTTTTTCCACGACCCTTTAATGAAATTCAGGTTTTTATGAAGACCTTTTGACGAAATTCGCTTCATTTTTCTGCAGCTCTTTGGCGAAATTTGCGTTTTTTCCGCGATCCTTTGTCAAATTTTGCGTTTTTTTCCGCGATCCTTTGTCGAAATTTCCGTTTTTTCCCCGTTTTTGGCGAAATTCGCGTTTTTTCTCGATCATTTGTCGAAATTCCCTCTTTTCCCGCGTCTTTTTGACGAAATGCGCCTTTTTTCGAGGCCCTTTAACGAAATTCACGTTTTTTGCGATGCTTTGACGAAATTCACGTTTTTTTCCCGTGGTCTTGGACGAAATACGCGTTTTTTCGCAGCCCTTTGACGAAATTCGTGGTTCTTTGCGATTCTATCACGAAATCCGCGTTTTTCCGAGGCCCTTTGACGAAATACGCGTCTTTTTCGCGAAACTTTGTCGAAGTCTTGGCATTTCCCCTCTGCTTTTTGACGAAATTCGCGCTTTTTCAGCGGCCCTTTGACGAAATTTGCGTTTTTTCCGCGATTCCTCGTCGAAATTTGCATTTTTCCGCTGCTTTTTGACGAAATACGCGTTTTTTCGCTTCCTTTTGAAAAAATTTGCATTTTTTTCCGCGGCACTTTGACAAGATTCGCATTTTTCCGCGATCTTTTGTCGAAATTTGCGTTTTTTCCACGATCCTTTGTCGAAATTTCCGTTTTTTCCGCGATCCCTTGTCGAAATTTGCTTTACTCCCGGGATCATTTGTCGAAATTCTCGTTTTTCCGCGTCTTTTTGACGAAATTCATGTTTTTTTGCGATCCTATGTCGAAATTTGCTTTGTCTGCGCGACCCTTTTGCGAAATACGTGTTTTTTCTGCGATCCTAACTGCGGCCGTTGGACGAAATTCGTGTTTTTCCGCAACTCTTTGACGAAATTTGCGTTTTTTGCGATGCGTTGACGAGATTCGCTTTTTCTCTCTGCGGCCCTTTGGCGGAATACGTCCTTTCTTGAAATTCGCGTTTTTTCCCGTCGCCCTTGGACGAAATTTCGCGTTTTTTCCGCGATCCCTTGTCAAAACTTGCTTTTTTCCCGCGATTCCTTGTCGAAATTTGCGTTTTTCGCGACTTTTTGACGAATTTCGCGTTTTTTCGCGATCTTATGTCGAAATTCCAGCTTTTTCCGAGTTTGTTTAACAAAATTCGCGTTTTTCCGCTGCCCTTTGACGGAATTTTTTTTTTACGAGGCTTTGACGAAATTCGCTTTTGTCCGCGACCCTTTGGCGAGATACGTGTTTTTTCCGCGATTCAAATTCGCGTTTCTAACCGCAGTTTTTGGACAAAATTCGCGTTTTTCCGCGGCTCTTTGACGAAATTCGCGTTTTCGTTGTGATATTTTGTCGAAATTTGCGTTTTCCCGCTGCTTTTTGACGAAATTCGCGGTTTTTTCGAGGTCTTTTGTCGAAATTCTTGTTTTATCTGCTGCCATTTGACGAATTTCACGTTTCTTTCCTCGATTCCTTGTCTTTTTTTCGCGATCCTTTGTCGAAATTTGCGTTTTTCAGCGGCTTTTTGACGAAATTCGCGCTTTTTCAGCGTCTGTTTCATGTAATTTGTGTTTTTCCCGTGGTCCTTTGACGATTTTTTTCTGCGGTCTTTTGACGAAATCCACGGTTTTTTTCCGGTCATTCGACGAAATTCACATTTTTTCCGCAGCTCTTTGACGGAGCACGTGTTTTTTTCGCGTTCATTTGTCGAAGTTAGCTTTCTTTCTACTGACCTTTGACGAAATTTGTGTTTTTTCAGCCGTCAATAGAATAAATTCGCGTTTCCTCCGCGTTTGACTTTTTTTCGCGATCCTATGACAAAATTTGCGTTTTTTCACGGTCCTCTGACAAAATTCGCATTTTATCGGCAGCCCTTTGACAAAATTCCGGTTTTTTCCGCGATCCTTTAAGGAAATTTGAGACTTTTTTTCTTCGAACGATTGATGAAATTGATGTTTTTCGCCGACCATTTGTCAAAAATCGCGATACATTTTTTAAATCCGAATTTTGGGACTGATGACCGATTATTTTTATGGAACTACATACTTAAAATTTACGGAAAATTCGGAACAGAATCATCCCTACCCCCCCCCCCCCCCTCCCTCCCTCTGGCTACGGCCTTATTGTCAAAAATGGTTTCTCTTTACAACACAGTTCAACGTGTTTCGTAAGATATAGAACATTATGGAAATTTAAGTCAGCCCCCCGCCCCCCCGAAATAAAATCCTGGGTACGCCACTGCTGTGACTGCTGCTTTGGGACGAATCACCATGTGACTTTACAATGTAGTTACATTGTGACTCTCATGTGACTGTCATTTGTAGACTCAATTTCAAAGTCATTGTGAACGCTGCATTGTGATAAGTTACCAAATAATATCACATTAAAGTCACATGATGACTTTCAGGTAACAGAGAGACTACTGTGAAGTCACCATTGTACTCTTTTGGGAAAAGTCTCCATGTGACTATAATACAATATTATTTGGTGACTTATCATAATGTAACGTTCATGATGACTATGAAATTGAGTCTCAAAATGACAGTCACACAAGAGTCACAATTTAACTAAATTGTAAATCACCTGGTGACTCGTCACAAAGCAGCAGTCACATTGACTTCTCAGTGGAGTCACATATAGTGATCATTTGAGACTCATAATGAGATATACGGAATTTCCTATTTTTTTGCTTCACCGTAGTGACTGTGACACTTGTGACCATGTGTGACATGAATGAGATGTTATATGGGCTAGCTGTGTTGTAGAGATAGTAATTACTCGAATTATATCATTTCCTTTTGAGTGTTCGCGTATTTGAAAATTAGCATTTTGTGACTTTTCCTTAATTTTTGATAACCAGTGTATATAGGGCGTCTCTAATTTATGTGTAATCTATCTATATTATAAAGGACAAACATATCTGTGCGTAACGCATACGTCATTTTGCGAATGGCAACACTTTCAAATTTGAAATAAAATTTCGGTTTTGCAATTATATCTACGGCAAATTTTTAAATTTTTAAACTTCTAAACATCGCACACTTTAAATTTTAACACCATCCTATAAGGAAAAAAATGCTCTTTTAAATGCAATTTGTTTGAAAGATGTATCTCAATTTATTTTTGAGATATTAATTTTTTTGTAGTTTTTAATACAAATTTTGTAATCGTGGCAACTGAAGTACTCCATTTATATTGAAAGTAAAGGGAAAATAGTCATGGTTTATTATTTTTATTGATTATATCCTTAGTGATGCCATTTTCACAATACAAATTAAAGTAACCTTTTGTATAATTTTTGAACAGAAATTGATGTCAGACATTAAAAAAAAAAAAAAAAAAAAAAAAAAACGCATTCTTCTTCATAAATCAGTTACATTTCAATATTTTTACATTACGCTGATACTGAGTTTGAGACGCTAGGCAAAATGATTCAGTGAGTAAAAATTATGTCATATTTAAAACAAAACGATCATTTATTTTGATAAAACTAAATATTCGACCAATACTAAATGGCCAAAACTATGACAATTAAAGGCAAATTTCTGATTTTTTTTTCTTCGCGGGTATTGAGATAGAACTTAAAGTTTGTGTGAGTGTTCACATGAAAAGTTGAATCGGACAAACGTGATTTTAAGTTTGGAAATACATTAATTGATAATCTATTGCGGGTTAAAATACTTTCAAATTGCGAATTTGAGTGGTGCGTATGTAAATTATGGGAATGTGAAAATAACGTACAATTTAGATTTCATGGGGGGAAATTTTATGATGTGACAAAGCGAAATCCTTTTTACTGATTTTTCATCCCATAAAAACAAACATAAAAGTCTCAATCGATAACTTTATCATAATTACTCATCTTGATTACGTATACTAATAGACTTTAATTTTTCAATAATTTAAGCAGTTGAAGTTTGTGGAAATAATATTTTGGTTATTTTCGGTTAAAAATATTATTTGTTTTAAGAGCGAGAGAACCAATGTTAGATGAATTTTTTTTTTTGTAATTATTTTTGTAGGTTTATTATAAATTCGATCTGACAGTTCCTTTCTAACATTTTAGTTCGTCGAATTTCGACGGGTTCCAACTCGTACTAATAAAAGAATAAATCGCTCTGTGTGTGTGTGTGTGTGTGTGTGTGTGTGTGTGTGTGTCTGTGTGCGATGGCTAGCGAAAACTACCGCACGTAGAAGTCTGAAAATTCTTATGTGATTAGTCCAAGACAGGTCCTGATACACCTGAGGCTCGGATTTTTAATTTTTTAAGGGCCGGGGCCCCTGGGCCCCTTTAAGTTTTTATGCACTAAAACGTTAATAACATGCCTCTTTTCAATCCGATCTTCTTCGTTTTTGGGTTGAATTATCCTTTCAGTTTCTGCCCCATTTCTACATTTCACTTAAGACCCTGGCACCCATCGCAAGGAGCCAGGTACAGGGCCCCTTGAAGTTTTTGTGCACTAAAGTGTTAATAACATGCCTCTTTTCTATCCGATCTTCTTCGTTTTTGGAGTGAATTCTCCTTTCAGTTTCTATCCCATTTCAACATTTCAGTTAAGACCCTGGCACCCATGCAAGGGGCCCGGTACAGGGCCCCTTGAAGTTTTAGTGCACTAAATTGTTAATAACATGCCTCTTTTCATCCGATCTTCGTTGTTTTGGGGGTGAATTCTCCCTTCAGTTTGTTCCCTATTTCTACATTTCAGTTAAGACCCAGGCACCCTGTTAAGGGGCCCAGTACCAGGACCCTTGAAATTTTAGTTCACTAAAATGTTAATAACATGCCTCTTTACTATCCGATCGTCTTCGTTTTTGGGGTGAATTCTCCTTTCAGTTTCTATACCATTTCAACATTTCAGTTAAGACCCTGGCACCCTTGCAAGGGGCCCGGTACAGGGCCCCTTGAAGTTTTAGTGCATTAAATTGTTAATAACATGCCTCTTTTCTATCCGATCTTTGTTGTTTTTAGGGTGAATTCCCCCTTCAGTTTGTTCCCCATTTCTACATTTCAGTTAAGACCCTGGCACCCGTTCAAGGGGCCCGGTACAGGGCCCCTTGCACTTTTAGTGCACTAAATTGTTAATAAATTGCTTCCTTTTTATCCGATCTTCATTTTTGGGATACTTTCTCCATTTTGTTATACTCCCGTATCTACATTCCAGTTAAGACCATGGGCCCGTTTAGGGTCCTGTAGGGCCCGGTCCAGGGCACCTTAAATTTTTTGTTGTCCATGCGTTTTTCACACCCTAATTTTCTCACCTTAGCAATGCGTAGTTTTAAAATTGAGTCTTGAATTCTTCTCCTCAGAGCAGGGTTCGCAAAAACCCGGGTTTTTCTGAAAAAACCCAACCCACATGGGTTTTTTCATGAAAAACCCAATTTTCCCCGGGGAAAATCGGGTTTTTTCAAAAGTATAATATATGCGCAATTACATTATTGTATACTATGTTTTCTATATATTATATACACTATACATAAAAAAATACATTGTTCCCTTATATACAATATAATTGTAATGCTATTTTACAAGCTATAAATTATATGAATTTAAATTAATTAAATGTCAGTGTTTCTCACAAATTAGTTTTAAATATAATAGAAGATATAAAATTGTTAATTTTCTTTAAATCAAATAATGAATAGAATATTAAAATTTAAAATATATAAGTAGGAAGAAAAAAGGGTAAACTAGTCGGATGTGCCGATCCCAAAAGTTTCATCTATCTCATACATGTTAATAATTCAAAATTCACTATCACAGTGCCAAAATTAAATGACAATTTATGCCCATCATGAGGGCATCATGAGGGTAAAATATAGATTTGTTGAATTGGATGCATTTAACAAGGAGGTATAAGTATCACATGTTGTGCAATTTACAACAAAACTTGATCAGTAACAGTTTACGTCAATGTCTAACTGAATCTGAAGTTTGATGAAAATCCATGCATTATTAGCTCTTGAGATAAAGCTATTCCAAAAAGTGAGATAAATGCAGCACAGCAGCACCACTGTTGGGCGATATACACCAAAAACTAATCAGCACCAGTTTATATCAAGGTCTAACTGAATCTAAATTTTTATTCAATTCCGTACATTAGTTTTTGAGATAAGAGTTATTGCTGAAATCGCAAAAAATGCAGCATAGCAGCACTACCCGTTGGGCGATATGCACCAAAATTCGATAAGCAACAATTTAACTTGTAACTCAATCTGAAGTTTTATGAAAATCCGTGCATTAGTTCTTGAGGTAAAGCTATTGCAAAAATTGAGATAAATGCAGCATAGCAGCACCACCTGTTGGGCAGTATACACCAAAAACTAATCGGCACCAGTTTACATCAAGGTCTAACTCAATCTAAAGTTTTGTGAAATTCTGAGGTTCTTGAGACAGAGCACACACACAGACATTTTCTAAAAACCATCAAATCGTCTTCAGTTCAGGACCTTTTTAAAGTGTATAAATCCATCATAAACTGGAAGTCGAAATTTTTCACGAATCCAATACTTTCTTCTTGTAAAGATAGAAGAATGTAAAAATACATATTTTTTATTTTCATCAATATTGTTGATTTGAATTTTTTATTTAAAGACATTCTTATGATATAACCTTTACTTATAATTATGTACTATGTATGTTGCCTACTAGGTTCTATGTTAGTAAAGTATTTCAATGTGTTGAAATACATTTTTATTTTACTTCAGATGTGTATGTAATGGCTTTTATATATATTAATATATGGAAATTATTCCAGAGAGAAACATTCGCCTTGCATACAATATATTTTATATATTTTTTGGCTTTTATATATTAATTTTTTTTTCAAAATTAACTGAAATGACTTAAATTCATTAAATGTATATGTTGTTTAAATTTTTAAATTATTTCTGAAAATTGAAAAAACCCACATTGTGGGTTTTTCAGTGGGCTTTTTCAAGTGGGCCCATTCTGAAAAAACCCACCGGGTTTTTTCGAACTGGGCCCAGCTTTGCGAACCCTGCCTCAGAGCAACACTCACATATATTTATTGGGACCCTAGGGCCCTTTTTTAAGCATTTCCCCAATTTTTTGCACATTTCTTTTAAATTATATTCTAATGATTAATTCGTACCCTATGCTTAATCTGAACTAATCAAAGATCTAAACACTAAGTACTAAAACCTTGTAACATATTTTCATGTTAGGACCTTTTTTCAACTATCAGTTGGCCTCCTTCGGGCACCCTATTTTAACTCCCTTAAAAATAGTCCGATTCACTAGCTTTTTGTATTTTTACCAAACTACATGCCACTTAAATCCCTTCCCCCTTGGGGCCCGGTACAAGACCCCTTGAAGCTTTTGCACCATAAATTATTAATAAATTTTCTCTCTTAATCCGATCTTCATTTTTGGAACCATTCTTCCATTTAGTTATTCTCCAGTTTCTATATTCCAGTTAAAATCCTGGGGCACCTTAGGGTCCTGTAGGGCCCGATCCTTCGCCCCTTGAACTTTTTGTGTGATATACATTTTTTACACCGTAATTTTCTCACCTTCTCATTGCATGATTTTAAAATTGAGTCTTGGACTCTTCCCCCTAGACCAACACCCTCATATTTTTATTGGCGCTCTAGGGCCTCTTTTTAAGCATTTACCCCAATTTTTCGCATTTTTAAAAAATATTATTCTAATGATTATTTCATACCCTATGATTAATTTTGACTAATTGAAGATCTAAAATGCTAAGTACTAAAACATTTAAACATGTTTTCATGTTAGGGCCCTGCTCTTAACCAGGGCTTAATTTGCGCCGGAGCCCACCGGAGCTGGGCTCCGGTACTTCTCTGTTTTCAGTAAATATTTAAATATTGGTCGGAATTCACGGGAGCTCATAAATGAAGGGCTCCGGAACCCAAAGCAATAGCGCTTTTTTTTTTTTTTCATGAACGCTGCCCATTTTAAGGCTCTGCTCTGCACATTTACGAAGTCATTTTCATTTATAAGTAGATATAATTACCATGCAGTGTTATTCTGATAGAAAGCAATCGAGCAGTGTTTCCCCCTTTTTTTATAAACGTATCGAATATTTCCGATAACGGTGTCAAATTTTTAATTTAATCTGATTTTCAGGGACTCGCCACAAAAGATTGTTAAGGGGTCTCAGGACTCTTAAAATTGGAAAAAATGAAAAAAAAAAAAAGACCATTTTCAGCATTTAATATCTTAAAATGTATTTGATTTTAAGACACAATTTTAATTGGAATAAAATATAGAAGTATGTTCTTTCATTTCATGCATTTAAAAAATTATAAGATGCAGAATTAGCACTTACAGGGGGCACCAAACTGTTAGACATTTGACGAGCAAAAAATCGGCATAACAGCTTACGCGCACGATTACAAAATAAGTATTGAAACTAGAATAAAAATTTTGGTGCCTACTTATACTTAAGATTGTAATAATTACCCTGAACCTAAATAAATTTGTATTTTAAAGCTTTTTTATATTTTTAATACAAAGTTGTATTTAACTAATGCAAAATTAAGAAAATTTCAACACTATAATCACCTAAAAAAATATTGTTTTGAACAATAAAAAGGAAATTTTAGGTTCAGTTTATTCAGACTAACATGAAACATATGTTTTGAAAATTTCATGAAAAAATATTCATAAGTTTTTGAGATATCGTGCGCGTTATGCCTCAAAACGTCATTTGGGGAAAAATGGCTTCAAAGTTTCCGAAACGACGCTTCAGCTATTGAACGTGTATAAATGTAAAAGCCATAACTTCAGTTCTAATAGGAATTTCAAGGAAACAATTATATCAAAATGTTCAGAAAAGATAGGAGTTTAACATCTAAAAAAAATTAAAATTTCGAAAATTTTAAAGCTTTAAGAGTCCTGAGACCCCTTAAGCGGAAGGAATCATTTTATAGTTTCAGATATGCACCTTTTATAGGAAATTGAAAAACGCTGTTCCATTCTTCAACATATAAATATTAATTTCTATAAATTTCATTCACTTTTTCATGAAAAGGCATAACTGGCGAACTATTCCTTTTTTGCGTTAGCGCTATTTCCGAATCATAATCCTTACCATATTTAATCGCAGAATTCTACAGTCAATTAACATTAAAATTAGGCAAAGATTTCTTTTCGGAAGGAGTCATAACTAAAAAGTGGATTAGTTGACAGCTAAGTATATTAAATAATTGTGCATTATAAGTGTATGCTGATAGATATATTTAAAATAGATATATTTAAAATTATTTTGCGAAAGAAAAAAATGCTTTGAATTTGCAAATAATGAGTGAAATATAAATATGCGGATTGCAGTGACGGGAGAGGGGGGGGGGGGCACGCTACGGTTGTTAGTATTACAGAATATTAGGGCTCCGGTACTTTTTTGTTAGAAATTAAGCCCTGCTCTTAACTAACCGTTGGGCCTTTTTCGGCCGATTGTTATAGATCCCTTAAAAATGGTCCGAATCACGAACTTGTTTTCCTTAACAACTTCTTCGGTTCTCCAGCTACTACATGAAAGACAAAAAAAAAAAAAAAAAAAAAAAATGCAGACTTCAGCTACCACCAGTTTTGAATATTAATAGTCTTCATCGGGCCTTTGTTGCAGCTTCTTTAAAAACTATCCATTCTATTGCAATTTTCTTTAACATAGTTTTAGCGTCTTCCAGCCACTTTAAAACCCCTAAAAATTTTTCTTATACCCAACTGCATTCCAGTTAAGACCTAGGCCCCCAGGGCCCGGTCTTTCTTTATACCTCAGCTACCACCTTTTTCGAACATTAATCTCCTTTTTCAGCATTAACTTACGTCTACTCACTACGGCCGTAAATTAAAAATCGCGTTACTTTAAAGGTAACTTTAGATAAGGGATTTCATCCGTTTATTAAATATTGTGTTAATGCTATCAGTGATTCATAAAATTTACAAGGTGAGGAGGCATCTTCCACCGCTTGGTGGTGCATTATTTCCTAGGGTTTAAGGGCCCAATTTCAACGGGATTTGCTTCCTTCAACTTAGATTACAATTCAGCTACTTTCTGTATTATGAAATTTTATCTTAGATTTTAGTTATCAACATTTTCTAACATTAATGGCGCATTCTTTTTTTAGGTTTTGTGGTCTTGATTTCTACGAGCTTTGGCTCACTCAACTTGGTTTTCGATTGTCTCCGGCACGTGCGGGAACCTCCGGTAAATGCTGCCATATGTAGTGGGGATTTAGATTACAGGTTCGTCCGGAAAGAAGTTTGATGGGAACACATTAGACACTGCGGAAGGCAATGGAGCCTCCGAAATTAGGTTCATTTAAAAGAATTTCCAAAGATATAACATCATACAAACTTAAGTTTTTTCTAAAGTTATTATTTACAAACGCCGGGCGGGTCTGCTTGTCTTGTAATATGAAATTTTTTCCAAAAAACTAATCTCGAATCGAACGAACCTCGAACCGAGTCACCTCTGCTTACGACACCGTATACCGGCCGTGCTGCATTCGGGTTCTCGCTGCCTGTAGTACTGTATACCGGACGTGCTGCGCACGTGCCGGCGAATTCATATGAATAATGTAAATAAAAAAACGAACCTCTGGCTCGTCCCCGCTGCCTGCGACACCATATAGCAGACCGTATGCATATGTTAGTTCAACTTTCCACCACCAGAGAGCGCGCCCTGTTCTAAACAAACCACTTTCAGAACGAAACGCCGACACGTATCCCCACTGCCTGCGGCACCGTGTAGGGGCGTCCTGCTCTTGGGCTGTAAAATCTGTTAGTTCCAACTTTCACGGCCAGGTGGCGCAGTCTGTTCTAAACAAACCACCTTCCGAACGAAGCCATCGAACGAGATAGGAATGCATCCACTGGCGGCCGAAAGTAGAACTAAAATATGTAAAGCTATCAATATCAAGTCGAATGAGCTAAATGCCGTCGTACGTAATAGGATCCATAGCACACGAGATAGGAAAGCGTCTCTGGTGGTAAAAAGTGAACTGAAATATGTAAGACTCGATATCAAGTTGACTGGACCAAAACCCGTCGTCATCGGACCCATAGAACACGATACTTTGAAATGAAATAAAAGAAAATCTGAATTTTTCGAAAAGAGTAGCTTGTACTCATAATTTTTCCTTAATGTTATATAGTGTCATTATGAAGTTAATTATAATGTTTGGAATCAGTTGCGTTGAAATCCGAAAGGTAGTTGCGAAGTTATGCAAACGGGGCACAGTTAGAGAGAAAACCTTTAAGGCGGGGAGGGGAAATGAGACTTCTACAGTACTCGCTCAACAAATTGGACCGGTACATAAACTTAAAACTGAAAAATATTTTTTTTTTTAATCTGAAATTATGATTAAAGAAAAGTGGTATGTAATGCACTACTCATAAATTTACTTTTATGTTATAGAGGATAGGTAGATAGATAACTAAGTTAATTATAATGTTTGGAATGAGTCGCGTTGAAATCTGAAAGTTAGTTGCTGAGTTACGGAAACAGGGCACAGGGTGGCGAATAGCGGGCGAAGTAAAAATCAGACACCTGTTGGGAAGTATATATAAATCCAAGCCTAATAAGGATATTCTATTTCTGTGAAAATGTAACAATGAAGTTTTATTAAATCCCGTTTATTAGTTTTTGAGATACAGGTAGATATCACGAAAATCGTGAAAAACGCAGCATAGTAGCGCCACACGTTATTTGATGTACACGAAAACCTAACCAGCACCACTTGACAAGGTCTAACAAAATATGAAGTTTGATGAAATTCCGTGCATTAGTTCTTGAGATATGACTATTGCTAAAATCGTGTAAATCCTGAAACATGCTCATAGCAGCGCCACCTGTGTGCAGATTTACAGCAAAACCTAATCAGCAACAGCTTATGTCAACGGCTAACTGAATCCGAAGTTTCATGAAAATCCGTGCATTAATTCTTGAGATAGAGCTATTGCGGAAATCGTGAAAAAGGGCTACATAGCAGCGCCACCTCGTAGGCGATTTACACCAACAGCCAATCAGGACCAACTTATATCAAGGTATAACTGAATCTAAAGTTTGATGAAAATCCGTGCTCTGTTCTTGATAAATCCATGGAAAACTGGAAGTCAAAAATTTTCACTAATCCAATACTTTATTCTTGCAAAGATAGAAGAAAGAAAATAGTTGAAACTACTAAAGCAAATTATTATTGACAATTTTTAAAGAAACAATTTTAAGTATAGTGCTTATTGCTAATTTATTTGTATTTTACTTATTTATATGAATAATAAATGATGCTATAAAATTGTATACTTTTGTATTTTAAAACTATTCTAAAATGTTAATAGTATAGTGATATGATACAGGCTTTGGATCATGTTTACAAGGCAAACATTTTACATTTTATACAATAATCTGTATTACAGAAAAATCTCTGATTTGCAAAACTACTGGTTCCAATGTATTGTGATATGTTCCAAACTTATTTTGTCAAGTTTACAAGGTAAGTTTAATGATGTGTGAAATGATCTAATATAACACAAAAATGTATAATATGCGAAACCTCTCATCTTAAGGTGTGTGTTATAAAGATTTTCTACTGTACATAAAAATATTCTACTTTTTCTCCTCTTTTTGCAGGTGTTAATGTTATGCTATTTCATAAGTAATGTAGTAATTAAAAATATATGGTTATAAAAAAATGATAAAGATTGTATTAAGTACTTATATGTTTGAATCATTATTACATATTAAGTTGAAAATTAAACTAGTATGTTGTGGCCAACGCAAAACTTTCTTCTGTATAAATCACGTCAATTAAATCATTTAAATAGTGCAGGAAATTACATCAATTTAGTACTAGTTCATATCAAAGTACAGTAGAACCTCGATTATCCGAAGTAATTGGGACCGACGATTTTTCGGAAATTTGAAATTTTCGGACAATAGAGAATGCTTCAATTTTAAGATTAAGGACAAATATATGCGGTCTTTCTTATTTTGATAACAAGTGCTTAATAAAAATAAAGCAATAGCAATAGAAACGCGAATAAATTACCCGAATTTTAATTTTGAAATTAAGTACCTTTTACATATTTCACAAGGGTTTGAAACAAAGTTTTGTTTTTCGCTATGCTTTACAGCTCTATCACGAAGTTTACTTTTAATACTATTAATTCACCAGTATCACAGTCTTTCTGCTGCTCCAGCAATGCCAACCTTTTTGCAAAACATTCAAAAGATTCAGAATTGCTAACTTGTTCGTTTTCTTCGCCTGATAGACCTCATTCGCACATTCCGGTTGTCCTTCCTCTTACTGTGTCCCAGTTCACTCCGCAGTTTACTAGAGCTCAAGTTAAATTCAAAAGATATCTAAGAAACGGGATCTGAAATATTTATTTGTTGTCATGGTTCGGAAAGGACCGCTTGCACACAAGAAATGTGATAGTAAAAAAAAAAAAAAGGTTTTGAAATGGATTTCGGTTAACCGAGAATTTTGGTTAAAAGAGGTTCTACTGTATGTTTGAATTTGAAGTTTGATGAAAATTCGTGCATTAGTTATTGAGATAGAGCCATAGTGGAAATTCTGAAAAATGCAGTATAGCAGCGCTACCTGTTGAGCGAGTTGCACCAAAATATAAGCAGCACTAATTCATATCAAGGTATACCTGAATCTGAAGTTTGTTGAAAATCCAAGCATTAGTTCTTGAGATAGAGCTATTGCGGAAATCGCAAAAAATGCAGCATAGCAGCGCCACCTGTTGACAGATTTACACCAAAATCTATAAAACGTCAATTCATGTCAAGGAGTAAATGAATATGGAGTTTGATTAAAATCAGTGCATTAGTTCTAGAGATTGAGCTATTGTGGAAATCGTGAAAAATGCTGCATAGCAGCGCCACCTGTTGAGCGATTTACACCAAAACACAAACAGTACTAATTCATATCCAGGTATACCTGAATCTGAATTTTGTTGAAAATCAAAGCATTAGTTCTTGAGATAGAGCTATTGCGGAAATCGCAAAGAATGCAGCATAGCAGCGCCACCTGTTGAGCGATTTGCACTAAAATGTATAAAACGTGAATTCACATTAAGGACTAACTGAGTCTGAAGTTTGATGAAAATCCGTGCATTAGTTCTGGAGATGGAGCTATTGTGGAATTCGTGAAAAATAACTGCATAGCAGCGCCACCTGTTGAGCGAGTTACACCAAACACTAATCAGCACCAATTTATATTAGGTACTAACTGAATATAAATTTTTATTAAAGCCCGTGCATTAGTTCTTGAAATAGAGCGCCCACAAAATTTGTGTCACATACATATTGACAGACAGACTCACAGACATACATTTGCAAAAACGTGTTTTTTCGGAATCTCTGACCCCTAAAACGTGTAAATCCGTTGGAAACCGAAAGTCAGAAATTTTCACGAATCCATTACTTTCTTGTAAAGATAGAAGAAAGTAACTATAAATAAACTTTTTGAGGGTACGGGACGCAGAATTAATTACATACTTTGGTCTAGGTCATAGAAATGTGCAAATTCGGCACAACTGCACAAATTCCATGCAATATTAAGTTATATTTTTAAAACTATAATTTACCATAATATTTAATTTATTCTTAAATACGAAAAACAGGTTCAATTAATGATAATTGTAGACCAATGTGTAGTAGGACTTAGTGGCAACAGAATGACCAAGTGTTACCTACTTAGAAGTAGAGGAGGTGTGAAATTCACCCTGGGGAATTTAAATTCAAAATATAATTTTTAGTTATTTCAGTTTGATTTTCCTGTGTTTCTTAGTCTTTAATTTTTATTCATTTTCCCAAAACAGCCACAGAGTTGGGAAGTGTCCTTAGGGCTCTGTGGAGTTTAGATTGAGAAATAACTGCTACTTTAGAAAACATAAGTTTTGTTCATTATTACTTTCTTCTGTCTTTACAAGGAGAAAGTATTGGATTCGTGAAAATTTTCGACTTCCGGTTTTCGATGGATTTACACGTTTTAAGGGTCAGATTAAAAAAAAAAAAAAAAAAAAAAAGTTTTTACAAAATGTCTGTCTGTATGCGACACAAATTTTGTGGGCGCTCTATCTCAAGAACTAATGCACTGAATTTATTAAAAATTTATTTTCAGGTAGTGCCTGATATAAATTGGTGCTCATTAGTTTTTGGTGTAAATCGCCCAACAGGTAGCGCTGCTATGCTGTATTTTGCAGGATTTGCGCAATAGCTCTATCTCAAGAACTAATGCATGAATTTTCACAAAACTTCAGATTTAATTAGTCCTTGATATGAGTTGGTGCTGTTTACGTTTTGGTGAAAATCGCTCAACAGATAGCGCTGCTATGCTGCATTTTGCAGGATTTACATGATTTCCGCAATAGCTTTATCTCAAGAAGTAATGCACACATTTTCATGAAACTTCAGATTCAGTTACCCTTGAAATGACTAGATGTTGGTGTACATCGCAAAATAGGTGGTGCTGCTGTTCTGCATTTTGCACGATTTCCTCAATAGCTCTATCTCAAGAACTAATGCACGAATTTTCACCAAACTTGAGATTCAAATATACCTAGACTAATGTTGCTCCTGATTATGTGTTGGTGTAAATCGCTCAACAGGTGGCGCTGCTACGCTGCATTTGTCATTATTTGCGCAATGGTTCTATCTGAAGAACTAATGCACGAATTTCCCCCAAACTTCAGTTAGACGTTGACATAAGGTGACGATGATTAGGTTCTGATGTAAATTACCCTATAGGTGGCGCTGCTATGCTGCATTTACACGATTTCAGTGATAGTCATATCTCAAAAAGTAATGCTGGGAATTTCATCTTTTTAGAATCCTCATGATAAGCATAGATTGCCATTTAATTTTGGCACTGTGATAGCGAACTTTTAAGTGTTCACATGCATGAGATAGAAGAAAGTTTTGGAATTGGTACAACCGATTAGTTTTAATAATAGAATTAAAGAATTAAATACTTTTCTTTGCTGCATGATTTCAATAAATTAAATTGTTGCCTGCATTCCGGCCGTTGACAGTCAAATAAGAAATGTGTGTACAGTTTTAGAATCCTGTGGCTAAAATAAAAAACTCCTCTCCATGCTATTTTATCACCAATTGTCACAGAGAGATGTGCCAAACCGATACGATACTGTTGACTGGGAATTGTTTACTTTCCTAACATGAATACAATTTTTGAAATAGGGGATAATTTACATATTAAACTAGTCGGATGTAGCAATCCCAAAATTTTCTTCTATCCCTTACATGTTAATACTTCAAAATTCGTCACCACTGTGTCAGAATTAAATGTCAATCCTATGCCTATCATGAGGATTTTAATGATATGAAATTCCGTGCATTAGTTCTTGAGATATGACTATTGCTAAAATCTTGTAAATAGTGCAAAATGCAGTATAATAGCGCCACCTATTGCACGATTAACACCAAAACCTAATCAGCAACAACTTGTGTCAACGTCTAACTGAATCCTAAGTTAGATGAAAATTCATGCATTTGTTCTTGAGACAGAGCTATTGTGGAAATCGTGAAAAATACAGCTTAGCAGCGCCACCTGTTGGGCGATTGACACCAAAGCATAATCACAGGGTCCGTACGGTCCTTAAAAGTGCTTACATTTTTCAAATAGAATTTTTGATACTTAAAAATACTTATTTTCATGTAAAATCTTCATAATTTTGTTCTTGCATTATTTCTTAATTAGGTGTGAAACTCTTCTGCATTTCTTTTTGAATTTCTGATTTAAAGATAAATCTTAACCCCCGTTGCCCCTCCTTCTTCCCAAATTTCACTTCCTCTTTATGCTCATTCCTCCACAATATCAAAAATTAAAATCTTTAAAACTTAATTTTTGTAAACTTTTTCTACTCTACAAAACAAATAGGTGTTGCTATCCAACGTACAATTTATTCACAAGTTTAACAAAAAATTATTATTATTATTATTATTATTACTCTATTTGTTACTTTATAGTGTATAAATAATCAACCTTAAATTTTATTGACATTTCATTTCATTAAGATTTCATCTGAATTTCACCCTCTCAAAATTTTGCTTCCCCGCTTTTGTCTTCTCCCCCCTCACCCACTTTTAATTAAAAAAAAGTCTGCTCTATTATTTCTCATTTTATTGTCACAATAAATAATCGATCATGAAGATTTCTCTTCCCACCCAAAATTGGCATTTTCCCTTTGATCCGCCCCCTTCCCCCCACTTAAAGAGTACTAGCATTTTTTTTACGATTTCCGCAATAGCTCTATCTCAAAAACTGATGCATGAATTTTCACCGAACTTCAGATTCAGGTATACCTTGATAAATATTTGTGCTGATTACGTTTTGGTGTAAATCATCCGACAGGTGGCGCTGCTATGCTGCTTTTTTTACGATTTCCGCAATATCTCTATCTCAAGAACTAATGCATGAATTTTCATCAAACTTCCGATTCAGGTATACCTTAAATATTGGTGCAGATTATGTTTTGGTGTAAATTATTTAACATGTGTCGCTGCTTTGCTAGTTTTTTTCAAGATTTTTGCAATAGCTCTATTCCGATTCAGTTAGATGTTGTTGCTGATTAGGTTTTGGTGTAAATCGCCAAACAGACGGCGCTGCCATGCTGCATTTTGCAGGATTTACACGATATTAGTAATAGTCATACCTCAAGAACTAATGCACGAAATTTCATATCTTTAGAATCCTCATGATGGGCATAGATTGTCATTTAATTTTGACACTCTGATAGCGAATTTTGAAGTATTAACATGTATGAAATAAGAAGAAAGTTTTGAGATTGGCACATGCGGCTAGTTTTTTTCTTCTGCTGTAGTTGTTATTTTAAAATTTTCTAAATTTCTACTACCACATGCTGAAATTTCCCCCCTTCCTGGCCATTCGAATGTTAAAACTTGTATTTACAAAAATGAAACTCTTTATTAAAAATGCATGTTATAATTTATTAGTTTATTTAATTTGTAGGTCCTTACACTTTTTTTGGTTTTGGTCCTTGAAAATCCTTGATTTTTATTTAAAGAAATGTGTATGAACCCTGAATCAGCACCAATATTTATTAAGGTACACCTGAATTTCAAATTTGATGAAAATTTGTGCATAAGTTCTTGAGATAGAGCTATTGCGGAAATCGTGAAAAATGCAACAAAGCAGCTCCACCTGTTGGGCGATTTATACCAAAATGTAAACAGAATCAACTCCTGTCAAGAACTAACATTCGAAGTTTGGTGAAAATCTGTGCATTAGTTCTTAAGATAGAGCTATTGCAGAAATCGTGAAAAATGCAGCATAGAAGCGCCACCTGTTGGGCGATCTACACCAAAAATTAATCAGCACCAATTTATATCAGGGACTATCTAAATATGTATTTTTATTAAATTCTGTACATTAGTTCTTGATATAGAGCACCTACAAAATTTGTGTCACAGACAGACATTTTGTAAAAACATGTTTTTCGGGATCTTTGATCCCTAAAACGTGTAAATCCGTTGAAAATTTTCACGAATCCAAATCCAATACTTTCTTCTTGTAAAGATAGAAGAAAGTAAAAATGCATAATCTTTAAATTTTCAAATGGTAACTCTCATTTTTGACACTATGTTTGCGAGTCCCTTGAAGGCAGCCTGGAAAAAGGTTTACTTTATAGACTTTTTCTCAAATCTTCATAGAGTTAGTTAGAAGAGATCAAAGTTCGGGGCTGCTAATGTTAAATCCGAGTAACAAAGTTTAATTTATATCTTTTCAAAAAATCATCTTACTGAATATTTTTTTTTTCTTTTTAATGACAAACAATGAATAGACCCAAACATATTCTGGGCATTTTTTGTTTCTAAAACATATTTTTAATTCAAAAAATTCGTTTCAATCATCAGTTTTCCAGATAGATAGTTTTACTTTCAACACCATAAAAGGACAATTTACTGTTATGAAAGCATCTACAGAAAAGATAGTCTAATCTATTTTTCTCTCACTTCCTGATATGTTATACAAAAAATATGCATATAGGTATCTTTCCAATGACAATATAACATTTTAATAATTTTAGAATTAATTATAAACTAATAAATTAATTTCAGGCATTTTTCCATTAGTTAGATCGTCAAGTATTCTTTATGGCTACAATTGTTACAAAAACAATGGAGTTAATTATACATCAAAGCACTCTCCAAAATATGCCAAGTGATTGTGAAAAGTTGAAAAAATATATATAACAAATAAACTGCGTAATAATAAAAAAAAAAAAACCTCTTTATCATTTAATAGTTTAGTATTAATGAAATTGTGATTATATGTTAAGAAAACAACTTAGAATTCCTGAATAGATTGTTTAAATTCTTTTTTTCTCCTTTTCTGTTGCAAATATTATAATATTTTAAACAAATTCACTAATCACTACAGAGCTTGAATTTCAGGGCGGGATGGCGGGATTCGCGCTCAAAATTTTGAAATCCCGCCCAAAATAAAATCGTGGGCGGGAGACTCCCGTCCAAAAAATTTCAACATTTTCCTGAAAATTTTGCATTTTGAAATTACGATTAACTCCGCGAACGCCTTGCAAATTTCCCGATATTTTCGCGCGACTAATTGACACATTTTGCGATTTTTTTTTTTTTAATTGCGAAAGATCGTTGAAACTCACGAATTTTCGATACGACCGATAGACAAATTTCATTATTTTTTTCTCGAGATCCGTTGACAAGTGTCCGCGACCGATTGGCGAATACAGGGGCGATTCTGTTACGAATTTTCCGAAAATTTAAGGCATTAGGTTCCGAAAATTGTGAAAAATCGGTCATCAGTTCAAGAGAAAAATATCGCGAATTTCGACAAATGATCGCCGAAAAAATCAATTTTGTCAATCGTTCGAGGAAAAAATCGCCAATTTCGTCGCAAAGGATTGCAAATAAAACACAAATTTTTTCAAAGGATCGGAGAAAAATGCGAATTACATCAAAAATAACAAAAAATCACAAATTTCGGAAAAAGAACACAGAAAAAATGCGAGTTTCGGCAAAGGATCGTGGAAAAAACTAATTTCGGCAAAGGATCGCGGAAAAAAAGCTAATTTCGTCAAAGAATCGCGGAATAAGGACGAATTTAGTGTTTAGTCAAACGGCCGCTGGGAAAAAACTGCGAATTTCATCAAAGAATCGCGAAAAAACATGACTTTTGTTAAAGGATCGCAGAAAAACACGCAATTCGTCAAAAGATTGCGGGAAAATGCGAATTTCGACAAAGTATCGCGAAAAAAAGCGCATTTCGTTAAAGGATCGCGAAAAAACACACATTTCGTCAAAGGATCGCGAAAAAACACGCATTTCGTCAAAGAATCGCGAATTTCGTACAGGGATCACAAAAAACCCCCGCCAATTTCGTCAAAGAATCGCAAAAAACTCGAATTTCTTCAAAGGATCGCAGAAAAACGCAAATTTTGTCAAAAGATCTCGAAATAACGGCAAATTTCGTCAAAAGATCGCAAAAACGGAAATTTCGTCAAAGGGGCACGAAAAGACATATATAGTGCTGGGAGTGATTCCCCCCACTTCATCCTCTCTGTTGTAACCTTTCAGAAAATTTGCTGTCAGTTTCAGAATTTTTTTTTTACTCATAATCACCCCTGCTTTCTTACTTTTTTAAATAAAAAAAACATTTTGCATCATTATTCTGGTTTTGTTGGTTTAAATTGCTTCAATGTTATTTTGTCATGCCTGTATTAATACAGACATGACAAAATAATTAATGCATATCTTTAAAAAACACGTAAAATAACAGTGGGTTTCATATTTTTTTCTCCCTCCCAAATAGCTCAACTCCCCACCATTTATAAATGTTGGTAGGGAGACTCCCCTCCTATGAAAAATTGAATTTCAAGCCCTGCACTAGTTTGCTCTTAGTGTCCCTATTAACCCGGGAGAACTCGCTGCATGAGATTTTCTCTCACCATCATACTTTTTTTAAGACTCTTATTTAAAACATTTTTCATTTTAATTAAAATTTTAAAATGTTATTTCAATTATTTTACCTATTTGTGAGTAAAAGTACTAAGCTAAGCAAAAAAAAAAAAAAAAAAAAAAAAAAAAAAAGGTATTAAGCAAATGTAAAGTAAAAGAAAAGCAATTGGGTACCGTGAGAGAAATTCTCACTAGCGAGTTCTCCCGGGTTAATGGTACAGTCGACTCTTTGAAATTTGCACACTTAGGGACTGAGGGTTTTGCAGATTATAGATCATCCCTTTGTTTACATTTTATTTTTTAAAGTCTGACTATAAATTAGGAACAACTGCACAAAAATTACAATGGAAAAGAAAAGTATAATGCAACATTGGTTTAATATATTTAATAACTAAGTTAATTTAAAGAAAAATTAAAAAACGAATCGACCAAACATTGATGCCTATTTAGAACAACAATTTCTATTTTGATTTGATTGTCTCTTTTACTATGTACAAATTTTCATTTTTGAATGCAGGTTTCAAAATGTATACATTTTCTTAAATCAAGTTTATTTCAATGGAAAAATAATAATTCATTAAAAATACTACAACTTTATCTATAAATTTTCACTGTTTATATTCCAACATGTAGTGTGGATAATAGACGTTTGTGGACATTGGCGTATTTCACAGAGTTGACTGTATTAGTTTTTATGATAAACATTAAATGCTTATAAAAGATTGTAAGAAAAAAAAAAAAAATACTTTCATTTTAAAATTAATTTCAGATAATTTTTCTGGTAACTGATTGTGTGATCCAGGCACTTTTAACCTCAAGATCTTATCTTCAATTTTTTTTAATTTACGGATAAACATTCAATGCGTTTTCTTTTATAATAACTCTATAAAGACCCAAGAAAAAGTACATAAACTATATCATTCTCCAGGCTGCTTTGATCCAGGCAATTCAAAATATCAAAAGTTTGTCTTACTATATGGAAAATGAATGTTAATGCAATTCGTAATGTGTAGACGACCTCTATTTCAAAAACAGTATTCATACTTGGAAAGTAGACACAATTTCCAGTTGAGAATCTTGCCATACTTGTATAAAAACAAAAACTTTCTGTGCACATAAATATTAGGTCAAAAATTTTCTGCAAATTAATTTAATGTTTAATAAAATTACGTGTTATATTATTTTGACGATATGAACTAAAAATCATAGTTTAAAATAATTGTTATTTAAATAAAAAAATAATTAATATTAATTAAAGAATAATTATTTTAATTTAAAAATAATAAAGCAAAAATCAATGATAGGAAGGTGAATTCTTTTCAATTATTTTGTCAATGCATTTAGAAACAACCCAATCCTTAAGATTGTGATCTCTTTGCACAAAATGCCAGTCATTCTTATAACACTACGAAATTATTCGATTTAACAGTCGTTGCCAGGCTAAATTGTCACTGCAGCCACCGACGGAAAACCGGTCGGCGACAAGTTTTAGTCTGCGGGAAAATAGAAATAAAAGGGTCTGTGATGTCACAACAATGTTTTGAGTCTTTAAACTTTGAATTGTGAACAAACAATATATAAATCGTATATAAAATTGGGGAATATTTAAATTTTTGGTATTAAAAAGAGTTACAAAAACAAAACATACGTTTTTCTATTTGAAACTTTTTCCCGCAAAGTCCCGAATTTTTCGGAAAATTTTCTGCACACGGCGTTCATGTGTGCGTCTATATTATACAACTCTGCTTCTTGCATTCCTCTGCTACAGTTTGGTGATAAAATAGTAGAGGGTGGACCTTTTCTTTTTCCCTTGGCACTATACAAAGTATGAATTTTCTTTTCTCATGCAGTTTTTCTAGTAAAAATACATTGTTTTCCTTTTTGTTTTTACTTTAATGTGAATATTATAATAAAGTCTTATGTATTTTTTCAGAAAAACATACAATCTTCTCTACTGGTATCAGAAATATAAAGCAAGTGAAAAAATGATTAAAAATATAACAATGCTGTCATCAGATTCCATATAGTGTAGTAAAATGAAGAGTTATTAAACATTTGTAAAAAAAATGAGTAACATGTTCAATAATGATGCAGTTGAAAAATACATATGTTTGGATGAGAAGAAATTATATTGTGATATAGAACCTGGAGAAAATCAGCATAATTTAATTACGGATGATTTATCAGAAAAAAATTCAATGAAAGTGGACCATGAGAAAGTAAAACTTAATATATGTAAAGCAGACAATGGTTTGTCACAAATTAAGACTAAGTGTAGTATTGAGTCAAAAAATGGTGAAGGACTTGAATTTGAAGGTCTGTATAATGATAAGGACAGCAACTTTATAAATAGTTCACTTAGGCAAATTATTGATGCATACAGTGATTCAGACTCGGATAACTTTGATTCAGCCATTGATATAAATTTAGAGCATAGTTCAACAAAAGATCATGGAAGAAAACAACCATCAGACAAGAATGCTGACAATGCAGAACATGAAATACAAAAATATCAAACTATTGGTGACAATATTGATGATGGGAAAAGTTGTATTACTAATACCATTAGAAGTACTGATCAAATAAACAATGATCTAAGGCAATGTTTCAACAGAACTCTTGAAAATATCAGTTTGACAAAAAGTAAACTAATTAGTGATGTGGAACATAGTTCCACAAAATACAGTGAAAAAAGACAACAGTCATTCGAGGATGCTGACAATGAATGTGAAACACAAAACTCTCAAAATAGTAAAGTGAATATTGGGGATGGGAATAGTTGTATTACTAATACTATTATAGGTGTTGATGAAATACACGATGATCTAACATCATGTCTTGATGGAACTCATGAAAATAGCAGTCTGACAAATAGTGAATTGATTAATGATTTGGAACATAATTTACTGAAAGATCATGGAAGAGAACAGTCAGACAAGGATACAAGCAATGAAGAACCTGAAACACACAAACGTCAAAATAATGGAGACAAAATTGGTAATAGGAATAGTTGTGTTATTAATGCTACTAGGGGCATTAGTGCAATGCACAATGATCGAAGAACAAGTTTTGACACAACTCTTAACTTTACCAAGTTAAGAAAGAGAATACATGGTTTAAACAAACATAAATATAGGTCAAAAGAAAGTACCATAGAAAAAATAGGAGCATATAGTTTTTTAGACAAATGTAGGTCAGAGAACTGTACCAAGTTAAGAAACGAAATCCCTAGTTCAGACAAATACATATTGAAGAACTGCGGTAGATTAAGAAAAAGGATGCATAGTTTATATGGGAAAGAATTTCATCATAGCTATGAGCAAACTTCTCAGCTCTCCACAGGAGATGCTAATACTGTTAGAGGTGTTGGTAAAATTCACAATGATCTAACATTATGTCTTTCTGGAACTCATAAAAATATCAGTTTGACAAAAAGTAAACAGATTAGTGATTTGGATCATAGTTCCTATACACCACAAATCCCTTCAGAAGAAAGCACACAAAGATTAATTAAGGACACAATGAGAAAACAGACTGCTGAAGATAAAAGTAAAGGTTTGGCTGTTTACAACAGACAGATAGAATCATTTAAGAAACTTAATAAGGAAATACAAAAAGAAAGCACACAAAGCTTAACTAAAGACACAATGAAAAAACAGACTACTGAAGGTAAAAGTAGAGGTTTGGCTGTTTACAACAGACAGCTAGAGTCTTTTATGAAACTTAATCAAGCAATACAAAAGAAAAATGTAATAAAACATCCAGGCATGCAATCAAAGGTAAAAGATAATAAAAATGACTCTGAAATAGTTAAGAATTTAAAATCAAACACATCTGCAGGCAGCCATGAATCAATGGTAAAAAAATCAAAAGAGAATGGAAGAGAAAAACAGTGGGACAAGTATACTAACAAAGAAGTCAAAACACAAAAACATCAAAATATTAAAGACAATATTGATAATGGGAATGGTTTTGTCGTTAATGTTACTAGAGTAGTTAATGAAATACACAATTGTGTAAGACCATTTCTTGATACAACTCTTGATTCCACTAAGTTAAGAATAAGGAAACATAGTTTAGGAAGGGATAAATATAGGTGTGAAGAAATCTGTGCTAATTCAGGTGAAGAATATGAGAGTAGAGCAGATTCCATTGCAAAAGACAATGATAAGCAAGAAATCCGAACTTGTTCAGAAAGCTATTATTCTTCTAAAAACTATACTCATTTAGAAAAGAAAACATCTGGTAATCTGTATGAAAGGGAAGCTAGATTTCATAATTATAATAATGAACTGTTAAATTATTATGTCCATAGGAGAAAGATGTTAAAAGAAATCAGAAAAAAACTACATAAAAGAAGAAAAAAGCTATATAAAAGTATATCTGAACTAAGAGTGTATGATAGTGAACATGATTTTAACAGTGATTCAACTAACTCATTGCGAACTTCAAATATTAAAGAGAGAGAATTAACACCTATTTATTCAGATCTTGGATATCATTATAATTTTGCTAAATATTCAAGTGTATCTACACAAACTTGCCAAACTTATTTGGAGAAAAGACATGATATAGATGAAGCTTATAAGAAAGATGCTGAGGAGGAGAGAATTCAAAGTTTAGTTAGTCGCCAAATAAATATAATAAATAATCATATTTCACAGAATGACAGTTTGATAAAACCTGCGCAATTTTCCTCCACTTCTTTAAGCGCTCAAAAAATAAATTTCCATACACAGACTTTTGAAATAAAACATGAGCCAGGGGAAATTGGCGATGAAAAGATCACTGTAGAAGCTAAAGAAAAAGTAGGCATAAATATAGGTGTAGAATTACACATAAAAAATATGCCTGTTGTAACAATGGATAATAATGACAACAATGGTGAATTATCAGTTCATGCAGCCCAAGAATACAAGAGAGAAGCAAGCTCCATAAATCAGATTTACACTAAAAATTCAGTAATGCAAAAAAGTGAAGAAATTACAATGAATCACAATGATATAGTTCAGCAAAATAGTAGTAATGAATTTGTTTACAAAGAGATTTTAGTTATAACAATAACTGACAGTGATGAAGAAATCTGTGGTAATTCAGCTGAAGAATATGAGAATAGAGCAGATTCCATTGACAGGATACATGCTCAAAATGCATTAGAGCAGGAAAGTCAAGGAGATACTCAAAATAATTTGCCAAATTCGAAATATGATTTGAGTAACTTGAAGGAAACCTATATACCACAAATCCCACCAGAAGAAAGCACACAAAGCTTAATTAAAGACACAATGGAAAAGCAGACTATTAAAGATAAAAGTAGAGGTTTGCCTGTTTACAACAGGCAGATAGAATCATTACAAAAGAAGACTGTGATAAAACATTCAGAAAGTCAGTCAAAAATAAATGCCAGTAAAAATGGATCTCAAGTTTCCAAAAATTTAAAACCAAGTTCATCTATAGATGGTGATGAACCAATAAATGGAATTAAAGATTCTTTCATTGCTTCAAATATTGACAAGAAATGTACTAAAAAAAATGAGTTGAATGAGGAAAACTTTAACGATGAAATAAGTTCATTCCTGCAAGAAAGCCAAGGAGTAGCTTATAATGATTTACCAAGTTCAGGTAAATTAAAGACAACCCATATATCCCAAATTCCTTCAGAAATGAAAAAAAGGACTACTGGAGAAAAAAACAGAGGTTCAGCTGTTTGCAACAGACAACTAGAATCATTTAAAAAACTTAATCAGGAGATACAAAAGAAGAATGTAATAAAACGCCTGAAAAGTCAGTCAATAAAAGACAGTAAAAATGATTCTCAAGTTGCCAGAAATTTAAAATCGGGTACATCTACAGATGGTGATGAAGTAATAAATAGAATTAAAGATTCCTTCATTACATCAAATACTGACAAGAAATATACTAAAGAAAATGAGTTGAATAAAGAAAACTTTAAAGGTGAAGTAAGTGCATTCATGCAAGAAAGTAAGGGAGTAGTTAATAATGATTTACCAAGTTCAGGTAAATTAAGGACACCCCATATACCACAAATTCCTTCAGAAATTAAAAAAAGGACTATTAAAGAAAAAAACAGAGGCTTAACTGTTTACAACAGACAACTAGAGTCATTTAAGAAACTTAATCAGGAAATACAAAAGAAGAATGTATTAAAACGTTCAAACACTCGATCAAAGATAAAAGCTAGTGCAAGTAGCTCTGAAGTTGTCAGAAATTTAAAATCAGGCAGATCTGCAGATGGTGATGAATCAATAAACAAAATTAAAGATACCTCCTCTGCTCCAAATATTGACAAGAAATATAGAGAAAAAAATAATTTGAATGAAGAAGAATTCAATGAGGAAATAAATGACTTTATGCAAGAAAGTCAAAAAGTGGTTAATAATGAGTTATCAAGTTCAAAAAATGCTTTAGATAAATCAAAGTCAACTTATGTGCCAAAAATTCCTTTAGAAGAATTCAAACAAAGTTTAGTTTTGAACACAATGAAAAAACAGACTATTGAAAAAAATAGAGGTGTAGCTGCTTACAACAGACAAATGGAATCATTTAGGAAACTTAATAATGAAATACAAAAGATAAAAGTGCTAAAACGCTTAGACAGTCAATCGAAAATAAAAGATAGTGAACATGGTTATGAAGTTGTCAGTAATTCAAAATCAGACTCATCTGCTGCTGCTGAATCAGTAAATAGAATTGAAGGTTCTTCCATTAATCCAAATGTAGAAGTTGAATGTACAGAAAAAATTGACTTGAGTGAAAGAAAATTCATGGGGGGAATAAATATATTAAAAGACCTGGCTTCGAATCCTAAATGTCAACAAATGAGAAAAAATACATTTAAACAAGTCATTACACCCTACAAACTGACTAAGACACAGAATGCTATCGATGTTCAGTGTATCTCAAATGAAAACGACAATATTAGAGGTTGTAATACAAAACTGCAAAGTAGTGACATAACAGCTTCATCTTCTATTTCTGTTTTACCAATGGAAAAAAATGAATGTAATAGTGAAAAAGGAACCAATTATTTTCGTAAACACAGGAATGAAGCAAGACAACTACCGAAAGAAACAAATAAGGCAGAATTTAATAATTCAAAGAGCAGAACTATAATAAAAGACAAAAATGACATTTACAATGAAGCCTTGGTTAATTTACCGCCAGAACAAAATTATAGAACAGATTTCATTGACTGGAACCATATTAGCGAGATAGTAGGAGAAAGTGCAGCTTATGCTAAAACTGAATTAGCAAATTCAAATAACATTTCAGGCAAGCTAAACACAACCAACATGCCACAAATTCCTTCTGAAAAAATCAAACAGAGCTCAGCTATTGAGAAAATGAATGAACAGCATACAGAAGGTATACTTAAAAGCCCGTTCGAATCATTGATGACGCTCATTCAGAAAATACAAAAGAAGAATGTGAGACAGCCTTGTCCTGCTCAGTCAAAGATAAATGTTAGAAAAGATGTTTCGCAGGTTTTCCGAATTTCAGAAGCAGACACTTCTCTAGATGATGATAAATTATTAAACAAAATTAAAGAGTCTTCTATTGTTTCAACTACTGCTATGAAACATACAGAAATAAGTGATTTAAATAAAGAAAAATTCAAAATTGATATGAATACTTTGGGAGCCCCGTCATTGAATCCTGAATGTCTAAAACAGAAGAAAAAACTGCCAACACAAGTCATTAGATCTTCCAAAGAAGCTACAACAGAGAATCAGATCGATGTTCATAGTATCTTGAATATGAAACACAATACTGGAAATGTTAATGCAAAATTTCAAAGTAGTGTCATAGCAACTTCATCTTCCATTTCTATTTTAAAAATAGAAAAAAATAGATCTAACCATGAAAAAAAAATCAGCTATTTTCGAACACAAACTTTTAAAGTAAGTCACTTGACAAAAGAACAAAAGAAGGTAGAATTTTTTAATTCAAACACCACCAGAGATATAACAGACACAACCGAACAAAACTCAATTACAGAAAGAATGGAGGAATGGTCTAATGGAAATGAAAGAAGGCTAGGATCATTTATGACATTTAATAAGAGACCAGAAAAAAAGAATGATATAAAATGCTTGCATGCACTACCAGAAATAAAATATGATACTGAAATTATCCAAAATTCAAAAACAGAAATGCCTGTAGATAATAATAATTTTTTAGAGGAAGTTAAAGATTCTCCCTTTGCTTGTAAAAAGAAACATACAGAAAAAAATAATTTAACTCGAGAAAAATTCAAAGGTGAAATAAACACTTTGAATGATCTAGCATTGAACTATAACTTTCTAAAAAAAGAAAAATATATATCCAAAGCAAGCACTAGACCTTCCAAAATGGCAAAAACAAAGAATCACACTGATATTTGTAGCATTTTGAAGAAAAATAACAGTGAATGCTATGATCTAGCATTGCAAAGTAGTGACATAACCTCTTCATCTTTCACTTCTATTCCAATGATAGAAAGTAATAGCTGCAATAGGGAAAAAGAAAGAAATAATTTTCAAACATTGCCATCAGAAGTAAGACATCTACCAAAAGAACAAAATAAAACTAAGTTTAGTAATTTAAACAATATAGCTATAACAAAAGACAAAAATGACTTTTATACTGAGCCCTTAGTTGATAAACTCCAAGAAAACAAGTATCGAGCAGATTTCATTGATTGGGTTCATATTAATGAATTAGTGAAAGATAGTGAAGCATACGCTACAACTGAGTCTGCAAATTCAATTACAAATAAGTTAAAAACAGCTACCATCATGCCAGAAATTTATTCTGAAAAAAACAATCAAAGCTCAGCTATGGAGAAAATATACAAGCAGTCTACAGATGATATCAGTGAAAATAATCTAGAATCATTTAAGACACTTAATCAGAAAATACAGAAAAATGTAAAATGCTTGCCTCCTCCATCAAAGATAAAAAATTATACCAAAGTCAGAAATTCAAAAACAGATACTCCTGTAAATGGTAGTAAATTATTAGACAAAATTAAATATTCCTCCATTGCTTCTAGTACTGGCAAACAAAATACAGAAAAAAAGAATATATCTGAAAAAAATTTCAAAGGTGGAGTATATACTTTAGAAGACCAAACATCAAATGCTCAATGTCTGAAAAAGAGAAACAAACTATCCAAGCCAGTTACAAGACCTTCCAAAGTGGAAAAAATAAAACACACTCACAGCAGCTTGGAACAAAATAACAGTAAAGGTTATAGTTCAAAACTGCAAAGCAGTGATATAACATCTTCATCTTTCATTTCCGCTTTAATGGTGGAAAGTAATGGATGTAACCCTGAAAAAGAACAAAATAAGACTGAATTTAGTAATTCAAACACCGTAGATATGATAAAAAATGAAATTGGCATTTATGACAAACCCTTAGCTAATATAACCCCAAAACACAAGTATAGAGATTTCAGTGGCAGAATTCATGCAGAAAATGAACTAACAGAAGAAAGGCAAGCATTGACTAAAACTAAACTGGCAAACCAAGAAAATGTTTCTGGTCAATTAAAGATACCAACCTACATACCTCACATTTCTCCTGTAGAAACCAAACAATGCTCAACTACAGAAAAAATTAATGAACAGTGTATTGAAGGTAAAAATGGAAGCAAGCTAGAATCATTTAAAACACATAAACGAAAAACACAAAAGAAGAATATGATAAAATGCCCACCCATTCAATCAAAAATAAAATTAACCAAAGATAATGCTGAAGTAGTCAAACATTCAAAAGCAGTCACTTCAGATGAAGCAACCAAAATTAAAGATGCATCGATTCCCTCAAATATTGTCAAGATATATACAGAAAAAAAGGATTTAAATCAAGAAAATTTCAGAAGAGAAATAAATACTTTTGAACTAGCATCGAAACCTGAATTTTTAAAAAAGAGAAAAAATGAATCTGAGCATGTCACAAAACTTTTCAAATCAACTAAAGCAAAGAACCATGACATTCACAGCATCTTGGAAAAAAATGATAAAACTGAAAGTAGTAATACAACACTAAATGACATAGTACCTTCATCTTCCATTTTACCCAAAGAAAATAACACTTATAAAAGTAAAACTAAAACCAATTATTCCCAAACTCCGACCATTGGAGTAAAACATCAGACCAAAGAACAAAATAAAAGTGAGTTTAATAATTCAAACAGTATACCTAAAATAGTAAAAAACAAAAATGGCATTTATAATCAACCTTCAGTTAATATAACTCAAAAACACAAATACAGAGAAGGTTTTATTGCTAAGATTAATGCTGAAAATGCACTAATGGAAGAAAGTCGAGCAGCGACTACAGTTGAATTTGCAAATCGAGGAAATGTTTCAGGTAAATTAAACATGGCAACCAACACGCTTCACATTTCCCCTGTAAAAACCAAAAGTTCAACTACAGACAAAATTAATGAACAGTGCATTGGAGGTAAAAGTGGAAGTAAGCTAGAATCATTTAAGACATCCAACCAAAAAATGCAAAAGAAGAATATGATAAAACACTCATCCATTCAATCAAGCATAAAAGTAAGTAAATATAATTCTCAAGCAGGTACTTCAGTAAAAGATGACGAATCAACGAAAGCTAAGGATTTATCCATTTCCTCAAATATTATTAAGAAATATACAGAAAAAAAAGATTTGAATCAAGAAAATTTCAAAAATGAAATGCATGCTTTTGAACTAGCATTGAATCCTGAATATTTAACAAACATAAAAACTGTATCCGAGCTTGGCACTAAACCTTTCAAGTCCATTAAAGTGAAGAACCACAATGATGTTAAAAGCATCTCTTATAAAAATAATACTAAAAGTAGTGATGCAACGCTGCAAAGAAATGACATAGTATCTTCATCTAATATTTTACCTAAGGAAAAAAACAATGACATAGTATCTTCATCTAATATTTTACCTAAGGAAAAAAACAGATATGAAAATAAAAAGAAAGCTAATTACTTCCAAACACAGACTTTTGGACATCAGACAAAACAACAAAATAAAGCAGCATTTAGTAAACTTGACAACAGAGTTACAACAAAAGAGAAAAGCTGTATTTATAATGAGCTCTTTAGTGACGAATCTCAAGAAGAAAAATATAGAACAGATTTATCTAACAGAATTCATGCTAAAAATGCATTAGAGCAAAAAGGTCAAGCATTTAGTAAAACTAAATTGTCAACTTCAGAAAATGTTTCCAGCAAATTAAAGACAGTAACCAATATATCCCCGATTTTTTCTGGAGAAACTAAACAAAGGTCAATTCCAGATAGAATTAGTGAACAGTGTATCAAAGGTAAAAAAGAAAGCAAGCTAGAATCAGTTACAGCACATAAACAAAAAACACAAAAGAAGAAAATGATAAAATGCTCACCCACTAAATCAAAGATAAAAGTAAGCAAGGATGATTCTGCAGTTGTCAGACATTCAAATGAAGTAAATAGTGATGAGCAAACCAAAATTAAAGATACACCCATTCCCTTAAATGTTGTGAAGAAATATACAGAAAAAAAGGACTTAAATCAAGAAAAATTCAGAAATCAAATAAATACTGCAGAACACTTGGTATCAGATGCCAAATATCTAAAAAAGAGAAAACATGTGTCTGAGCATGCCACTATACTTTCCAAGTCAATTAAAGCAAAGAAGCACAGTGATGTTCACAGCTTCTTGAATATGAAAAATAATATTGAAAGTAGTAATGCAACTCTACAAAGTAATGACACAGTGTCTTCGTCTTTCATTTTACCAGTGGCAAATAATACAAATAAAAAGAAAATTAATTACTTCCAAACACAGACCAATGGAGTTAGACATCAGACAAAAGAACAAAATAAGACAGAATTTAATAATTTTGACAACAGAGTTATAACAGAAGATAAAAGTTGTATTTATAATGAGCTATTTAGTGATGAATCTGAAGAAGAAAAGTATAGAGCAGATTTATGTAGCAGAATTTATGCTAAAAATGCATTAATGGAAGAAGGTCGAACAAAAACAAAATTGTCAAATTCAGAAAGTGCTTTAGGCAAATTAAAGGTAGAGACCAATACACTCCAAAACCCCTCCAAAAAATCCAAACAAAGCTTCATAGCAGAAAATAATCAGTTTGTAGAAGATAAAAATAGAGGTCAACTAGAACCACCTAAGACACTTATTCAGAAAACACAAAAGAAATATGTGACGAAAGGCATGTCAGATAAGTCGAAGATAAATGATACTGAAGTTGATTTTGAAGTTGTCGAAAATTCAAATGACGGCTCTTCAATAAAAAGTGTGGAGTCATTCAACAAAAATAATGATTTCTCTGTTGCTACAAATATTCACAAGAAATACACAGGACAAGATCAGTTTGATGAAGAAAATTACAGAGGAAAAGTAAATGCTTCAGAAGATGTGGCACCCCAACCAGATTGTCTAAAAAAAAGAAAAAAACTATCAAAGAAAATAAGTAGATGTTCGAAACTGACTAAAACAAACAGTCTCACAGATGTTCATACAGTCACCCATCAGACAAAAAAAGAAGATTCAATAGAATTTAGTAATTTTGATAACAGAAATGTAACAAAAAGTAAAAATTACATTTATAATGAACCATTAGTTAGTATACCCCAAAAAGAAATGTGTACAACAGCTTTCACAGCCAAGAATAATGTTGAAAATACATTAATGAAAGAAAGCCAAGCATTTACAAAAGCTGAATTGAAAAATTCTAAAAATATTTTGGGTAAATTAAACTCATATGAAACCAAACAAAGTTTCACTGTGTGGAGAACGAATAAGCAGTCAAGTGAAGAGGAAAGTCCAGTTAAGCTAGAATCATTTAAAACATTCAACCAGAAACAAAAAAAGAATATAATAAAATGCTCACCCACTCCGTCAAGTATAAAATACAGTAAAGATCAAATTGTCAAAAATTCAAAAGCTGTCACTTCAGCAGAAGGTGCTGAATCATTAATCAAAATTAAAGACTCCTGCATTGCTTCGAATATTGTTACGAAAAATACAGTGGAAAAAAAATTGAATGAAGGGAAATTCATAAATGAAGTAAGTACTTCAGAAGATCTGGCGTCAAATCGTAAATATTGTCTAAAAAAGAGAAAAAACATGTCTGGTTATGTCACTAGCCTTTTGAAGCCAACTAAAATAAATAATCGTGCCGATATTAATGGAATTTTGAGTAAGAAAGGCAACACTGATAACCGTAATGCATCACAGCAAAGTAGTGATGTAGCACCTTCGTCTTTAACTTTACCAATGGAAAACAACAGATGTAAAAATGGAAACCAAATTAATTATTTCCAAACGCAGATCGTTAGAATAAAACATCAGGCAAAAAAACAAATTAAGATACAAGCAAAAAAACAAATTAAGATACAATCTACTAATTTTGATTGCAGAGCTAAAACAAAAGGTAAAAATAATACATGTAAAGAACTTTTAGTCATTATACCCCAAGAAGAAAAGTATCGTGCAGACTGCATTAGCAAGATTCTTGCTGAAAATGCATTGAGGAAAGAAAGTAAAGTATTTACTAATACTGAATTGGCTAATTCAAAAAATGTTTCAGGAAAATTGAAAGAAAAATCTTGCATACAGAAAACCCCTTCAAAACAAAATAAACAAAGCTTAATAACAGAAAGTCTTACACAGCCAGCAGAAGATAAAAGCAGGTATAAACTAGAAGCAGTTAAGACTTTTATTCAGAAAACACAAAAGAAGAATGTAAGAAAATGCATGTCAGATCAACAAAAAATAAATGATACTCAAGTTGAATTTGAAGCTGATGGAAATTCAAATCGCGGCACTTTAATTGATTGTAAGGTAGTATTAAAAAAAATTGAAGATGCCTCTATTGTTTCAAACATTACCAATACAGAAAAAAATTATTTTAACAAAGAAAAATTCACATGGCAAGTAAAAACTACAGAAAAAATGACATCAAAATCCAACTGTCTAAAGCAAATAAAAAAAAATACTCCAGTTGATTTTGAAGCTAACAAAAATTCAGATCCTGGCACTTCAACTGATAGTATGGTACCATTAAACAAAATTCAAGATTTCTCCATTGCTTCAAACATTACGAGCATAGAAAATAATTATGTTAATGAAGGAAGATTTACAGGGGACACAACAACAAAATCCAGTTCCCCAAGAGGGAAAAAAGAAGAATCCATGATGGTCACTGGATTTTCCAAGATGATCGAAATAAAAAATCCCACAGATGTTCACAGCAACTTGAAGAAAAAAAGCAACATTGAAAGATGTAATGCAATACTGAAAGGGAGTTTGGTAGCACCTACATGTTCAATCTCCATTTTACGAAAGGAATTGAACAAACATAGAAATGAAAAATTTCATACACAGTTTGGAGAAAGACATCAGATGGAAGAACAGAAATCAAACTCAGAAAATGTTTCATGTAAAGTAACGAGCTATATACCTCAAACAGTATCAACTAAACAAAGCTTAACTGAAAACGCAGTATACAAACATACTCTTAAAGATGAAAGTACAGCTTTACTTGATTATAATAGAACTAAACAAAGCTTAAGTGAGAAGGCAATGTACAAATGTACTGTTCAAGATGAAAGTATAAGTTTACCTGATTACAACAGAACTAAACAAAGCTTAAAAAAGAAGGTAATGAACAAACACACTCTTCAAAATGAAAGTAGAAGTTTACCTGATTATAACAGAAGGCTAAGATCATTTAAAAAATTTAATCACAAAATAGAGCAAAAGAAATAACAATAATAATTTAAAAAAAAACTAGTAAAAAATAATTAATAGTAATGCAGATTTTAAAGTTACAAAAAATTAAAATGCAAGAACTAAAGTAGAATGAAAATCGGTTAACAATTAAACATTTTCTTTGACAAAAAGAAAATGAAAATATACTTTTGAAGTTATATTGCGAGCAAAAGAAAAATGCCATTGCCCTCCCTTATTTTTGCCATGTTATTTCACTGTGTCAGTTGAAATGTTTTAAAAAATATGAGTTCAACTCAGATTATGTAGCCAAGAAGATATTGTAGATAATTTTTCTGTATCAAGAACATACTTTTGAAATTGTATTTTAAATTTTATAAAACTGTGTTTCATTTCAAATAAATTTTCAGTAAAATATGAAAAATGACTTTTTTCTTATCAAAACATTTTAAAAAGTTGCACAGAAAGTAGAAAATTGCTTTTAGCTTAAATTATTTGCTAATTACATGTTTTATGCTAATATTATTCCTATTTCCTTTTTCATTTCAACTTTTATTTTGTTTGATATTCATGAAACAAACTGCATTGACTGATTGACACTTTTTTTTTTTATTTTAAGCTAACAATCTAGAATATGTATAGAAATTTCATTTGTCAGTTTCCACTGATTTAAAAATTGTATTTTAATAATAAAAAGTTATATGATGTCTTCATTTTATACTTATAAGGAATGGTTTTGAAGGTTAAGGAAGGTTTTGAGGACTGATAATGTATGACATTGTAAGGGGTCCAAAATTTATAAAAAGTTGATAACATTATTGTATAGCCCCTTTCTTTCAATAGAAAGCAAGGGACTTTGTTTCAGAAATTTTTTTTATTGTTACATTACGTTTTTCAATAATTAACTACAAAAAACTATTTCATATTTTTAATTTCTTTTAATCGATCCCTGGAAGTCGTGGTATATACTTGCAAGGGTATAAAATACAAGAATTGGAAGGATAAGGTTATAAAAATTAGTTGATTGAAAACAAATTTATCATTTTTGGCAAAAGGAAATTTTAGTCTGCGAAAAATTCAAAAATCTCTGCACAAATTCTGAATAAATTTCATTGAGAAGAAGACAATTTGGATTGCTTTTAATGAGTGGCTCAAAATCGCTGGTAAGCTTGGAAAATCAGGAGAAAACAAATTTTTCCATTCAATAATAATAATAAATCAGTCTCGGTTGCACTTGGACCTGTCATCATCTAACCCTATCCAAATATGCAGACCTCTAATGGGTAATAAAATTTCCCTAGCCATCAACACAGACATACAAACATTTTGTTCCTCACAAGAAAAGTGACACGTCTCAGCAAAAGAAGATTCATGTTTTTATGGTAACATGAAATTATAGCACTTAGCTTTGCATGCAGCAGTAAAAATGTACATAAAACTCTTTAGAATGAAGACATAGATAAGGTCTGGAGGATTGAGTAATTTTACCTCCCCATAGAATTTGTCCTCTTTCTGTGGTCACAAATGGACATATAGCATAATAAAGTGATTTTTCTGATAACTACACTTATGGAACTTTTCCTGCAGCAAGACGCACCTATGAAAGACCTATTAGTGGAATAAAACGCAAAATGAATTTTTGCAAGTTGTCACTTTTCTTGCGAGTGATTTCCAGATAATATGAATTAAAGCCATTAGTATCTTTATTTCATTTGAAGGCAATGTACAGTTGATACCAAGAGGTAGGCTGTTAACAAGAAATACCCCCCCCCCCCTTTAATTATGGATAAAAGACTAAAAAGGAAACACTTAATAGAAACTGTTAAAATAGTAATAGAAAAACAGTTACAATATGTAGGAATAAAATTTAATGTTACAAACTAAACTGAAGATTTAGTTCATTTTTCAGAATTTTTTAAAAACATGCAGAATATTTTTTCTTATTTCTTTTGTGAATTAATTTCCATTACTTTTCCATTAAAATAAAATTATTTTAATACAGTGAAAATACATTTAACACAAAACTGAGGGGACCGAAATTTCTTTTCATGTTAAAAGAATTTTGCGTTTATGAAATTACTACATATGTGGTTTCACATACACTTGAAATTAATTCAAAAACAAGATTAAGACTCGGAGTACTGTTTTTCTTCTTGCAGTAGTTGCAGTAAAATATTTTTGCATTTAGTACCTAATTCTATATAAGAGTCTTAAAGAACAAAGCTCAAAAATATTTTCAACGTCATAAAATTTTATTTTGATTTCCTGTTAAACTACTAGTAAGTTGCATCCATTAGGATAAAAAGCAAGTAAACAAAATATTGTTTTTTGGGGAAAAAAATCATATCTTTTTTTGAAGTGTCTTTTTTAACATTCCGAGATCTAGCTTGTTTGAACAAAATCGGCTGAGCTGTTTCTAAATCTTCGTGCTTAGCAGTTCTCATACGTTTTCTCTCAGGCTTAAACACGCTGTGCTCAAACATTAACATAATGGAGTCCCTGTTTTTATTATTGTTGATAATGTACAATTGGCAATGCAAAACTCTTTGCAGATTTCAGTTTTTGTCCTCCTTTTTCACCAACTGCATTAAGCAGTTTCATTTTCATTTGAAACAAAATAACAGTTTTTTTTCGTACCAATTTCTCAGCCATTGTGCTCATGAAACATAAGCTAATTTAGAAAAAACACGAAATTCTCTGATTTTCTCTCAAAATTCAGTGGTTTTAACATAAAATTCACCAATTTCAACTTAAACTAACTAGCTCGAAAGCGAATTTTTTTTCGTGTAAACGGTTTTTGTTTCTTGTTAAAAGAACAAAAATGTATTAAATTGCATCGTATATTGTCTGGACCGCTATATCATTTCGTGTCAAAGCGATTTTTCATGTTAAGCGTTTTCGTGTTAAACGTATTTCACTGTATTTACTAAGCTGGTATTCATGTAGCATAAAATTTTTGTATCATAAAATAAAGAACAAGCATATTCCCAAAATATAAAATCATTCATGTGTCCATATAGCCCAGTGGTAGGGGAGCAAAAAAAGGCCGAATTCGGAATTAATTAGGGGAAAGCTGGAAATTGTTTTAATCCCTTCAGTTTAGGTCTAGAATGAATATGCTATGTTTTCCCTCTCGTACTAGGTGAGCGTTAGGAAATATGTATAGATTTATAGTCAAAAAACACGTTGTTTTACATACCATAACAGTATCTCAAAACAGCTAACTCTGTCAATACAAATGTTGTAGAGATTAAAATTCTGAGTAAAATGAGTACCTACACTTAATATTCTTGTTGAACATTAAGGTTACAATTCCAGTTTAAAGTTTTAGACCCATGGTCAGGGGGTTGAACTCAGAATTAATTAGGAGTAAACTGGAAATTGTTTTAATCCCTTCAATTTAGGTCTAAAATGAACATACTATGTTTTCTTCCTCGTACTTGAGTGAATGTTAGAAAATATGTACATATTTATTTTCGAAAAACACGTTTTTTTTAATTACCTTAACAATGTCTCAAAACAGCTAACTTTATAAAAAACATTGTCAATACAAATGTTGTAGAGCTTAAAATTCTGAATAAAATGAGTACCATCATTAATATTTTTGTTCAACATTAAGGTCGCAATTCTATTTCAAAATTTTGCCTTAATCGCTAATCAAGAGCTTGAAGCCAGGAGAGAGAAAGTTATCTTAACAATATCTCAAAACAGCAAACTCTATCAAAAACATTGTCAGTACAAAAGTTGTAGAGCCTAAAATTCTGAGTAAAATGAATACCTACAGCTACACTTAATATTTTTGTTCAATATTAAGGCCGCAGTTTTGAGATATTGTGAATTTAACTTGGTCTCTCCTGGCTTCAAGCTCTTGATTTGAAAAATTTTGACCTTAATGTTGAACAAAAACATTAATGATGGTACTCATTTTATTCAGAATTTTAAACTTTACAACATTTGTATTGACAATGTTTTTTATAGTGTTAGCTGTTTTGAGATATTGTTACGATAATTAAAAAAAACGTGTTTTTCGAAAATAAATATGTACATATTTTCTAACATTCACCCAAGTACGAGATAGAAAACATAGTACGTTCATTTTAGACCTAAACTGAAGGGATTAAAATAATTTCCAGTTTTCTCCTAATTAATTCTGAGTTCGTGACCTTAATGTTCAACAAAAATATTAAGTGTAGGTACTCATTTTACTCAGAATTTTAAGCTCTACAACATTTGTATTGGCAATGTTTTTGACAGAGTTAGCTGTTTTGAGATACTGTTATGGTATGTAAATAAACGTTTTTTTTTTTCTATAAATCTATACATATTTCTTAACGCTCACGTAGTACGAGGGGGAAAACATAGCATATTCCTTCTAGACCTAAACTGAAGCAGCGTTCCCAGCAAAACATGACTGGCAAATTCCCTGACTTTCCATGACCAAATCTAAAAAAATTCCATGACCAAACGGGCATATAACAAAATTTGCTACTTATTTTTGCAGTCCTTTGTCAAAATTAGCATTTTTCCCCCTCCCGAGGCTATTTGATGAATTTCACATCATTTTTCCCTTTTTTGATGAATTTTGTGTCATTTTTTATTTTTTCGATGAATTTCGTGCCTTTTTAATTTTTTCGATGAATTTCGTGCCTTTTTAATTTTTTCGATGAATTTCGCATATTTTTTATTTTTTCTCCAAGACTTTTTAGAAAATATTTGTAATTTCCCTGACTTTTCCTATATATTTGAAAATTTTCCTGACTACTTTGAAATCCCATGACTTTCCAGATTTTCCATGACGCTGGGAACCCTGTGAAGGGATTAAAACAATTTCCAGCTTTCCCCTAATTAATTCCGAATTCAACTCCCTAACCAAATGGGCTAATACATTATGATGACAATTTTTTTGGGACCTCGGTGAAAAACTGGTGAAAATTTCACTATTTGGCAATACATTGTCTTATTTTTCAAAATTACTGTTTTGTACATTTAAGGATAATGGTAGACCAGCAATCTGATCAAAAATATATTTATTTGATTTCTTATGTAATTATCATTAACCTTAGTTCTTTATAAATATTCTTGAAATAACATGCAGGTGATATTGTATGTGTTTACTTCTATATTCATTACAGCTGCAGAAAGTTAAAATTAACATTTTAATATTTCTGATCAAAATTTAACATCTTAATTGAAGATGTTATTTAAACTTACATAAGTAGCCACGAGCTACTCATTAGTTAAGTTTTCATTAAGAAAGAAATTGCAGACAAATTCATTTAACCCTTTCAGGAACAAGTAATTTTGTTTCTGTAGTGCTAAATTCACATTGGAATTTTCAAAAAAATTTATTTGAAAATAAGGAACTGCAATTTTACAACTTATTTTCACCAAAGTTATAAAAATAAAGTTTAATTAAAAGATTCTGGTGTAAATCTTGATTAAAATTAAGTGAGATATAATACATTTCACAGCGCCTCAAGATGGTTAACAATCAGGTTCAAAATGATTGCATTCACTAGCATTTCATAAGAAGCACTATCTCCTGCTTGTAAATCGTAACAAACACTAAAGCTCACCAAATCGCACAAAGTACTTGACTTTGGTCAACTCTCTTAAACTTGGTATTATGACCCCTTTTTTAGTTTTTTTCCCCCCTCTTTTAAGAGTGCTCAACAGAAATATTTTAATTGTAATCATCTGATATGCAGTTACTTTATATCTGCAGGGGAATATAAGTATTACAAAATATAAGTAAAATCTTAAGTAAATTTTAATATCAATATTTCAAAATTTTTACACATAAATCAATAGAATAAAAGATTGATGTCAATGATTTTCTGTTTTTGTGTGTGGTGAAAATACCGGGTGTCCCCAAAAGGACTGACTGATTTTAAAATTCAATAACTTGCAAACGGTGACAGATATTTAAAAAATTCTTGCAGGAGGTTTATGCATAAGGTCAAAAGTTTTATTACAGTGATTTTAGTTCGAATTACAAACAATAGATGGCGCTGTAAGCAATAGTCGCTAAATACAGGCTCGATTTTTGGTCCTTTCTCTTGTTCTATGCGGAAAAAGGAGATGGAAATGTATTATCCGGGCCACAAAGTACCAAAAATCGAGCCTGAATTTAGCGTCTATTGATCGCAGCGCCATCTATTGTTTGTAATTCGAACTAAAATTGAAAATCACTGTAAAAAAACTTTTGACCTTATGCATAACCCTCCTGCAAGAATTTTTTAAATATCTGTCACCGTTTACAAGTTATTGAATTTTAAAATCAGTCGGTCCTTTTTTGGACACCCGGTATATTGTAACATTGTATTTCTTTGATAAAACAAGTTTCAGTTTTAGAGGTAATTCAAAGTATTTAGCATTAATAAAACATACATTAAACAAATTAAAAAAAATTATAAAGAAAATTATTGGAAGGTAACCATTGCAGGGTGCCGCAAATGTAATTGGCTTAATATTTTAGTTTTAACATCACTAAACAAAACAACATTTCTGCTAATTAAAAGGACATGTTTGTAAATAAATTATTTAAATTTTTGAAAAATTTTATGTTTCTTCTTAATGGTTGTATTCATCTTAATGAGTTTGACATATGTTAATAAAGAATTTAACAATATTAAGAATTTAAAAGGAAAATTTAAGTATATAAAATAATATTTTTGAAAAAATGTGTGGTGGATTAAATTTATTTGCACACACATTTTTTTCCCATTATGTATTTCATTACAGCATACACTTATGAAAACTTTGTTGTAAGGAGAGATAAGTTGCTAAAAAAATAAAGATATATTTGGGGGAGGAAAAAAGAGACTAGACAAGAGATGAAGTTCAGACACCTTTTTTTTTTTTTTTTTTTTTTTTTGGAACCTGAACCAAACACTGAAAGTCACAAAAGAAGATTGTTAGTAAATTTTTTAATTGTATTTAAAATTCTTCTCACATAAATATTAGCCCTAAATACTTTCTCATGACAACGTTTTGGAATTTTCATGTTCCTGGAAATCTTTTAAAATAGCAAATTTGTTATTCATATTCTACTGCTGGCAGAAATATGCAAAAGTCACAATTCTTATTCTTTTAAAATATTATACATCTATGTCAAAAAGACATGAGTAGCTTTTCAGTAATTCTGGAAAAGGACATTCCTTTCAAACTGATTTTTAAAGGAATGTAAAACATTTTCAGAAACTTAGAATACAATCTTGTTTCTCAAACAGTGAGTTTTTATTTACTTAAATAAAAACTTGCAACATATGTATTTTGTGAATAGATAAAATTTTCACTTTGAGCCTGAGCCTGTCTTATCTCTGGACTGCAGTAGATCAATACAACATGGAATTGCTAAAATAACATTTAAAAATAAACCTGTGCATTAGCAGCTATTGCTAGCCTAAACTGGGAGCATTGTTCTTTGGAAAACATTAAAAAGCCTTACAATTAGTAATTTGCTTACAAGACAAGAATAAATTTATTCTGTAATGCTCATAATTGTAAACAAAAAATGATTCTTGTGATGCTCACTGAAGACAAAATGGTAACTTCTATTTCTCTAAAGTAAGGGTCTTTCACCCTTAGCCCACCTAGGATATTTCAGTGGCCCATACACATATTTCTTCACATCAATTCGTATGCTGGCAAAGTGAATCTGCTCCTTCATGCCATAAAAGAAATTTTTAAGACACAAGTACCTTTTTATGACAACAGTTCAAGATATATGCATTCTCACGTACCATTATGTTACTGTAGTAAACACAGTAATGTTTTCACTTTCTTTGGTTATGACCGACCGATTATACTTTTATGCTCTACTATTATTATTACTAAATCAAGTAATTATGTAGAATTTCTTGTGTTAAAATTGTATATACATTTTTAATAAATCAAATAGAAAATTAGCATTCTGTAGTTCCACAGCGCCTGTGTCAACTTGACCCTGGTCTTCAAACCTAGGCATGTATACATTTGTCTTTTACAAGGAGAGGGCCAACCTTGTTAATCACAGATTTTGATTATTTTAATATATGTTGTAGGCTAGAGACCCCTAAGTCTCAGATTCAACGGATTTTATCCAACGCTCCTTAGTTCTTGAGAAACCGAGGGGTCTAATAGTAGTAAACAACTTAAATACTTACTTTGTAACAAGAAGGATAGGTTGGTCGTAGCTCAGTTGGTACGGTATCTGCTATCTGATCTGCGGGCCCGGGTTCGGTACCCGAACGCGCTGCATTTGTTTTTCTCATTTTTTGTTTTATAAATATACTTGTAATTATAATTTAATAATTTAAATTAAAAATTTCAATGTCATACATTAATTATAATGTTAACAAACTTAAATTTATCTTTTTTTTTAATTTTTAAACTATTATTTCTCATCCTTTAAAGAGGTTTAAAAAGAAATTGGATCTATTATTGAAAGATGAAAATTCCAAAATCGTGACAAAACCTGTTGTGGCTCCATATAGTTATTATAAAATAAAAGAATATTCAAATAAAAAAAAAAATAAAAGCAGAAAGTAGATAACGGGGAAAGCAAAATAATTGAAACTGCAAGCATACATATTACAAATTTAAAAATCTTTAATATGCAAAAAATCGGTTGTAATTCAATTCTGATGCTAATTTTTAATATAATTATGCTTGTTACTTTAAAAACAGAATAATAGTATTATCGTATTGACTTTATAGCATTATATAGCAATGCGTAAATGATGTTTCTTTAAAATCACGAATTGACATAATTTCTCAATATCATTGCATCGATAAAGAATATATGAAATGCATTTTAAAAATGATTTTTTTAAAAAAAAGTAACAGTTTTATGATGTTTTATACAACTATTTAGTTAAAAGTAAAAAATTAAATAGGTTAAAATTAGAATTGAAATACAATATTATAAATTTTAATTGACAATGGAATTATTAAGTTATACTTACGAATATATTTATAAAACAAAAAATGAGAAAAACAAGTAGCACGTCCCGGTATCGAACCCGGGTCCGCGGATCAGCTGGCAAACGCCATGCCAACTCAGCTACGACCAACCTATCGTTTTAGTTACAAAGCAAGTATTTAAGTTGTGTGCTACTATTAGACCCCCACCCCCCGGTTTCTCAAGAACTAAGGAGCGTTGGATAAAATCCGTTCAACCTGAGACTAAGGGGTCTCTACTCTACCCCATATATTAAAATAATCAAAATCTGTGATTAACAAGGTTGGCCCTCTCCTTGTTAGAATTTATTGATGTGGCTCTTGAGTGTGAAAGGTTGAGGAACCCCACTTCTAAAGCATCGATTTTAATTAATGCTACCAATATGTATGTTTATTTTAAAATGTTGTTTTAATGGATCCATATTTAATATCAAATAGGCTTCATCTTCAACATACATGGAAGACATTTAATTTTTCAATACCTGTCTACCCTTCCATATATTCTAACAAAAAGAAATAAAAAGTGAAATTGTAGATCATTAAATTTAGTTGGGAAAAGGAGATTAGCACAGATATTTTGATTTTCTACTTTTCATAAATTCTTGTTAAATTTTAGTAAAAACTTCTTTATTAACTTGCAATATATGCCAAACTAATTAAAGTTAATACAAATTAAGGCATCTTCCAACCATAAAAATGCTTAGTTAAAATATTCTAAAAGTGTTGATTTAGGGAATGAATGTCTCCTATGAGTATAGTTATTTTTCATTTGCTTTATTTTACAAATTATGTATTGACATAAATTTTAAGAGTTTTCTCTGTGGTATTTACTTGTATAACTTTCTAAATAACAGGGATTAAAGTTATGAGAGTGGTTTATTTCTTGAAAGAGGTTTCAGCCATCATAATAAAATGTACAGAATTAGACTACGTTCATTTAAATTTGAGTTTTGCATGTGCCATTTTATTGCTATTTTTATGAATATATGTTAAACAAAAATATTGAAATATTTTAAAATATAAATCTGTTTTACATGTTCAAACTTTTTACCTATATTTTATTATGTAATGTCCATGTAGAAGGTCTTTTCAAAATATTAAGAAAAAAATCTTAAAAAAAAAAAAAAAAAAAGATTTATTTAGGAAACTAGCACATGCATAGATAGACCTGATAATTTGTAGAAATGGGATGTTTTTCATAGCGATATGGTAAAATTCAAAGACAAATTATTTTGGGGCATGCACTCCATGGTTATCTTTCTGTTCTTTTTCAGTAATGACCATTAAAGAAATATTAAACAAAGGAGGTGGGTAGATAAGCATTGATTACACTAGTTATGTTATGAGAGAGTGGTTCATTTCTTGAAAGAGGTTTCAGTCATCATATGTTCATTTAAATTTGAGTTTTGCAAAAGTGCCATTTTATTGCTATTTTTATGAATATATGTTAAACAAAAATATTGAAATATTTTAAAATATAAAGCTGTTTTACATGTTCAAACTTTTTACCCATATTTTATTATGTAATGTACATGTAGAAGTTCTTTTCAAAATATTAAGAAAAAATCTTAAAAAAAAAGATTTATTTAGGAAACTAGCACATGCATAGACCTGATAATTTGTAGAAATGGGATGTTTTTCATAGCGATATAGTAAAATTGAAAGACAAATTATTTTGGGGTATGCACTCCATGGTTATCTTTCTGTTCTTTTTCAATAATGACCATTAAAGAAATATTAAACAAAGGAGGTGGGATTTGCATTGATTACAATAGTTGGCATCAAAATCCTCCCTGTAAAAATAATGGTTTTAACCTTATAGATTTCGCATCATTAAATCTAAAATATGGCAATAGAATTGTTATTATATAAAGTTTTTTAGGTGGGGTGGCTTGTTTTTAAAATTAACATTTTTTACTAAAACATAAATGGAAATTGCATAACCAAAAATATGTATATAACTTAATGTATATAAACATTAGAAAAGATACAGTGGTAAAAAATTAAAAAACGTTAATGGCTACTCTGTTAGACATGAAAAAAAGGACCCCCTATCTCTCTCTCTTACACACACACACAAAAAGATTTATTATTAAGTGGACAGTGAAAATACTTTCTTTTTATGTTTTCAATTTTATCTAGCATTGTAAATTATTAGAACAATCTTTCATTATTCGTTACTGTTAGAAAATATTTCACAGAAAAATGGTATGTCTTGGAGAAATTTGGTGCCATATTTAGATTTAAGAATGTCAGATCTATATAGTCCACATATTTGTTAAGAAGGGAGCAAAATTAATTTTTTTGTTTTGCCGACCACTGTAAATACTACATTAATTTTTCTGGAAGTGAGTTACTTCCCTCTACCTTCACCCTATTGAAGATTGGAATCTGTATGACTTCATTGTAAATCTAGATTTCCCAGAACTGTGGGAATGTAACTATGGTGAAGAACATTTAGATTTTCCAGATGAATAATTTGGAAGATCAATGGTATATTAGAAACAAAATCTTTGTTTTGATATTTTTTGCTTTCAAAATACAATAATTTATTTTCTTTGTCCTTTACAGATACAAATTTTTTGCTAACTCCACTATTAGAAAAAAAATATATTAATGTTCCTTATAATAATAATTATAGAAAATACAGTCGAACCTCTATTTAACGAAGTCGCTAAATCCTGGACAAAAGTTTGTTATATGGAAAATTCGTTAAATAGAGATTCAACTTTTAAAATACTTTAAACTACATAAAACAGATTTTAAATTTATAAACACTAAATATTTTTACTAAAAGTAATTAATCACATTTTTTTAAATAAATTATATGGATTTGTTTTATTACCCACAAGTATCCATCATTAATTCATATTTTCTGTGTGTTTAAATCTTTGAAATCTGCAAGGAAAACAAAACATTTTGTCCGGGAATACACTGTATTTTCTGTTTAAAGTAAATAGTTTTACATTAAAATTAAAGAATTTTAATGACATTATCGTATTTATTATTATTAAACAAATAATTTTAACCATACATTAGCAAATGCGTCCTTAAATTTAATTTCTGAAAAACTCTGTTAATTTTGGTTGAGTTTTTCATTTAAAAAAGTGCTGCCTCTCATAATACATCTCGCATCTTTGCAATGCACCAAAAACCCCACCCTTCATACTATTTTCTTTTAAATATAATCCGCGTCTGATTGTTTCAAATGATTTTAGCATTTTATCATACGAAGTTTTGTTAATTCCTGCATAATGATAATTTCCATCATCATCATATTCGTCTTCATCGCAATTCATTGCTGTATTGTTTTTATGTTTCACACTGTCTAAAATATCCAATTCGGATAGTGTTTCCGAAGTATCAATTTCAGAATTAAGTGAAATACAATCATCAATTAGTACATCATGGTTAATTTCTTCTTTTTTTCTCACTGTATCCACATTTTTTTAAGTTAATCTAAAGGATTATCATCTTCGTCCTCCATACTTACCGAATTCTCACTGCTGACAAAGAAGGCGCCTGGTAAAAACAGTTCAAGGCCATTGAACATCATAAAATGTATTTAAGGAAAGAATAAATTTGAAATGTCCAGAAATATTTTGAGAAATGGGGAGAAAAAAAAATTCTGATCACAAGAAAAAGTTCGTTAAATAGAGAATGTACTTCGCTATTTGGAGGTTATTTTACGAAGAAATTCGCAAAATGTTCTTGGTTCCAAAGAAAAGTTCGCAAAATAGAGGTTCGTTAAATAGAGGTCCGACTGTAGTAATACAGTCGGACCTCTATTTAACGAAGTCACTAAATCCCGAAAAAAAGTTCGTAATGTGGAAAATTCGTTAAATAGAAATGAACCTTTTAAAATACTTTAAACTACAGAAAACAGATTTTTAATTCATAAACACTAAACATTATTAAAAAACTTAACTAATCACACTTTTTTTTGTAAATAATATATATATTTTATTATTATTCATTTTACCTATCAAAAAGAAATCTGTAAGGACAACAAGAATTTAAAAAATATATTGTCCGGAAATACACTGTATTTTCAGTTTTAAGAAAATATTTACATTAAAATTAATGAATTTTAATGACAGTATCGTATTCATTATAACAAGTAATTTTAAGCATTGTATTACTACATGCGTCCTTAAATTTAATTACTGAAACTTATTTACTACAGAACAGCCCTTTTGAGTGTGAAAAGGAGGATATTGAAAGTTTGCATTTCCTTAATGAAATTCAAAGAATGACAGGGATTTTACTGCTCTCGTTGAGTTAGGCACCTGGTAAAACTAATTCAAGGTTATTGAGCATTATAAAATGTGTAAAAGAAAGAATAAGTTTGAAGTGTCCGGAAATATTTTGAGAAATAGGGAGAAAAAAAAATTATATCAGAAGAAAAAGTTTGTTAAATATAGAATATACTTCGCTATTTGGAGGTTATTTTACGAAGAAATTCGCAAAATGTTGTTGGTTCCGAGAAAAAGTTCGCAAAATAGAGGTTCGTTAAATAGAGGTCTAACTGGAATAACTTTTAATTATTGTGAAAACTATGTCAGAAAGGTTAAAACTTTGTGGGTCATATTATCATTCAATCCAAATAAACATATTCTGAACGAGACATTTTACTTAAATGAAATCAAATAAGTACCACATAGAAATAGGACATTTTTACTAAATAAATTTTCTGATTCAAAACAAATTAGAAGCAGCTATGGATTTTCATTCGTTTAGAAATATGCAAATTTATGTCAATTAAGAGTGTCAAAAGTTTCACTTCCGATTTTAATTTGCTGATTATAATTCTCTTGCTCAAAAGCAGCATTTAACCTTTAATCCTATTGCAAAAGAACACTATTTGTACACTTGCTAACAAATTCAAAATGCCAGTAACATTTTCTATTAGGTGACAGTAATTTGACGAGGATCTTATTCAGAAAAATGAAACTAGATTATTGAATTACAATTATCAAAATTAGGTTTTGTCCAACAAAAGTAGACATCTAATACATACATACTATGTTTTAAATGTTTTCTTAAAAATGTAATTTTTTTTAGCTCCCCCCCCCCCCCCCCAAAAAAAAAAATTACTTTAAAAATATTTAAAATTTGGGGAAATAATTTTTGAAAATGTATACATATAAAAAATAACTTTCTGATGGCAAAAACAAAATTATGATAGTTGTATTGGGTAATCTTGGGTTTAAATTTTCACATGTTCTCTTAAGATAACAAACATGGTTTAGATATTTAAAATGCATACTTGCCCCCCCCCCTCAAAAAAAAAACATAAGTAAAAATTCAAGAAGTTTGAAATTACCTATTTTGTTTTTTTTTAATGAAAGATAAAGTTCACCTATTCAGTAATTGAATTAAATGTCTTACTGACTAATGGAGAATGTCAATCCATTAAAATAATTATAATTTTGACTGAAGGATCACATAAAACTATGGAAGGAGGACGAAAAAAAAAAAAAAATAAATAAATAAAAATCTATTTTTAATACTGTAAAACAGTGGTTCTTAAACTGTAGACCTCAGATCCCAAGGAGTATGCAATGCATATGTAAGGGATCACAAAAATCTTAAGTTAAATTTTTCCACTTATCTACAACCTGCAAGAAATCTTATGTATAACATGAAAGGGAAAACTTAGAATACTGTAAAAAGATATTCTGAATTACCTTATTTATTTATATATATCTTACATGCGATATTGTAAAGAATATCGATAATTTCAGCTTTAAATCTGGTGGTTTGCGAAAACACAAAAGAGATTCATTGCAACCAATTATCCAACCAAACGATTTAGAATTGTTGCTGTTAAGCATTGTTTATATATCTTTCAAGGAACTTTTAAAAGAATGGCAACCGTGTTGTCTATTTAGTGGATTTTTTATTTTACAAAATCTACTATTAATTTCATACAGTTTGTTTTTGTTATTTTCATAAATTTGTCAATTATTACTGTTCAGAAAAAAAGTGGTAATTTCTGAATTAAACACCCCCACCCCCTGCTAAATTGACAATATTGGATGGCACATACAACTTACCAAAATCTTGTAGTACATTTTACACACCCAATGAAACAATGTAAAAGCATGTAACTCATGTAAATGACTGCTGTAAACGATAAAATTGCCAGAAAATAACAAGATTAACAGAAAAAAAAACACATTTATTTCAAATAAATGAATCCAAAAGAATGTCATTAAAGTTGTACAAATTTTATTAAAGGTTTTACTTCAGCATGTAAAACATAGCATTAAATATTTTAATATAGTACAGGTTTTTTCTAAGCAATTTTTACAGGTCTAACTACATACTGCAAGCAATTTAAATTCATATATATGTCCATATAACACATTTTTGTAAATGCTCCACATTTGTATTTTTGAATATTGCACAATTTATACAAGTTGAACACTATGTTACCAGTTTCTCCTTAAAATAACAGATTTTCATCAAAAATTAATAGGCCGCCCAAAGTAAGCTGAGAGATTAGCTTCTCTAAAAGCTTCTGACACAGTCTAAGGAAGAAAAAATATAATCACAAATCAATAGTTTCATCAGAATAATGCATTATATATATATATATACACACACAAGTATCCTTCCTTACCATTGAACAATAGTAAATACTTAGAACTATACTTCTAAAACTAGCAGTTTAATTGCCAGAATTTTTCAAATATGATCATATGAGATTCAGATATCATCATATGAAAACTCCTTTACATCAAAATAGTTATTTTTTTTAAGTTATTGAAATTGTGATACAGTCCCTCAGTCCTATAAATTACATTTAGAAAACTTTTTCCGGTGCTTTTAAAGTAAAACAGTTAAAATTCCATTCTTTTATGGTCAAAACTTACAGAAACATGATATTTTGAATTTTCAGCATTTTCTCGCACTAAAAAAACAAAAACAAAAAATGCATTTTTAGCAAAAGTTCATAAAATTCAAAGTATCACAACCAGGTTAGTTTACAACAATTGAATTTGTACTGTTTTACTTGTTATAGCATGGAGAAAACTTTTAAAAATATAAAAACTTTCATTCCATAATAAAAAAAATATTTTTATGTAAATAGATTTTTATATGACAAGGAACAACATTTGAGACATTTTTGGAATTAGAACTATATCTCTAAAACTAACGATTTAGGTATTGGCTATTGTTCAATGATAAGAAGGGACAGTCTATAATTTTGTTCTATGTATAAAAAAAGCAAACCAAACACACATTTCCAAAAAATACACAACAACAAACTTTTCAATATTTTAGTAAATTCTGAAATATTACATAAGCTTACTTTTAGTTCTACAACTTACTTTAACATTTCAGCAAATTTTTAAGTATTTGTTCAGACAAATAAAAATAATACACAATTGTAAAATAATAAAAGAAAAATGGATAAGGGGAAAATGCATGCAGGAAAAAATGTGGTTGGTCCTTTAAAAAGCATAATTTTCCTGTTGATGAAAGGAACAGACAATTTAATAATTAAGAGAAAATAGTTTCCATTAACACAATGAAATTCCCTTATTACCAAAAACCCCACTTTTTTTTTCTTTCTAGAGTGAACACAATTTCGAATATGTGAATACAAAATTATAGCTCTTTCTACAACATAGTGTTTGAATTACGTAAAAAAAACCCTATCCACATTACAATCTGTTATAAATTTAACATTAGAAGTTCAAACTTTAAACCTTCATAATTTCTAAGGTACTTGATGAAATGAGTCGCCGTTTGGTATTCGAAGGCAAAATTTACCAAAGAATTCAAATATGATGTCAAAGTTAGGCATTAATTAGTATTGAAAATTTAAAGTTTATTACATGTTCTATATGTAGACGCTGCACCCTAAGCAAAATTTAAATATAGTATTAATTAGTAAATGTTATTAATAATTGATTGGTACTAGCCACAGTTTAACACGGTGATTTGTGGTAGAGGTTTTTTTTTTTTTTTTTTTTTTTTTTTTTTATGACTGTACAAGGACTTAATAGCAAAAGAAAAGGTTGGATAACTTAAAATTTTATTTTTAAAAAGTTGCTAAAATGTAAGATTTCATTGTAAAACTGAAAATTCTGCATTACCATAAAAAATGTAAAAAAATCCTGCTAAAGAAGTGTTATTTTATGATGAGACAATTTCTGACAATTAATCAGTTTCATTCTAGTATAATTTATATTAGTAACCTTAAAAGCAAAAGATATACAATAAAACTTGGCATGACAGAAATGCTACGGACCGGATTTTTTTTTTTTTTTTTTTGAAAAGCTTGTCTTATAAGATATAATTGTATTACATTGTAAGTTATTATACAGTATTTCATTCATCAGGACCATAAAATGTCTCCATTGTACACAGTTTACATTTTCACATATATTATTTTATATTACTTTTTAATGAAAAAAGTATATATAACTGATGAATTTATAAAGGAGAAAAATAATAAATCTTATGCTTAAAATATATTCCAAGTCTACTCTAATAACTATACTTTTCTAAACACAAAATATTTAGATTACAATATAATTTAGGTTATTTTCTTATTGTATATATTATAGGTGCAGATTCCCAAAATTTGGAAGTAGCCAGTGGCTCCTAAACACAAAAATTCCAAAGAATGTGAAATGTATAAAAACAATAGTGTTTATATGGAAAAAAAAAAAAAAAAAATATGCAAACAAACTCACGAATTCAAAATGAAAAATTATTTAACATATACAACAAAACACAGACTAATTACATCCAATTTCTATATTTAATTTAATCATAAAATTCTTTAAGTTTGATTATTAAGTATAAGTCTTAAACCATGTACATTTCAAAGATAAAGTTCAACAAGATATAGTTTAAAAAAATGCATAAGCTAAGCAATCATGGTAGTGGAGATTATTAGAAAAACAATACTTCTTATTTTGTCATACAAAAGTACATATAAAAAAAATGTGAATGTGTGAGATGCGAGATTACTTTGCACTATAATTTGTTTTTCTATAAAAAAATTATCTTAAAAAAAAATCTTATCACAGACTATGTAAAATTATCTGGCTCAAACTGTTATGAAGAACACTGCTACTCGAAGCAATAGTTCGCTGTGTTAACCCCTTCGGGATGAGAGTCTTTTACAGAATTTTTAATCTTTAATCACCGGTTTTTTTAAAACAGAAATTTTTTTCTAATTGAATCGGGAAAATGCTTAGATTAAATAAGGCAAAATTTACAATAAAAGCTTACTGGTGAGAATAATCCCCGATTCTGAGCACCTTACACGGCACGAATACCAGTCACTCGTCCCCAAGGGGTTAAACAGATCATTCTGGAATGTTATTAAAAAATAACAAAGTTTGTTATGTGTTTTAGCTGAAATCTTTCCTCCTGTGTACAATACTGGTTTTGTATATAGTTAAACCAGATTGTTCCTCAGAAAAATAACGATTACACAAAATTACGTTAAATTAAAAATTCAATCTATTAAAATGTTATCATTTATCTAATATTGTCTGCTATTAAAGCATAAAAGTAACAAACAGTAAATTTTAAATTAAATTCGACGATGGGATTTTATAGAAACTTCCCGCCATAATTATATACAGTTTGCAATGCAAGGCCTGAACATTTCATGAATAAACAAATCTCTAATGTTTTTTGTACCATAGATAAACTTTCCGCCTCAAAAGTATTTTTAAAAAATTATAAAATTATTAAAAAAATTATTCTCTTGGAACAAACTTTTCTATTTCGCAAACTAATTGAGATATGCTGCTGCTGCTGAGTTCATTCGCAGTGCATATCAATGTGATTTTTTTCTCTCGATTCCACAAATATCAGATTTTAAGAAAATGAGAAATTGCAAATCCATGTAAATGTGGCATTCATGTTTAATCATATTAATTATGGACAATAGAAAAAAGCGGCAAATATTGCAGAATTATGGAAGAGAATCCACAGATTTGATAAAAAAGCAGAAATCTGCCGCTCAGCAGAAAAGGGCCATTCTTGTAAAACACATGGTGACTTAGACGTCGAAAGTTAGTGGCCAAAGCAAAAAATTTAGCCACCCTGTGGCGACTGGTGATCATGAATCTGTGCCTATAGTATATACATTAAGCTTAAACTATTTTTTTAAATATTTTATCTGTAGTGAAAAAGAAAAAGGAGTTTAGACATTTTTCCTACGATTGTACTTTTACATTGAACACTACATTTACATTTGAACACTTAAGCACGTAAACAAAGAAAAAAAAAAATAATAATACCTAAAAATAAAAAATTATTGACCAAAAGACATTTTTCACATCTGCAATAAACAGAAAATTACATAATTCTCATAAATAGTGTCAATTTAGCAATAATGATGTGAAATTGCTCAAATCATAAATAAAACTTTGGCACGAAAAATTAACTCAGTATTTCTATCTGATGAGAATTATATAAACAATTTATATTAACTGCTGTGTTAGAAGATAGCAGTAATAAATAAAATCCTCTTTTAATAACCAATGTATAAGTAACTGAGCTTTGGATATGTTGCAGATATGCAACGTAGTGATACAAATGGTTAAGTTTAAGCCTACAATATATATGTATAAAGCAATTCTCAAAATCAACTTACAGGATGGGCATGGCATACTCTAGCAACGTCCTCTGATGATGCTCCATATTCCATCGCCAGAGCAGCTTCATTTATTAATTCACCAGCACCCTAAAATTGGAAGGTAGAATTTTTTATATGTTTATAAATAAGTGTTGTGTAATGAACTAACATTTAAAGCTGAATTTTTACCATTTTGTATTTAAGTACTTTTGCATTTCTATCACCAAATGTATATGTCATAGGCTAATTGAGAAGTCTGTCTCTTTGCAAAGAGCATATGTCACTTTAGGATTATTGAAAAATGACCAATTTTTTCTCAATCAACTTGATAATTTTTAGGGTTATTGAAATGAGACTATGCCACTTAAGAGGGTAATTATAAAATGACCAGTTGTTTGCCAATCAGCCTTCTTTTTTCTCCCCAAGCTCATTGCAACCATCCTATGCAGTTTTAGGTCAATTAGAAAATGAACAAAGGCTTATTGTTAAATCTGGTTTTTCTAGGCTTATTAAAAGTAAGTCCAAGGTAGTGAATGTTTATGCATGATTTAATTTTATTTTAAGAATAGATATTGTGCAAACACCCAGAGAGCATGGAGAAGTATCGATAAAAACTGCAAATGGAACATATTTTTATTTTTTTCCAGAATTATGCAGAGAAGATGCTTTGCTGAATGAAAATAATTATTAAAATAACGTTAGTGCTGTATCAATAAAATCTGCAGATGAGGCAGGTTTTTAATAATTTCCCAGAATTACATTATGATGATGAATAAAAATAGTAAATGTAAAAAAGCTGCATTATTGGCACATGTGATTTACGCACCTGAGTGCCTGGGACTTGTGACTACTTTATTTTTATTTTAAGTCTGTAGCGGGATCAAATTAAGCAAGCAATGCCTGAGATCTAATAGTGAAACTCCAATCAAAATACCCTCCAAAAATTATAAGAATCTGCAACATGTGGCATAAATGAAAAACTTTGTACAGCACATATAAAAGCCCGAAATTATCAAGTGGTATTGCTACCAACTATCTGCGACCCCACCATTCATAAATGTTGGAAGAGATCCACTAAACATAAAAATTTGAATTTTCTCCCTCTATATAAAGTATGTCAAACTCTTTTACTGCCGCAGACCAAATTAAGCATATATACAAAGCTATGGGTCACATAAAAAAATAGATAATATTATTACCATTGCACAGAATAAAATTTGCATGCACATAACATAGCATTGTTAAAGAAATAGTCATGTAAAGTTCCAGAGTTGTTACTAATCCTAGTTTATTTTATCATTTTTCGAAAAAACACTCAACATTACTTTTTAAGAACCAAATCTACAAAATTTAATTTAATTTTCTAAAGTGTATTCATTTTAAAAATTGTTTGTACATGCTAGTCTGTTAATCTTTATCTAGCAAAGCCATATCTGTCAATCTTCCACATTTTTTTTTCAAATAAAAATTTTTTTAAATATACTTTTTGAATCAGAAAATTTATTTTGTAAACTGTGTCTTGTATCTATCTGCTACTTCTTTGATTTCAGTTATTAAATACATTTTCTGGTTCAAATTATGTTTATTTGACTTGAAAAATAACCAAAGATTGGCTGATACGCAAAGATGTCGTACAAAAGTGCACTTTTGAACATAGGCTAAAATATGTCTAATCGATTGATAAATAATTACAGAACTTTGGAAATACCATACCCATATATTTGCACTCAAATATAGAATCACACTGAATTTTGATTAACAGCACTAATAGATTGTAAGCAACAATTTTAATATCAATCATTATTAAATAGATTAAATTAATTTTCACGATTCTTGAAATTTAAAAATCTTCTTTTGAATTAATTTTTTAATTTATTTTCAGTATATGCTAAAAATTTTCACTCCTGTGACTTTTATAATATCTGACAACACTTAAAATGAAATGTATTAAAATTCTTTTGTCAAAGTAAAAAGCTCTAATTGAAAACGTTAATACTATCAAATAATATGATGGCATTATGAAATTTGCCTTGAATTAAAGTTTGCTCAGGTGCTTGTAATTTCAAATGAATACTTCAAGTACTTTGTCCATTGGTGGCTTTTTAATAATCCCCCATTCATAACGTGTGAATCTGAAATGAAAATGGTAACTTTCTGTAACAGTTCAAAATTAACAGTCAAAACTTTAAAATGGAAAGCCATCAAATTTCTGTATAAGGAGGTAGATCTGTTTATCTTCAGTATCAAAATTTCAAAGATATTTTCTAGATTTGATTAAGCGTACAAATATAACATATGTTTATAGGCACCATAAGTTTTTAAGCACATATCCGGCTTTAATAAATCTACCTTGCTATATATAATACTTTCTATGAATGGTATACTTATGTTTGTAGTATTTTCAATTTAATTGCTCTGTGAACATCATTTCTTCCATTTTGTAGTAAATAATTTGACTCGCAGATTATTTAATTTAATAAACATACAATAATAATTTTTTATAAAGTTAATTAATTTTTTCAATAGTCTGGGTGAAATCACGCTGTATCTCTTTTAACACTTTCACAGGGTTCGTACACATTTCTTTAAATAAAAATCAAGGACTTTCAATGACCAAAACCAAAAAATGTAAGGACCTACGAATTAAATAATCTGTTAAATTATAATATGCATTTTTTAATAAAGAGTTTCATTTTTGTAAATACAAGTTTTAAACATTCAAATGGCCAGGAAAAGGGGAATGTGGCAGTAGAAATTAAAAAAAATTTTAAATAAGAAATACAGCAGAAGAAAAAACTAATCAGATGTGCCAATTTCAAAACTTTCTTCAATTTCATACATGTTAATACTTCAAAATTCGCTATCAGAGTGCCAAAATTAAATGACAATTTATGCCCATCATGAGGATTCTAAAGATATGAAATTCCGTGCATTAGTTTTTGAGATATGACTATTGCTAAAATCGTGTAAATCCTACAAAAATGTAGCATGGCAGCGTCACCTGTTGAGTGATTTACACTAAAACCTAGTCAGCAACAACTTATGCCAATGTCTAACTGAATCTGAAGTTTGATGAAAATCCGTACAATACTTTTTCAAACAAAACTATAGCAAAAATCGTGAAAAATCCCACATAGCAGCGCCACCTGTCGGGCAATTTACACCAAAACGTAATCAGCACCAATATTTATCAAGGTATTCCTGAATCTAAAATATGAAAATTCATGCATAAGGCAGCATAGCAGTGCCACCTGTCTGATGATTTACACCAAAACGTAATCAGTACCAATATTTATCAATGTACAGTCGGCTCTCATTAATTCGAAATCGGATAAATCGAATCTTCGCTTAATTCGAACTAAACATGAAGTCCCGAAATTTTCAATGGCATAATAACGCTAAAACTTTTCATTGATTCGAACTCATTTTCTCTTGACTTCGTTTAATTCGAACTAACGAGAATTGCATTTTTTCATTTTTTCTTACTTTCTCACAGACTTCAGATCCTTGAAATAACTTTCTTTCTTTCATTTTTGTCAGAATTGTTCTGAACTAGTATAATAGTCCCATGCATTTGATATCCTCTTTTTTAGTGCGCCCCGCCCCGTCTGTCCATCAATGACACCTCCGCCCCTTCTTCCATTGTGTTTGTTCCTAATGCCTTCCACAGCATTTGACCCAGTGACATTCCGAGAAATTCACAGGGTGGACATCTGTTAAAGATAGGGGAAACCCGTTTTATCACTACATTCTCTTTGCAGTGTGGGGATCGAATTTTTTAGTCAATGGTTTTACTTGCTGCTAAAGTGTTTTTTGAGAAAGTAAAAGATCTTGTTTCTTTAAAATATGGCTCCACGTGGAAGTTATAAATCGTTAACTTTAGAAGCTAAAGTAGAAATTATTAAAAAGGTAGGATGTGGCCGATCTAAGACAGAAATTGCTGCAGAATATGGAATACAAATAATACACTCTCTACTTACTTGAAAAATAAAGAATTCTTCCTGAAATCATGGGAAAAGGAAAGATTTGCTAAAGGACGAAAACGTATGAGAACAGCAGCCGATGAGGATTTAGAGGAAGCTTTACTGTTATGGACAAAGGATGCATTGGCAAGAAATGTACCTTTGAGTGGACCTATATTGGCAGCTAAAGCGAAAGAACTTGCACTACTCATGGGTATTAAAAATTTCAATTGCAGCGAAGGATGGCTGACACGTTTTAAGCACCGAAATAACATCGTACACAAAACTGTGTGTACTGAAAGTGGTGCCGTAGACCTCGCTGCTTGCAAAGAATTCTGCGAAAAGCTACCCGAACTTATTTCTACTCATGCAATGAAAGACGTGATTAATGCCGATGAAACAGGGTTGTTTTATAGACTTCTTCCTAATAAGACTTTAACATTTAAAGGTGAAACGTGCACAAGTGATAAACTTAGAAAAGACAGGATAACTGTGATGGTAGGTGCCAATATGGATGGAAATGAGAAGTTAGAATTGTTAGTTATTGGTAAATCAACTAATCCACATTGCTTCAAAGGAGTGAAAACACTGCCTGTTGATTACGTGACAAATGCCAAAGCCTGGATGACGCGTGAAATCTGTACCAGTTGGTTAAAAGAACTTTATAAAAAATTTTCTCGTGAAAACAGAAAAATTCTATTGCTGCTAGATAATATGCAGAGTTATCGTAAAAGGGTTCTAGACACATTTTATTTTCGGTTGATCTTAAAGAAAGCTACGACATAAAACTACTCACGGCCATCAACGACTTATATGCGGCGTGGGACGCCGTACAACCCGAAACAATAGAAAAATGCTTTCGACATGCAGGATTTATCCATCCATCTAAAAAGAGTGGGTATAATGCAAATGGCGAAAACGACAGACCTTTCAAAGAAAAAGAATTTCCAAACGTTTCTGAAAAGATCCAGTGTGATATTACATTTGCAGAGTATGTAGCAGCCGATAATAGTTTAGAAGTATCTGGACCCTTAACTGCGGAAGAAATTGTTGAAACAATTCACGAAAAATGCAATGAGGAGACGGAATCGGATTCTGGTGATTCTGCTACTATGTCCCAAGTGCTTTCCTTACCCACAGAAAAGTCAACTGCACAATCAATTGAGTGTTTGCGTACATTTATCCTGATGCAGCCGTCATCGGACAAAGAACTTAACTGTTTGTTACAAATAGAAAAACTGGCTAAAAAGTCAAAAATGAATAGTAGATACACACAATTGATATTTTTTTTCATAGAGATGATAAATAAGTGCAAATAATTTCTTAAATGTTCATCTAATTTCAGGTAAGGAAATTATAGTACAATTAAAATGTAATTTTAAATACAGTTGTTTTATAGTGCATAATTAATTTTTATGTTTTATTTATATTATTTTAATATTATTAATTATTTATGTATTTATATCTTTTAATTTAATATTAAGTCATATTCTAACGAAAACAGCCGAAATAAATTAAAAAAATACCATAATATTAATTCCTTTGTAATAGTACCCCTTTAAACATGTTTTCCTCTCATACTTTCCGTAATTCGAACTCTGGATAATTCGAACATTTCTTGTGGTCCCGACGAGTTCGAATTAACGAGAGCCGACTGTATATCTGAATCTGAAGTTCGATGAAAATTCATGCATTAGTTTTTGAGATAGAGCTATTGCAGAAATTGTCAAAAAATGCAAGTACTGTTTAAGTGAGTTGGGGGAAAGGGTGGAGTCCGAGTAAAGGGAAAATGTCAATTTCGGGTGGGGAGAGAAATCTTCATTATCGATTATTTACTGTCACAATAAAATGACAAATATAGCAGATTTATTTTTAAATTAACCTTTATCCAGTGATCCCACTGTGGGACCACCTAATTTTAATAAAATTTTGCTTTTATAATAAAAACTTAAAAATACAAGTTTTTACTTTCTAAGAAGTTTGTTTGTGAATTCCGGTGTCCATTAATCATTTCATCATTTTACGAACAGAATTTTCCTGTACCAGAAAGTGTTAAACAGTTTTAAAGTGTTTTTAAACTTTGAGTACTGTCCAGGGGGGATGCAAAAACAGGGAAGCAAAATTTTGAGAGGTTGAAATTTTAATGAAATAAATTGTCTTAGAATTTTATGGCTGATTATTTATTCACTATAAAGCAACAAATAGAGTAATTTTAAACTTTGGTATTGTGGAGGAATGAGCAAAAGAAGGAAGTGAAATTTGGGGAGGAGAGGCAAGGGGAGGTTACAATTTATTTTTAAATCAAAAATTCAAAGAAATGCAGAAGAGTTTCATCCCTGATTAAGAAATAATACAAAATAAAATTAAGCACTTTTAAGGACTTTTTGTAGATTTTGCATGAAAATAAGTACTTTTAAGCACTAAAAATTCTATTTGAAAAATGTAAGCACTTTTAAGGACTTTCACGGACTGTACAAATCCTGTTTCAGGACCAAAGCACTTCCATTGCTAAAATGCTGAAATGAATGAATGCTACCAGAATTTAGGAAGAGATTTATTTTAAAATAAGAAAAAAGCTATATTTCACAATAATAAACAGAAATATTTGTACCAAAATTCTGGTACCATTGTGCCATTTGGAAATTAGAATTATGTCGTTTCATAAACATACCACTGCCCTTGAAAGGGTTAAGAATAATCAGTTTCAGTTTTGATAGTTTATCTGTACGATGTTTGGCCATATTTCATGAGTTTTCTTTATACTTGTCCTGAAGCACCTCAAATGTTTCATTCTTTTCAAACATAAAATTTCAGTTCTCCTTTTAATATAATGGAATTGTAAATCACCTTTCAAAAATATCTGTGATGTTCATCTTCAGTTAATCATATTTATTAATACTGGCAGAGAGCTTTAAGAATTATTTTAAACAAATCCTGGTATATGTGCGAGTATGGCAATAAAATTTGTGTGTATCAATAAAGAAGAAAAGAAGGATCAAACAGGATTCATTAACAATGACACATTTAGTAACCTAATATCCAAGTAATGAAAATAATTAAAGAACTTAAATCCACAATTCATGTTTGACGAAAGCCCAAGTGGAGAACCTGGATGACATATTCGGGCTTTTCGTGTCAAGCACAAAAATGATAATTTGTGTCATATTCAAAGGATTTCATTTAAAAACTATTTAACTTTATATTTTGAAAGTTCTAACTGTTCTTAATTAGCGTCGAATTCTGTTAATTTTAAAATACACTTTTTAAAATTAATACAGCATAAGTAAAATCACAGAGAGTAGTAAAACAAAGTATTAATTTCGACATAAAACTCAAATATTATAAGTAAAATACGGCAAAAGTTTTATGAATCTTTAAATTTTCAGACTCAAGATCCCGCACTATGCTATATTCTGATTGATTATCTTTGTATCCACAATTTCGTGGAGCTAAAATTAAAAATTAAATTACATCTGTCTCTACTCTATACATCAGTGCTGTTAGATGAAAGGATTTTTTTAAAAATTCAGAATGCTATCACATTCTGAAGAGAAATATTCCATTTTTTAAATAACTGAATAAATAACACAAAATTTACTATACAAAAATAGTGGTAGCATTCTAAATAAAAAAAAAAGGCCCACCTAACTGGTTTCACTGATATACATATGTTTCCAATGTTTGCCGTCTCTAAAACCATGGTTGGTGTAAGTGTGTTAGGGGTAAAGTGTATTTTCAGCATACGCATTCAAACAACTAAATCATAGGTATAATGCCAAAGACTTGGCAGGCCACAAAGAAGTCGGTAAGCCAGTTGCGGCCCGCAGGCCACATGTTTGACATGCCTGCTCTATATTGAGTAATAAAATAAAATATGCACAATTGTACTCACCCAACAAACTAGGTGACAACCTAAAATTCTATCAGTTGCTTTGTCAGAAAGAATTTTCACAAAACCATCAGTTTCTGCATTTGTTTTAGCTCTGCTGTTTGCTACCATAGGGAATTTTCCAACTTTGTATTGCACACCCTTAAGGGAAAAAAAAAAAAAAAAAAAATTAAACAGAGCACCTTTTTTTCACCTTCGAAATTAAAATTAAATTCAGAAAATAATAAACACACACACATACAAAAATTAATGCAGTTTTGTAGAATTATAATAAATATGAAATATAACAAAGACCACTAATCCACACAGCTTGTCACTAAGATTATGTTGATTACATTTTGTGAATTACAGGTTATGTCTATTTATTGTGTGTTTGCTTTTTTTTTTTTTTTCTTTTGCACATTTTAACACATTTAGATTAATAATGAATAGGTACAGTAAAGACACACATATACTATAGATTATATAACAGATATGAATTGAAATACAACTGATTTATATAATACATTAGTACAATGGCTCATTACTTCAGATTACTTGCTTGCTGAATACATAGTTTAAATTTCATTTCTATACATTATAATTATTTTTTACTGGATTACAAAAAATGATTAGCTCAAAAAATAAAAATATTTCCATCAAAGTAAAACCTGCAACAAATATATGAGTGTTTTTCGGTTTGGAACAAAACTAATAAATCACAGCTCTGACATTTATTTCCTCATAAAATAAATGTTATTTTCATCTGAGTTTGCAAAATGCCTTCAAGACAATGTGGCCAAGAAAGTATGAAATTTACATAATTATTTAACTTAAACCCTTTAAAAAATAAAAATAAAAAATATATTGAGTTTGAAAAAACTTTTAAAGCTTCATTAGTGTGGTTCACAGAATTGTGATAACAGGGAAAAGTAATTTCACAGGGTTTGTTACATTATTTTAAATAAAAATCCAAGGACTTTCAAGGACCAAAACTAAAAAAAAAATTAAGGACCTATAAACTATTGAATTATAATATGAATAGCAGATTCAGTAGGAAATACAATGACTATACCCACTACTATACTACTATGATGTCAGTTCAGGGCCATAATCAGATGGAGGCAGAGTGAGCTGAGACCCCCACCTCTCCTAGCAAATTCTTGAGTGCCTTCCAGATTTCATAATCTTTTAGTGACAATACATATATTACACTAAAAAAAAATTCAACTTTAGAGTCAAACGTTTTATTATGGTAGGGACCTTTTCTCCCCTTCTGTCTATATTTATTTATCTTTAGAATAGAGAAAAGATAAGTTGTGCATTAGCCCCAGAAATAAATTCCAAAGCCCTCACTGACTATGCGCCAAGCAGTTACGGCTGTGTGTCATTTACCAGTCAATCAACGTTGACTTCAAATATTGGGAGAGAGAGGGAATTGGGTGAGGCTTATTTGCATTTATTTATGCTGTGGAGATCGGTAAAGTGATAACTGAAGAGAAAGCTGGATTTCTGTGGAATTACACTTGCAGTACGCAAGGTAGGGTATTTTATGAAGGGGTCGTTTTTCTGAAACAGAATTTTGTGAGGAGCCTTTTTTCCCCCAAGGTTGAATTTTGTGAAGGGTTTGTTTAGTTTTTCTGATATCGAATTTTGTGAAAGGTCTGTCAACAAACTAAATTTTTCCTTTGGATAGAGCCCTAATTAGTAAAAATTGAAACTATAGGTTTTATTACTGAAAGGTTCTATTATATGAAATTGAAGGTTTCTCAACAAAAAAGTACCTGACTAAAAAAATGAAAATAAACTATTAGAGCAATATATTGTAGTCCTCAACAACACTCACAAAACCATGAAATCTTATCACAGATGGAAAAGTGAAGGGAAGGGGGGAGGGTAAATATGATCAAAAGATTGAAAAATCCCATACATTTTTTTCCTACCAGTGAAAAACTTTTCCACTTTGTAAGGGGAAATGTATGCTCTAAGCTGGAGCAATTAACACTAGATTTTTTTTACTACATTAAAATGCATATTCTTCATAATAATTTTCGTTTATTTTAAACAGATACATGAAATTAGAGAGCCGGTGGAGAAAATGGGCTAAATGGTATAAATATATATGCATTGCAATACCTTCAAATTCATATTGCTGTACAAAAAAGTTATATTTTCAGATGATTTCAAACATAACATTAGAAACCGTAAAATTGACGATTTCTGGAAATCTAGTGTTAATATAATGCACATATTTGCATATTTTCCATGTATTTGCAGAGAAACTCTAAATATTCCAGAGCAGTTGTTAACGTTGGATTATAATCTCATTAATTTCTAATCATTTTGGGAAGAAAAACAATATAGGATATGTGAATACATACATCATAGTTTGCATGCTATAATATTATAACTATATAACAAATATATATATATATATATATATATATATATATATACAAATTTTCATTGCTAATCATGCATAGTGGAAAAAATGCAGAGATAAAAATTTATTTTACTTAAAAAAAAAAAAAAAAAAAAAAAAAAAACTTAGTGGAATTTAGCTGCTAAAAGTAAGTAAATACTATTTAAGACAGTTTCTTATTTAAAAAGGCTTCTTTTTATACTCTTTTAAATGTTTCTTTTATCTTTCTAAAAATGTACTTTTTTTTATATGGCTGAAGGAGAAATTTCATCCTTACTTTTGAAAAATTGTTTTAATGTTAATTTAGGAAATATTATATCTAGAAAAATTCAGTAAAACCAAAAAGTATACAAATAAAATTGAAATACTTCTTTTTTTAACTGTTCTTCAGTTTTACCAATCCAAGACACTTCAGGATGTGTATATATAACAGATGGTACACAATTATAATCAATATGAACAGCTCCGCCAGCAATTCCTTCCACACAAACGATTCCTTTAAAGGTAAAAAAATAATAATGTTATAATCCAGTAAGTTTCAACGTAATAATCGGCTAAAATTTTGTAAGAAGCACATTATCATGTGAATTTAAAATTTATGAACATTATTTCAATTAGCAAAATAAAATTCCTTTTGCTCCTCAAAGTTAAATGTTTCTTGAAAATACTTCCAACTGTAACAAATTGTGATGCTTAGCTACATCTTTAACTTAATACACTAATAATAACTCTTTATGAAACTTTTGTAAATTTTTTTACACAGATCTTTAACCACTTGTGCTTTTACCCCTAACTTATCTTGGGGTAAACATTAAAGTGGTTAAGTTCAAAATTCATATCTCATCCACTATTTAATTTTTTTTTTCTAAACCAAAAGAAAAACGCCCATGTCACTTTCATAATTTACAATTTTTAGTAAGGACATTCATTACAGAAGTCTGATTTAAGAAGATACAATATACCTGAAAACCATTGGCACAGCCAAAGGGGGGAGGGGGAAATTCTGGGTTTTAAAACCCTTCAAGGAGCATTTCAAAAATGATAAGAGGCATACAAAACTAGAGTGTAAAAAAAAAATCTTATTTTTTTTAATTTGAATTATATATATTTTTTAATTATTTAAATTAGATTTTTCTTATTTAAATCTGATTTTTCTTATTTTTTTCCCCAGTGATCAAATACAGAATAGCTACCAAGAGTTTTAGGCCTCCAAAACAGTTAAACCCCTAATTGCTAACATAATCTGTGATTTTACACTTTAATTAATAAAATTATAATTATTAGTCAGTAATATATAAATTATTAAAACTGCAAATTAGTAGTTTCATTAGTTAGTAGCATACAATAATGTTATATACTTACATTAATATTTTGTAATAATTATGTAAAACTATATTAAATACTGGTGACATTTATACTTATTAAAATTATTAAACAATTAACTCTGTAATTAAGAACATAATGTACATTTTTATGCTTTAATTACTAAAATGATAATTAATAGTTTAGTACTCATTCTAGAAAGAAAAAGGGGCAGTATGCTAGTTCCAAACTAGCTAGATGTGCCAATCCCGAAACTTTCTTCTATCTCATATATTTTAATATTTCAAAATGTTGTTACAAATGTCAATATTTCAATACTATATCAACTTTGACTTTCATCTTAAATTTCTGCTTCAGTCAATTAATCGGAGTAAAAACGAGTTAATCTCGATCAAATTAAAATAAATAGTTTTCTGTTAATCTGTGGTATATCAGCTGTTCGCGAATAATCGGCTTATCAGGATGGTAAGTTCCCGTCACTCGATCAGCTGCCAGTGTACAATAGAACTACGAAAAATCAAAATTACACAAAAATCGCTATTATAGTGCACCCTTTAGGCAGAATTTTTCCAAATTCAGGGAGGACTTTCTTGCCATGACCAAAAACCTACACAAAAAATTTGGTTCAATTCTATGCATAACTTCATACACTTTTCAATGGTACAATATTGAAAATTGCACAAAAAATCGCTATTACAGTTCCCCATTCTGGCGGAATTTTTCCAAATTCAGGGAGGACCTTTTTGCCAAGGCCAAAAACATACATAGAAAATTTTGTTCAATTCTATGCATAACTTCATACACTTTTCAGTGATACAATATTGAAAATTGCACAAAAATCGCTATAACAGCACCTGCTTCTGGCAGAATTTTTCCAAATTCAGGGAGGACCTTCTTGCAATGACCAAAAATCTACACAAAAAGTTTGGTTCAATTCTATGCATAACTTCATACCCTTTTCGATGGTACAATATTCAAAATGGCACAAAAATCGCTATTACAGTGCCCCCTTTCGGCAGAATTTTTCCAAATTCAGGGAGGACTTTCTTGCCATGACCAAAAACATACACAAAAAATTTGGTTAAATTCTATGCATAACTTCATACACTTTTCGATGATACAATATTCATAATGACACAAAAATCGCTATTACAGCACCCCCTTCCAGCGGATTTTTTCCAAATTAATGAAGGACCTGCTTGCCATAGCCATAAACTTAAAAAAAAAAAAAAAAAATTGGTTCAATTCTATGCATAACTTCATATACTTTCTGATGGTACAATGGCGACAGACAGACGAACACACATTTTCTAAAAACATGTTTTTTGGGATATCTGACCCCTAAAACATGTAAATCCGTTGAAAACCGGAAGTCGAAAAAAATTTCGATTACAATACTTTCTTCTACTGAAGATAGAAGAAAGTAAAAGTGGCAGTTTTCATGAGGAAATATTAGTAATTGTGTTCAGTAATTATATAAGAAAAAAATAAGTACATAGTTTCTTAGTATGATAAATAAAGTGTCATTAATTCATAATTTTATGAATTACAAATTAAAAAATACAATTAAGTAACAATGTGTTTTAATTTTTTTCTAAATAGTAAAGAAATAAAGTTCTATCCTTTTTGTAAGGTCTTGGGCACATAGATTAAGAAATACTGTGGAATATGGAAGTTTTTTTTACAAGAAATCTCCGTCTACAACTACAGGTGAATTTCATTATTTTTTTTAAAGGCAGGGTGCATCTTGCCAATTTCAAAAGAGGCAGGTTGTGACGCCCTAAAAAAAATTTCCTAGAGAAAACAGTAAGTAATCATATTAATAAAAACTGGAAATAAGCAATTTCATTAGTTAGTAGCACAAATAACAAAACTAACAAATAAATGTTATTTGCAGCTCATTTTGCATTTGTACTGTTAATCACCTAAATCTAAACATACACACATGTATGCATATGTTTACCCCCCCCCCCCCCCAAAAAAAAAAAATGCTTTAACCCCTTCATACATACATACATACAGAGTAAATATAAGGAATAGCCAGTTATATCTGAAATCCTCAAAACATTAAACAGCAGCATTAGTAGCACTCACCTCAGCATTCAGTGTTTCAAATTGTTTTGCCACCTTTTTAATCCCTAACAATTTTTATTTGGTGTATATGAGTTCAAAAATTTTAAAAATCATTTATTCAACCTTTACTGAAGAAACTCTTGCTGTGCTTAACATTGTATACCAATTGGTTCCCTTTTCTCTCATATATTCTTTCACAATAGTGGTTCAGTCGATTTCATTCTTTAATTCTTCTTTATCTCCAGTATGTATAAATTTATTATTGCAAAAGTAAAATGAGAAAATAAGATTCTGGTTATTTTATTCTTTTACTTACAAAAATTTATTATACTTGCTATGCTTATTTTATATAAAAGAATGAATAATTTGATTACTAAAAAGAAATTACGACATTGCAAGTTATATTAGATTTAAATATCATTTTTAAATGAAATCCTTTTTATGTTATGTTAGATAAAAACTAGGCTTTTTACAAACTTATTGTACTTAAACTTTTTACAACAGTAAGGAATTAAGCTTAGAAACAACTATTTAAAGCATTTTTTTTTTTTGTGTAGTCATAAGTCAAAATAACCTATAGAAACATTCCAAATTATGCTCATTTTAGATTTTAATACTTTTTATGTCATTTTAAACACTTAGAAAATTTATGACTTTAATCAATGATTTAAAAAATCAGTTGATTAAAATCACGATTTAATCGCCGATTTAAATCAACGACACCCTATACAAAAACCCTTGAATTAAGATAAATATATTATGAGTAAAAACGAAAATTTAAAAAAGCATAATCAGCCTAAAATTTTTACCATACAACCGTTTCAAGGCTTCATATAAGAGTCTATATTTCAACGCAAAATTAATGAAAGAAAAACTTAAGGGCAAAAGCAACAAACTAATCTGTAAGTTACTGCTATTGCTTTTCTTCTCTTCTTTTTTTTTTCCCCTCTGAAGACTGGGCGAGAGGCTCTTTTGTGAAAACTTTAAACACATAAAATGTTACTTTTTTATGGTTGCTTGGGCTTTTCATTACATTGGTTTTTAAGTGTTATGCATTTACTAAACACTAATTTATGGATATGTAACACAACAAAAGTATTCCTTTTATAAGTAACAATGATTCAAAACCCTTCCCAGATGAGGAACTTGGCTATGCCACTGATTGTAATGACGATTACTTAATGTTTGCACAAAAATGATAATTTTAAAAGTGTTAGGTTTAGAAATAAGTTTTAAAAAGATTTTGCACCCATTTTAAAAGTGTCCTTGAAAATAACAGGAAATACTTTTCTTGTGTTACATGGAGCTTTTCTGGAAATTCTTTTGTGTTTGAAATGAATCTAAATCCAAACTTCCAAAAAGTTTTGCAATTTCTAGTATGTAACCTTCAGTGGGACTTCATTTCATTCCTAATCACTAACATCCAAATTAACAACTTTAAACCACCTAAACCAACGCTCACATGCACTTTTCAATGCAGTATTCAATTTCAGAACAGAACATATCGATGCACATATTTTTAAAGAAACACTTTTTCTTTGATGAAATTATTAACAAATGCAATGGCGAATAAATGCTTTTTTAATTGTAATTTTCCACTAGACAATATTCATGAATATTTCACTGAACCATTAATGTTTTGTTCTTATTTGATGCTATTATCTTATTATGTTTTCCAGATGAGGGTCCTGGCTGCACCACTGCGAAAGCACAACATAATCAAGGCCATTAAGAAGTTTTGAAAAAAAAAAAAATAATAATATTCAAGTAAATGTATATTTGTCTCCAAAACATTAGCTATTTAGTAACAGTGATGCTGTGGATACACTGTAACACATCATTTAAAAAAGAAAGGCTGAAGAGAGGATGCACAAAAGAAATTGCGATGTGTCCTTCGAGATGCATATTTGTTTTCTTGCATGAAAAATATATTTTGTGGATAACTGCAAAAGAAGCATATTTTGTATTTGTATAGAATACAATGAATCTATTTTTTTCTTTTTTAAAGGACCCTGTTTTTTATAAGTGTATGAGTACCCATGCCATAAGTTATTTGGATAACTTGCAATTTAAATTATTTATTAAACTATAAAAACACTATTTGAAAACAATTAGAATACAAGAATCATTTCTGCATGAATGGATGTAATTACTTTTTTTTTTTATTGTATCTGACAGAATACCAACAAATTATACTTAAAAAGTTAAAAAATAACATTAAATATCTATAAAAAATAGAAAGACAATGCGAATATTTTAAAAATCTTGGGGGGGGGGGGGGGGAGTTTAAATCTTAAAAATAGCTAAGATATATCTTTACAATCTGAAAATTATACTGTCTGTGATTTCTCATTTAAAGCTTTTTATCTCTTACACCCAATTCTAATTTTACATGAGCATTTTTTTTTTTGGGGGGGGGGGGGGGGGGAGAGCGGGGGGCCCAGTAGCAGAAAATTCTTCAAGTGTCTGCGACAGATACTTCAGGGACAAAAAATAATCTGCAGGTAAAATATTTTTACAATTGGAGCATTAATTAATCAAACAATCACTTACCTGTAGCATTTTTAGGCATTTTATAAATTTTTATTAATAATAATATAAACTTTTTGTATTAAGTAATAAAGAGCTAAACATAATACGAAGCAAAATAAAGGTTCGATGGAAAAGAATCTGCTAAAGAGAAAAGAATATCTGCGACACCTGTCTCAAACTTTATGCTACTGGGAGGGGGGTAATGATATCAGGTCAACCCAAATTAATAAAAAATAATAACAATAAAACTAGAAAACAGGAATTCTGCTTTTTCAGAATTTAGTGACGCCCCTGATAAAAAAAAAAAATTATATATATATATATATAGATAGATAGATAGATAGATACACGGTACAAAGCATATTTCAGTTTTAATACTTAAAACATATGCTTTTATTTTATATAAAAGGACATCATTCGCATCTACTGAAGAATTCCACATATGCGATCCAGTCTTAAACAACATCTATAGAAAAGTATGCATATGATGTCACCTATCGCAGAATAATACACAAATTCAGCAATAAGTGATGTCGTCATTCAAGAAATTCGACAAAAAAATTGCCTCTTATGATTCATATACCTTCATTTGTTTGTAACATTAATATGGATCCTTAAAATTTAATATACTTTATAATAGCTCCATGTTTTAGCAGAAATAATTCATTGGTATTTTTTAAAAATAGCACGTATTTTAAGTACATTTTTTTTTTTTAGTTTTTGTGGGAAAATGGTAACAAAAACATATAATAATCTATTTCTCCTTTACTTTCTACAGAAATGGAGTACTTCAGTTGCCATCATTAGAGAAATGAGGTTAAAAACTACAAAAAAATTAATATATCTAAAATAAATTGAGATGCAGTTTTCAAACAAATTGCATTTAAAAGTTCTTTTTCTCCCTTATAGGATGGTGTAAAAATTGAAAATGTGCAATGTTTAGAAGTCTAAAAAATTGCAGTAGAGATTATCAGTATTTAACCATACAATGATGCATCTGTTTTGTTTTACGACTGGCTTATGTAACGGAACGTTATTTTTAGGGACGACGTTTTAATTGTTGCCAAAAGAAATAGCATATCGGGGGCTAATAAAATAAAATCACTGTATTACTATACTTCTATAAGTTAAACTGGAGACTTCTGTAAAGTTAAAACATTAAAATTGAAAATTAAATGAGGATTATATGTTTGCAATTCAGTTATCTCCACATCTAAAAATAAAAAAGAAATATCCAGAAATAAATACATACTTTTACACACACATATCCCCAAGAAATAAAAAATACAGCAGCAAGAAATTACAAAAGAATAAATTAAACTTTGGGTAGTTATTAATAATATCTTTCCCAGGACTGCCAACCTTTATGAGTATTAATGTGTAGTTTAATTTCAGAAAATGCATAATTTTAAGGTGTCAAAAGTGCAAAGCTTCACTATAATTATGAACATATTCAAAATAAAAAAATCTCAAAGATGATAATTATAAAATGAACTTTTATTTATGACACACATTAAAATTAAAATATAAAAAAATAAAATATTACATAGCACAAAGAAAAAAATTCACTAATAAAATTGTTAAATGTATAACATATCTCCTCGCATCAGCTGATCAGGTGGCAAGGAAGAAAACTTTCTATTTGGAAAATGGCATGCACTTCGATCCCCCCCCCCCCCCCCTCTTGTCAGGAGTGCACTATGTCATATGTCTCGCCAATTGGGTCTTGGAAGCTCTTGCTAAGCGCACAGTATTTTTTCTTACAGTGACGTTCACGAATATTTTGATTTTGTTATGTTGTAGAAATAAGGGTTTACTTTTCTAACCATGACCTTCTGATGAAGTCAACTACATATTCATAACAATATTATCTCATGAAGCCAGACACTCCTAAAAAGCTTTATACAATCATGCAAAGCTTCATTATTAAAAATTTTCAAATTTAAAATTATTTTGTAGGTTGAATGGAATCTATTTTTAATTAAAATAGACTATATAAAAGGATAAAAATTTTGGCCAAAATATTAAGTGGATATTTTTATTTAAAATATTTCATGCAGTGTACAAAGTCTAGCATAATGCACATTTCAAATTATAGTAAAATTTATAATGGTAAATTTATACAGGTGTGACACCTCAGAACTCCCATCTGTTAAACCAGATGGCCACTTGAGTATTACACAGCATCCTTAATTGAATCTGCAAGTCGCATCATCGAAATAGCAAACTCCAGATGGTCGATATAAACATTTTTAACGAGGTAAAAAATTCTTGTTGAAAAGTGGCTGACTGATACTATTAGAAATAAACTTCTTTAATGAGATAGATAAGACTCCATGTGGTCACCAATTAAGACAGACTTAAAAGTCGAAGAGGCCCCAAAGATGAGTTGCGTTTTTGTAACCACTCAGTGCCGTTGCTTTTGGGTCGACCTGAAAAGGGACGAGCGAGCCTCCTATTCAATTTGAAGTTTCTTACTGTTGCTGTGATTTCTATGTGTTGTGTGCTGTGATGCCCTAGCGTGAAATAAAACATTTAAAAAAATGAATGCCAGTCCTCCTGATTTAGATTTTTAAGTCTAGTTCCTCGTTGGATTTTTATTTTACATTACAGTTAAATTTATACAGGCTTAAAAATGAAAAAGCAACCAACTACATAACAGGACAAAAATATCTCTTGATAAAAAACAGCTTGACAAAACGTGAAGTTTCTAGTAAGCAATGCATAGTGTATAGTAGCAGCAGACAAATGTATAGTTTCTAATGGTTTATTGTGTTACTGTTTTTGACTATTTAGATTTGCAATTAGTTTTTTAATACTTAATAGATACTATGTATTTCTTTTTTTACACAAATTCATCATTAATATATCTCATGCAAAAACAGAATTTGGTATATTCTTAAATCTTTGTTAAACTGTGAAAGCTGACATTATGTGCACATTATCTATAAAAGGACTCTGGTGTAAAACAAGGTAACTAACAAAATAAAAGTCAAGATATTCAAAATTGAAATTTTATGAAAAAAAAAAAAAAAAAAAAAAAAATCTACAACTAAAATTAATACAATCGACTACTTTAAAACAGCAAATTTGTGAAGACAAACTTCAGTTGACTATGTGCAATATTTTTTTTTTCCGATAGATTTTATTATATATGACTTATTGAATTTTAATACCAAAAACTTATTGCACTCGTATAAAATTGAACTTTAATTATGATGGCATCTATTGAATAATAACTTTGTACTTTAAAAGGATGCAAGAATAGTTAAATACTTTTACGTGAAAATCAGAAAAAATAAAATAAAAAAATGCCAATTACTATGTTTTATACCAGAGCGCTATAAATATGACGCTGGGAAAACAAAAGGATAAATAATACTGTTAATAGATAAAAACTTCAAGTATAATAGCGATTTGATAAAAGCAGAAATTCAACATTTATTTGTTAGAAGTACATGGAAAACAGCTATCTCTAAATAGTTATATATTGGATTTTCATTAGGCGACTCTGAAAAAAGAAAAAAAAGCATTAAAAAAGTTCAACAAAAATACCTTCATCTTCAGCTTTATGAGCTAACATTGGACCTGGAACACAATCTCCTATAGCATATATGCTACAAAGAATTAAAAAATCAATTATCACATGGGTAAAATTACAAATAAACAGGAAAAAAAAATATATATCAGCAGAAAACTCATTTCAAAATTTTATTAGCATACCATACCCATCACTAGTATAAACACGGGTTTGTTGAATCAATCGATACATCTTTCACATTTAAATTAAATGTGAAAGATGTATCGATTGATTCAACAAACCCGTGTTTATACTAGTGATGGGTATGGTAAATTAAATGATTTAATTTTAAGTAACTTAAATCTATATACATATAAATAAGTGAAAGGGTATATGCTCTATATGCAAATCTACAATTTTTGACCAATTGGCAAGAAACTTGATATGCATACATTTTAGAACAAGAGTAAAATTATTGATAAGAACAAAAAAACTTCTTAAAACACCATCAAAATCCACACTTATTTTCTTTAAAATTATTGGTTACTTTAAAAATTTCTTAGATATAACTGTTTACTTTTTTTTTTCAACCCCCTGCAACCCGGCCCCCTCCCTTTATACTACTTTTTTTATGCAGTGTTTTCTTTTCTGCTTCCACAAATAGAAACTGCATATGGAAAATATTTTTATAAGCCAATAAAAATTCAGACTCACTTACTATATTTTTACATCTGAAATTGACATCATTCCAGGCAGATAATGTGCATTTTTTTCATATATAAAATGTAAAACTTTTACTGTAAGTGCATTAAAAGGATGTACTACCCTCAGATAAATGCATTTGGAGTTAAAATATCTACAATAATATGGTCATTTCATTTTCAGGAAATGTATGCAGGAAAAAACTTATCTCCTAAATATGATGTCACTTTCTATGACCGTGTTTAATGTGATGTCTAAATGACTCTAAACAAACAGTTGCCATGTTTAATTTCCTATTCGTTTGTATACTACAGCTAAACGTTCTAATACTTTAGGATGTAGTGGTAACATTTTCTACAGTTTATATTTAATAGGAAATTAAACATATCAATTTGTTTTTTTAGAGTCAGTTTTTCCTCTTTTCAAACTAATCTTCATGACTGATGTTCAGACTGAGAGTATATAAAATGACATTTTCATGTGATTATTATTGAAATATCAAATTTAGAAAGATTCAAACTTGCACTTTTTTTTTTTTTGGCTACAATTTTTGTTAAGTATTTTAATATTTCAATTAAAAAAAAAGCATTGTTTAAATTAAAAAGAAGTAAAATTTCTATGATTTCAATTAAAATCAAAACATACCTGAAATAATTCAACAGAAAAAAAACCTTTTCAAAATTTTTTAGATTTGAAAGTATAAAGTTTTAAAACTCAAAATATTATTACAGCGGGTTCGTGTCAATAAATAGGACGTGAAATCGAATGGTCATTAAATCAAAAGGTACAAATATTGGTTGTTTTTAATGAAGTTAAAAAACTAACAGTCTAATGCTATAGAAACTATTGATTTATATATATAATTTTTTAAAATATTTGTACCAATGTCTAAACTTTTAGAATAAAAAAAAAAATGCAATACTTTTAGAATATAAAAATTTTATAATTTTTTTTTGTTGTTGTTGCTTCAAATGGTGGCTAGAATGCCCCTTTTGAGGCCAATGATCGTGTGCAAGTAGCACATGGAATTGTCTTCCCTTCCAAAAAAGTTCTGAAGAATCTTGATGGCATCCTTTGCTTCTTTTGATGTAAGAGGTGTTTCTGGAACATCGTTGATTTCCTCATCAGAAGAATAATTTGGAATGCCCTATTCAGGATTGAAAAGGATGCAGATTATCATTTTCCGAAAATTCCTCTTCAGTTTCTAACTTATCGTCAATGGCAACATAATCCTCAAATCTAAGATTATTCAGCAAAACAACATGTTTCCATAATGCTTGCATTAAATGGTTGAAATCTTCATTTTCGAAGTTCTGTTTGTTGGACCCTCCGCATAAGGTTGAATTTCATAAGTTTGTTTCTTTAAAAATACGGAGTGAAAGTAATTGGAAACGGAGTTTTGACATTGAAAAATATGTTGGGTAGGTCACTAAATCAAGGTTAAAGTTAATTGCGAGTCATTAAAACAAGTATGGAAAACATTGTGAGTATTGTAAAATGGTCAGGACCTTATGCAGTGGTCAATAAATCACGAGGGTTTAGTACATCAGTGGTAGTAAAATCATGAGTCTATTGTATTACTTAAAACAGATAAAAATTGTTAAATATTTCATGGAATAGCTGAATTTATTTAATATATGGTAATAACTATTCTGAAAAATCTTATTTCAGGATGTTCACATAATATTTTATGTAGAATTTACGATATTTCCAGGTCAGCATCAAAATAATGAAATTTTTATATTCAGATTACTATGACCATGAAAAAAAAAAAAAAAAAAAGAAATAAAAATGGATTTTTTTCAAATTTTATATATGTGTGACCATTTTGCATATTTATCAGGAAGTATAATTTTTGTAGATTCTTAAGCGTCAAATCTTTAAAAGAGGTTCCCAACCTTTTCGACTTGTGGAGCCCTTTTCAGAATCTGCTTCCATGGGAGAGTATCTTAATTTTATTTACGGTTGCCCTTGTATTACAAAGTTAATGGTGTCTAAAAGTAATGTTAGGGACTAGTGTCAGAAGAATTACCAAGCGCTAAGTGCTAGAAGAGGTGCAAGGTTCAACTTGACAAAATTTTTAAGCAGAATGTAATTTTTAGTTTCCTTTTTTTTGATTCTGCATTTGTCTTTATATTCAGGCATAAAAGTGGGAAATAGGAAAAAAAGGTGAAAATTTTTTTCCATCTTATACAATGGCACCAAACTCATAATTTAGACATGTTTTTAAACAGTCATTTATACAATAAAATAGAACATAACTATACATGTGATGATTATTTTCTTTTCATAACTTAGAAAGTATTGAAACAAAAAATAGATTTAAAGTAGCAATAAATTATAGATTCACTGAATCAAAAAAGAAAATGGAAGACAGCTTGCTAAAAAGGTGTAAATTCAAATATATTTGATGAACTTATGTGAAGTGCAGTAATTAATTTTTTCAATATATATATATATATATATATATATATTATTCTGGATGGTTTGGCTGTTTAAGATTTTTCTCCTTGCAAAAGAAAAAAAAAAAATCTCCATGCTAAATATAAGCAGGTCAAATTAATCTTTTACCCAAAATTGTTGTATTAATAGATTAAAATATTCTATTTCAAAAATAATCTTACAGGTACTTCCTTTCCCAAGTCTAACAAAATTTTTACTCTGGAAAGACACTTTAAACAACTTCATTTAGATGATTTTCAGACACTTTATAATATAAGCACAACTTTCATTGGATGGCTCTTTTGCACAGCAATTCAGAAATAAACTCCAAAGACATGAGTAGACAAAATATTTAATTAGTAAACACCTTAGATGCCCCCGCCCCCCCTCACCTCTTATAAATTTCCAACATTTCCTTTGCATTTTTGCATCCATTTAGAGAATGTTCAAAACTGCTTTTAAAAAGGTGGAATTCCTCCTTTAGGAGGAATTGTTACATGCTTGTATATTAGATAGGGTGTAAAAAAATCAAGATTTTTTTTATTTAAATCAGATGTTTTTGATTTAAATCGGATTTATGATTTTTTTCCCTAACGTTTAAATACGAAATATCTACCAAGAGTTTTAGGTTTCCAAAACAATTAAACCACTAATTGCTAACGTAATCTATGTTTTTACACTTTAATTAATAAAATCATAATTATTAGTAATTACAGAAATTATAAAAACTGTAAATTAGTAGTTTCATCAGGTGGTATCATACAATAATGTTATATACATTAATATTGTAATAATTATGTAAAACTTTATAAATACTAGTGATATTTAACATTTATTAAAATTATTAACTGCATTTTATATTAAATAGTTAACACTACTTCAAATTAATAATTATTAAACAATTAACTCTCTAATTATGTAAAAATGTGAACATATTATACATTTTTAAGACTTAATTATTAAAATGATAATAGTGTAGTGTTCATTTTAGAAAGGAAAAGGGACAGGATGCTAGTTCCAAAAACTAATATATCATGAGGAAATATATTAGTAATGTGTTTAGTAATGATATAAGGAAAAAAAAAAAAAGAATATGTTTTAGTATGATGAATAAAGTGTCCTTAATTTTTAATAATTTTATGAATAACGAATTGAAAAATACAATTAAATAACATATTTTAATAATATCCTGTATTTTCTAAAGAAGTAAAGTTCTATGTTTTTGTGAGATCTTGGCCACATGAATTTAGAAATACTGTTGAATGGGGAAGTTTTTTACAAGAAATATCTGGCTACAACTATAGATGAATTTCAACTATTTTTTTTTAAGACACGGTGCATTTTGCCAATTTCAAAAGGGGCATGGTGCGGCACCATTTAAAAAGGTCCTAGAAGAAATAATATAAGTAATTACATGATTAATAAAAACTGCAAATAATTAATTCATTAGTTAGTAACACAAATAACAAAACTAACAAATATTATTTGCAGCTCGTTTTGCATTTGTATTTAGGAAAATTACTGTAAACCACCAGAATCTAAACTTACACACATGTATGTGTATGATAACCAAAAGAATTGTGAAAATGAGTTAAACCCATTCATATAGGATAAATCTAAGTTAGCCATTTATATCTGAAATCCTCAAAATATTTAAGTAACAGCATTATTACCTCTCAGTGTGGATTATTAGCTTTCGTATGGTTCAATTTTTTTTTTCTTTTTAAGAAACATTTTTCTACCTTTTCAATTCCTAATCATTATTTTTTATTTAGTATTATGTGAGTTACAAAGTTAAAAACATTTATTCAACCTATACCGAAGAAGTTCTTGTTGAGCTTAGCTTTTTTATACCAATTATTTCTTTTTCTCTTATGCATTCATTTACAATTTAGCTTTGAAAGGATGTCATTCTTTCATTCTTCTTTAACTTGAGATTGCTATTAATTACTATTTATTCTTTTACTTGTAGAAATGTATTACACTTGCTATGTGTAATTTTATATAAATTAATGCATAAATTGATTACCTAAAGGAATTTATGACATTGCAAATTATATTAGATTTAAATATCATTTTTAAATTAAACTATTTTAATTTGGAAAAAAACTTAAAAACAATGCTTTTTATAAACTTAACTGTTTTTAATTTTTTACAATACTCATGAATTAAGCTTGAAACAATTATTTAAAGCTCTTTTTTTGTTTATTCATAAGTCAAAATACCTGTAGAAACTTTCAAATTATGTTTGTGTTAGATTTTAATATATTTTTTGACATTTTAAACATTTAGAAAATTTTTGATTTAAATCAACTGATTAAAATCGTTGACACCTTAAATTAGAAAATAAAATTATTATAGATTTGCAAACTTTACATCTTTAAAACAGAAGTACCTAATCAGGTTAATTAGGTGCATTCATAATTATATAAACGTGTAGTATTTATAATCGTCGTCTGGTCCGTCTGCACATAACAGTGCAAAAACTACCTAACCAAATGGTTTGAAATTTAATGTATATAACCATTGCAGAATTTTGTAAAGCCATTTTAAATTTATGAAAATTGAATCAAAACTTAAAAAGATATTAATAAAAGTTTTCTTCATTCTATTAAATCCTATCATATGTAATTAATTCAATGATATCCCAAAGATAGGTAATGATTCTAGGTTGCCATGGTGATTACTTGGATATAAGATGGAGTCATATTATTCCCATATTACTGAATTTAATATATATATAATCATAATAAATTTTGTATTCATCATTTTTGCATAAGAATGCAACAGCTATTGCACCAAGATCTGAATATTTGTAAAACTAGCTATAGCATGATTTGCCACGTTTGATGTACAATTTCAAACTTGTTTCTTATTTGTTGGGCTCTTTTTAAAATCCATTTACATGGAGAATATCTGAATAGAAAATCCAAAGTTCACCCATATCCAAATTCTTTCAATCTTTAATTCTATTCAATTTTTATTTTAAACATTGTATAACTATAAAATATATTTTTTGAAGGGAAAAAAAAACAACAAAAACTAGGCTGTAAAATTCTTAACAGAATAAGTTCTGAGGAAAAATTTTTAAACTAGTAGCGAATAAACACAGGAAGGGAGAAAGAATAGAACATACTTAGGTACAGTACTCTGAAATCTACTATTTACAATGATTCTGCCTCTTTCATCAGTTTTGACTCCTACAGTATCAAGACCCAAATTCTCAGTATAAGGACGGCGTCCCACACAGACTAGTAACACATCACATTCCAACTAAAACAGAATAAATAAAAAATATCTCAAAAACTTTAAACAACTTGAAAATTCAAGCAAAGTAACAGTACTATGAAGGAACTGAATTTAAAAGTATTTTATTGCAAACAAAGCAATAAATCCGGGTTGGAAAAAAGCAGTTTTTTATCCCCCCCCCCCCCCCCCCCCTCAGGTTTATTTGGTTTAAACCGGGTTTTAAAAATATATTTTCCTATTACATATACATGCACATTTATCGATAAAAATAAACATTGTTGTATATGTACGTAATATAATTTAAATAATTACAATCAGTTATGTAGAAAATTGAAATCATTTAAAATTTAAACATTTTTAGTGAAAGCTATGTCTTATGTTCCATGCTCTACATAGTGAAACATTGATACCTTGAAAATCTTAATAAACCAATATTTTGATTACTAGTACTATAATAAATATGATATAGTTTCATAAATATAATATACTTTCACATGGCTATTCAAAATAATTTCTTTGAAATACATGTTATCTGAGATTTTTTAAATTTTTCCGTTAGAATAAAAACACTACATAAACAATTATCTTTTATTGAAAATAAAGCTTTTATAAAGAATTTCTGAAATGATTTGAATTTAGCAGTAGAGTCTTTACATGTTTCAAGAAGTATTGTCTATTGTCATTTTTTTCCCTCCTCTGAAACTGGCAGGTTTAAGAAAAAAAAATGGGGGGGGGGGGGGGAGGCAACAGCAAAATAAACAGAAATACCTATTTATCAGCTTTTTAGACTACAGAAAACATTGATCTTAAAATGGAAAGCAGTTTTATAAAAATTGTCATCCACTAAAACATTTATACAGCCATCAGATTTAATACACAGAATTTTTTTCTAAGCTATGTTATAATATGTATTACTTTTAAAAATTAATAATATTTTTTTAGACATTTTTATGAGACTTTTTTCTATTATGTCTCAAGCAAAGTCAGATGTAAATAGTAGGTACGGTTATGCAACAGAGTATTTAAATATATCTTATTAAATATTTCAGTTAAAAGTAAACAGGTGCTTCACTAGCACTCAATTTGTCAGTCTTATTATTCAACTTCATATCTTGAGTTTCTTTTTTATTCTTAAAAGATAATCTCCCCAATCAAGAAAATTTTCTTTTACAGCTTGACTGAAATCTTAAAGATCATTTTATGTTATTAATTGTAAATCTGCATTTTCTCAAAAGAAAAATGTTTTATTCTAATATTTTTAATCTATTTTATCTTTGCTAAATTCACATGTTTTAAGTTTTTTCATTAGAGCTTTAAATATGTTCACCACCACATGTAATTTGCATTCTGCATGCATACAAACATGACCTAGACTTACTAAGCCTCATGGTGATTGCTGAGATAAGCAGAAATTATTTATATCCAGTAATTTAAACACTTAAATTACAAGAATGAGAAAATATATTAGATTTGTTCTAAAAAAATCAATTGGCCTTTTTGAGAAAAAAAAAAAAAAAACTAATTGGTTAAATAATTGGTTTAAACAATGCCAACCTTGCTGGGAACACAATAAAATCATAATGCGAAAACCCCAATCCCACTGTAGGAATGTAAGAAAAACAAAAGCTTACTAAACCCAATGGCCATAGAAAACTCAGTCATTCAATAGCATACAGAACAAAGAATAACCAATGGAGAGAATTAGCTATTATTATGTCATCATTGAGGCTTTGAAGCATCCTTAGTAAATCTTAACTAATCAAGCAATCTAAGTAGTAAAAGTGCATTTTTAGTTCGAATCTGCAATTTTGGCTTTAAAAAAAATAAAAGCCTTAAAAAAAAAGAAAGAAAACTAACTACTAGTTTTTTTCTCCACAGCTAATTTTAGAAAAATTAGTTTACTCTGCTATGTAGTTTTATAGCTTACAAGAAAAGTTGGATTGATTAAAAATGTTTGTCACTCTACAAATGTATTAATTAATCATTTTTCTAAAGCTTTGCTTGTAGCTTCTGCTTAACTTGGATTTTACATTTTTGAATAATGTGCAAAATAAATGAAAACATTAGGGAAAAAGAAAAAAAAAGATGAAAAAAAAACATGTTTTTTAAAAAACCATTCGGTTTAAACCAAACGCTGTAATAAACTACAGTAGGAATATTGTATGCACTGATGTAAGCAGTTTTTAACTTTCTTCATAAGATGTCATAACAAAATTAGACACACAGCCATGATTTATCTTTGAAATTAAGAATCACCTTCTAATTTCACATTTAAGGTGAAGTGGGACAGGTGTAATAACAGGGCTAGTGTAACCCCTGACTTATTAATAAATGATAAAACGTTATTTTAACCACAGACCTGCCAACCTTTGAGAATGAGAAATTGTAGCACACAAAATTCAAATTAATCTGGAGGTTGGTTTTTCGTGTTTCGCGGCTATTTTTTGACATTCGTAAAAGGAATAAGGTTTTGTCTTTCAGCTCACAATAGTAAATTTTTTCTTTTGAAAATTATTATACGATTTCTGCAGCTTCTTCCCGTTTCACAGCTTTTTTTTTTTTTTTTTTCTACATTTGTAAAAGGAGCCCAGCTCCAATTCCCTTGGTATTTACCGAAATTCGTGATTTTTAGTGTAATCTTTTGACGAAATTTGCAATTCTTTCTGAACTCTTAACGAAATTAGTGATTTTATTCAGCAAACAATTGAAGATAATCACTGTTTGTTTCTGAGATCTTTGACGAAATACCCAGTATTTTTCTAGGATCGTTCGAAGAAATTCTCAAATTTTTTTTTGACCGATTCACGAAATGATTCAAGGAAATTCCATAAAATTTTTTTTTTTTAAATCGCGGACTAATAAATTTTAGAATATACTCGCAGAAGAATCATAGGTGTGTGGTAGAATTTGCAGGGGGAAATTCTGCTCAGCATTTTTCATTATGCAGGACCTTCCTTTTCTGTTTGCAAATCGTGCAATTCTGCACAATATTTCAAACTCTGCCCCTCAAGAAACTCTTAAAATGACGCCCCTGTTTCTAAGGAAGGGAATTCTTGTATAAATATTTACAGATGCACGATTCACATGTGGTTAATATCTATTAAGAGAGTTTTATGTTAAGAAAATTGTTTTGCAGCCCAGATTTTTTTTTTTTCTCTTTAGCCTTTTTTGATGTCCAAATGTTCGGACTGATGACAAATTTTTTAAAACTTTCGGAATCGAATACTTTAAAATTTAAGAAATTTCGGAACAGAATCACTCTTTAAAAATATGCAAAGTGGACTAAAAATCACAACTGAAAAACAAATGAGTTTGTGTGGGTTTTTTTTTTTCAAAAAAATCATAGTTTGAGACCGATTTTCGTAGCATCGTAGTTTATAGGTCCAAATCGTAGCAACTACGATTTTTTCGTAGCAGTTGGCAGGTCTGTAACCAACCAACCAGTTGCCATGTTTTTCCAGTCTCTTTCTCACAATATTTGAGTGAGAGTAATCAAATAAAGCTCCAACAAACTGTTTAAATATAGTTTTAAAAATAGTCCACATTTTGACGATCAGTTATACTGTTTTTCTCAGAATTCAGATTTCTGTTGTTCTCAAACGATATTGTCTCACCATTAATTTTTGAATTCTTAGCTAACTTAAAAAGTAGAATTTAGATAAGTATTCATTTTTCTGAGTTGTTTTTTTCTTTCTTTCTTGTGTTTCATTTACTCCTCTAATATTGCATGTAGGGCACCCAACACTTCTAAATAGCACTTTTTATTCCAATCAACACAGAAGTAACATCTTTAAAAGTTGGTAAGCAGATGCTTTAGATATTGAAAAAGAGCAGACTTTTTATTAGGCTCTTACAGGGAAATATTGTTCCCCAATTCTTTGTCTTCGTATGAACTGCAGCAGATCACAAAATGATTCTTGATTTTGTATTCCAACCAGTTCCACGACTGCATTAAAGTTTTTATATATTTATGATCGCTTAACATATTTTTAAAATAAGCAATAAATTGAGCCAATATTTATTTAGAACATACTGCTTTTTTGACCAAGTTACAAAAAACAAAATTAAAAAGTGATTTTATTTTCTAATACAACATTCTTTTTAATGATGAAAGTGTAAGAGAGCTAGCTTATAAGACTGATTATAATTTTTGGTTTAAAAACAATTATTTGAACAGAAAAAAACCCTGTTTCAAACTAATGGAAAATATCATATTGTTGTATTAAACTTAAATGGCTATTTTGTGCCCCCCTTCCTCCAATAAACCACTCTTTTTACTTTTCTGCATTATTCTGCTGCTATGTAACTGTGTTCCCTAAAAAGTTCGCAACTTTGTACTCAAATATCTAAACACGTTTAGAAGATATGAAATCAATGAAACCAAGAGCTTATTAAATCTGCACCAGGATTGAAACCATACGTTTTAAAGGCAAGATAAAGGTCTCGGTTCTACTTGTCTTGAATCCAATCGAAGTGTAACCACCAGGGTTGCTGGCTTTTAGCCAGGCCAAAAAAAGCCGGCCGGCTTTTTTTGGTTTTAACCACTTAAAAAAAGCCGGCTTTTATTAAAAAAAGCCGGCTTTTATTGGAAGAAGTCAGTTTTTATTTTTTAAAGTTGGTTTACAGTAAATTTGTTTTAAATTTGGATCAATTAATTTTTAATACATTTATAAATATTTTCTACTAAAAAAAATAATAGACTTCTATTAAATTTTATCAAATAAATAAGTCTTTATAACTTCTAGAAGACAACTGTGAACGCATTATCTCTGAAAAAAAAAAAATATATATATATATATAAACATTGAAAAGGATATATATTAGGCTCCAAACTGGTGTTTTGAAATTCTATATTATATAGCTCCACATATACTACACATTTTAAAGATTATATTTAATTAAAACTGTTCTTAACTGCTCTGCTCAACAAGCGCAAAATGTTTTTACACATTTACAAATTCATTTTTTAACGGAAAGATGTAAAATTCGAAAGCCGGACCATGAAACATGAAAGCGATTTGGAATCGAACTGTGTTTTCCATTTTTTGATCCATCAATTACCTATTGAGCTATAAAGAGATTTTGATCATGTGACAAACACGTTTTTTCACCCTTTTCTGAGTGGTTTCTTCTTTCGCGTGGATTTCAGTTCAAAACGCTCACTTTGACACTATTTTCTGAAAAATCTATTGCATTTGCAAAAAAAAAAACCCAGAAAAAACAGTGCAATTACATAGTTTCTGAACAACAACATCTGCTAGTTTCATGCATTTCTGAACAAAAATAAATTAAAACTTAGGTCAGAAAGTTGCCATTTTGGATTTAACAGCCTTAATGACAAAATATAACATATCAAAATGGAAACGAGAAATTAGAAAAGATGTTTTATTTGAGGAGAGTGGTACATAAGTGTATAAAAAATAGAGCATTTAAACAAAAAAAAAAGAAAAATTCTCAAAATAAAATTTTGAAAAGCTTGTTGCTACGCATATTCATGCATATGCTATTCATAATGTTTTTAATAGTGAGAAATGGTGGTGTTTATTAATATGACTATGTATAATTTTAAATGTTTGCTAGAAATAAAATAAGACTTGTATGTTAATAGCTCTTAAAATTAAGTAATAAAACATAACTAAGTAACCATTGTCCTCTTTAATTTTATAAAGCAGTAAAAATAAAAAAAATTGGCAGTTGGTATGGCCCTTTTAAAATTTAGCAGACATACAGTGACCTCTCACTTATACGACTTTCAAGGGACCGTGGAAAAAAGTCGTATAACTGAGAGAGTCGTATAAGTGAGAGACCACCTTATTATACAAGTTTCAAACTTTATAGGCATTAATTATTTTACCTATACTAAAAACGATAAGTTTTGAGTACTAAGTACATATTTTAACAAAATTTGTAAAATGTATTAAAAAATTAAACATAAAATATGTTTAAAAAGTTCACAAAATTGTTCATTTACCACTATGTTTATTTTAAAAATTTACAGATCAGATTTTCTCAAAAAATGAAGTGATATTAGTTTGTTTCTGTCGTAGATGGAAATAGAAAATGTCTTTCTCTAAGTCTAATAAAGCTTTTAAGCTAGTTTGGGAATAATCATTTTGATGGGCATAATTCTTTAATTTATTTAAAGCGGTACTTGCTTTTGAAAAATTTACAACCGCAGGAACATTGCTCTCATCTTGGTCATCCTCCTTGCTCACAACTTCATTATTAATATCCTCAAAGATTTCTTCAGCAGTTCTCAGTTCTGACAGAAGACGTTTATCATCACATTCTACATAATCTTTGAAATTAATACCTTCGTCCATAAACATTTTATTCGCGTCTTCGTTATTAAAGGATTCCATACGCTCTCAATATCAGGTTCATTCGTTCAACTAGCAGTTTGGTCTTGTGGGAAAACTGAATTTCCTAAAACAAATTTTAAAATTTAATTTGCTGCAGAAACGGCGGATCTTTTACATCGGGATGTGATGGACATTGATCCATTAGAAGTAAAACCTTTTTTTGTTGTTTTTGAAATTTATCATCCATCTCTTTTAAAAAATCATTGGAAATCTCTGATGTCATCCATGCTTTTTAAAAATTTCTGTAGCCACATGGCAATTATTTTTTATTCTTAAAGTATCGAGATTTTCTTGATTTTCCTATTACTAAAGGTTCTATTTTTTCTAAACCATCACTATTTGTGCAAAAAAGGATAGTTAATCTTTCTTTACTTTTTCTGCCCCCTTGACATGGTTCTTCTTTGTATGATAATGTCTTATCTGGCATCAGCTTGAAAAACAGTCCGGTTCATCACAGTTAAAAATGTCTTTAGATCCCTTAATCCTTAATTAACATAAGTAGATTTTGAAACCATTGTCTAACATCATTTCCATTAACACATGCGCTTTCTCCTGTGATGCGGCTATGCAAAAGTCCATGTCTTTTTTTAGCTTCTCGAATCACCGCAAGACGCTGAAAAATTCTCGATTCCATACTTCTCAGTAAGAGTGCGAGCCTTTTCTTTTAAAATCACACCATCTATCGGTAAATCTGAAGCTCGCATTTGGTTAAACCACGCGATTAATGCTGATGTCATTTTTTTAAATCTGCTACATTGTATCCTGGATCTCTTTGAATCGACATTTTTTGATGCATTTATAATGACATTTTTATTTTTCAGAATTCCTTTTAGTGTCGATTCTGGCAATTTCAAGAGAGCAGCTAATGCCTTCTTTGATTGTAGTAAATTTTTATCATATTCCTTAATGGTTTCAACTTTGAATTACATGCTTAATGCTTTACGTTTTGACATTTTCAGTTTAGGTATCGACATGCAGCAAACTGAAAAAATTACAGCGAAATGAATAACCTTTCACGCGTCTAGTACGGAAGCTTGTAGCGATTTGCTTTGACGTACGCGTTTTTTCCCCTTCGCTGTGCAGGCTTAACGCACATAGGTCTTTTGGCATGATTATAGCTTGGAATGTGCTTCCGATATGTTCTCGCTTTAGTATTTTTTTCTAGTGATGTTCAAGAACTGCCATTTTCAATTTGTTAAGTTTAAAATAAAAGTCTATTTTTCTTATAACAACCTCATTCCTAAAAAACGACGCATTCCTTAAAGCTGTTAAAATTTTCCAGGAAAATGCATTTTGCAAAAACCCTGATTTCTCCACCAGTGCCATACAGAGACATGATCTGCAGGTAGTCATTTGGCTTATGTTAAATGGCAGACACAAGAGAATTCCATACAATCACCCTCCCGCCATAGATTTCATCGTTAATAACAAACGAAGGTAGATAAGAAATGTTATTCATTATTCATAAACACTTTAACAATAATGAAAGGATAAATGTAAGAAAACGTGAAGGATTTGTACTTTAAAGATTATAAAAATTAATTCTAGAGTGAGAAATGTAAAATCGCCTGAACCGTTTAAAGCGTCGTATAAGTGAGAGAAGCAGTCATATAACTGAGAGAAGTTTAGCATTATTTCCCATAAAGCGTGGACGGGACCGAGAGAAATCGGCGTATAACCGAGAGAGTCGTATAACTGAGAGTCGTATAAGTGAGAGGTCACTGTATTTGCAATTCTGAATACAAATCACTAGCAAAATCATCTAAGTTTTATTCCAGTATTATGTCCTCATTATTGAGAAATTGGGTTACTTGTTAAACTGTAAATCAATTAAATGCCATTAAAACTAATTAAAAACACTTTAAAATGTGTAGTTTATAATTACAATGCTTTATTGTATAAAAGCCAATTATGGCCAAAAAAAGCCGGTTAAAACCAATAAAAGCCACCGGCCTGGCTTTTTTAAATTTTAGCCGGCTTTTTTGCAACCCTGGTAACCACCTGAATTTAGTTAGGAAAAAACATAGCCCAAAAATAATTTTTAAAATTCAGATCTGACTTTGTGTAAATAATAGATCGTCAGACAAGGATATTCAATAACAAAAAAAACTTGAATAAGTCTAACAGTAAATGTGGGAGAAAGGTTTAAAGTCGAACTATGCTAAAACATTGTTACACTTACCCCGCTTCACCTTAATATAAAGACAAAACATATTATCTCCCTCTCACCTTTTCATTTCTTTTTTGAGAATAATACTTATTATGCTGTAGCAATTTTACTGCTGGCTACTTTTTAAAGAGTAATTGAATTTGAATTTAGAAGACATTTTCAAAATACTTGAGTTATATTTTTCATCCTTTAAGCGGAATTAAGGGGAACAACCATTTTTTTTTTTTAATTTTATAATATATTTTCAACATATTAATTAAATGGTTAAGTGAAGGGAAATGATTTAATCAAGAAAAAATATGATTCATGTGGCGAAATTAAAAAATAATAAAAGAATATTTTAAAACCCCATTTCTGCTACAATTTTGAACTTTTGAAACATAAGTGTGCTCTAAAAAATAAATTAAGATAACATATTTTAAAATGCACTAAAAATGACTATTTATTTAACATATTTATTATTCAAAAGTAAAATATTTATATTACTAGAAATCCTATCCTTGTCACAACTCTAAACTGTTTAAAAGGGAATATATGGAGTAAAAGTTTTTTTTGTAAATCTTTAATTATCAGAATGTAATTTCTTTCAAACAAGATGATATCCTTCCAGAAAATTTTCTGTTGAATCAACCGTTTCTTTCATTCGTGTTACTTATTTTTCCATATCATTTAAAATTGTTTGATAATGTACATTATAAATAAAAACAATACATATTTAAATATCTTAATTATCATAACATGTTTCTATACTTTGAAGATAGCCTCCTCATCGAACAAAAAGCTTTCGTATGTACTATTATTAGATAAGAAGCAAAATTTCTTTATAATCTTAAAGACAAGTAAATACGAAACTCATGGATGTCTCCTATTGATATCCTACAAAAGCAAAACTGGGGGAGACTTTCCTTTCATTATCCACTTTCCTAATATCAAGAATAGAGTAACCTGTCAACCTGTTACTCAAGAGACCAATCTTTAAAGCTTGGCTCAGCAGTAGTTGCCTATTCTAGTTTTAATTTTTTTTTTCTCCTCCCTTTCTGATGAAACTTCAATAATTTCAATGAGTTTTAAGAACATATCAAGAATAAAATGTATAAAAATTTTAAGTAATGAATGTAATCACAGTATAATTGATTTTTTTTTAATTTAATTAAATTATAAATTTTTGTCAGTTAAGGCCAAACTATTTATGTAATTATTTTGTTTCGTTTTTAAGTTTCTCTAAGAAAAAAGTTTTCCTAAGAAAAGTTAATTATTTTATTTTCACAGTTTGGACTTTATTTTATTAGCGCCCGGTTTGCTATTCTGTTGTCTCCAAAAAATAACATTCCCATTCCGTTGTATAAACAAGCCATAAAAGAAAGCAGATGTATCATTGTACTGTTAAATACTCTACTGCAATTTTTTAAAACTTCTAAGCATTGCACATTTTAAATTTTTATACCGTCGTATTGAAAAAATAAGTATTTTTTAATGCAACTTGTTTGAAAACTGCATCAATTTATTTTCAGATATTAATTTTTTTTTTGTGGTTTTTAGCGTCATTTGTTTAATTTTGGCAACTCAAGTACTCAATTTCTGTAGAAAGTAAAGAAAAAATAGTTGGAAAATAGTAATTATATCTTTTTGTTGCCATTTTCCCATAACTACTGAAAAAAAAAATGTAATTAAAATATATGCTATTTTGAAAAAAATATAAATGAATGATTTCTGATAAAACATGGAGCTATTATAAACTATGTTTAATTTAGTTATCTATATTACAAACAAATGAAGACATATGAATCATTTAGATAGCAGATTTTTTTTTGCCGAGTTTCTTGAGTGACAACATCTGTTTTTTTTTTTTTTTTTTTTTTTTGGATTTGTGATAGGAGATTGGATTCAGTGATAGTGACATCATATGAATACTTTACTGTAGATGTTGTTTAAGACCGGATCATAAATGAGGAATTCTTCAGAGGATGCAAATGACATCATTTTATATAAAATAAAAGAGTGTACTTTAAGTATTAAAACTGAACAATCTATATTTATATACATATATATTTTTTCTCATCGGGATGGGGGGGGGGGGGGGGGGGGGAACACTAAGTTCTGAAAAAGGAGAATTCCTATTTTCTAGTGTGAAATTTATTAAATACCATTTTTCTTTGTATGATAATATTTTTTATAGACATAAATTTATAAATAACCTTTATGAAAATTTTGACAAAAAATTCTCATAATAAATCATTTTCACTGAAGGTATCAGTATCCCTATTGTAATGTGAATCTGTGTCTGAAGAATCTCCGTCATTCCATAAAACGTCATCTTCACTTCCACCCAAAGTGTTGAGATACCTGTCTTCTTAAAACTTTTGAAATTACATCGCTTGTTATTAATGACTAGTTTTGTAATATTTAACTACACATTAGTTCCAGGGATGGACGTCTTACTTTTTCACTGGCAGTTTTTTCTTTGTTCCCACTGGCCATCTAAACTAGTTTTTTTTAATGCTCTTATGCATAATTCTAATTTTAACATTAATCAGCAATTTTGTGGATACATTATGCAAAATATCAGAGAACGGACAGAAAATATAAACGGCAATGTATTTTTTAATACAGCCAAACTCAGTTAATACGAAAAGCAATGGAATTATAAAAGTCTGCATATTAACCTTTACTTATAACACCCATGAAAATAATAGGAATCTTAAAAACACACACAAATTAATCACTACTATTAATTGTTCTAACTTTCTCAATGCTAAAATTAACTTAACATAAAATCCAAATCTTATCTCTCCTGTTCATTTGTTTTTTAAAGATCTCAGAACATTCCTTTGCATTTTCTTGGGAGGAGGTGGAGGTGCAGTTCCTTTAAGATTGAAATTAAAACTTACATTTTGATAGACAGAAATACTGTTGCTGAAGTACAGCGAGAGAGAGAGAACAGTGTGCATTAAAGGGCTGCATCACAAAGGTCGAAAAACCCCTTTTCTCAATAGATGGCGCGGACTTTCACAGGTCGGGCACGATAACTTTCATTTTTTGGCAAGCCATGTGAACCGGCGACGCCTCATATATGTTCCCCGAGATGGTCCCCTATCTTTCCTCCGAGGTGTGAAACACCTCACTCAGCACAGAAAGAAAGGGGGAAAGGGGACACGGCTGATCTTTATCTACATGGATCGGGCCGGTCAATTTTGGATTCTGGTCAATTTTTACTTTCATCTATCTTTACAGGGAGAATATTGGATTCGCGATTTTTTTTTTTTTTTTTTTTTTTTTTACTTTCTTCTACAGTGTTGAATTCAGACACTTTTCTCCGCGAGGGATTTCTATTGCTGTTGGAGGGGACATTATAGAATTCCAGGGAGGGGGGGAATTTTACTTTTTGAACATTGAAAACACAAAATCTCAAATCTTCCGGACATCCCATTGCCCCCCCCCCCCCCCCCTTAATTCAACACTGTTTTTCTATCTTTACAAGAAGAAAGTATTGGATTCGTGAAAATTTTCGAATTCCGGTTTTCGGTGGATTTACGCGTTTTAGGGGTCAAACATTCCAAAAAACATGTTTTTACAAAATGTCTGTCTGTCTGTATGCGACACAAATCTTGTGGCCGCTTTATCTCAAACTAATGCACGGAATTTAATAAAAATTTATATTCAGTTAGTCCATGATATAAATTGATGCTGATTAGTTTTTGGTGTAAATTGTTCAGCAGGTGGCGCTGCTATGCTGCATTTTTCGAGATTTCCGCAATAGTTCTATCTCAAGAACTAAAGCACGGATTTCCATCAAACCTCAGATTCGGTTAATCCTTAACATGAGTTGATACTGTTTACATTTTGGTGTGAATCGCCCAACAGGTGGTGCTGCTATGCTGCATTTTTCACGATTTACGCAATAGCGCTATCGCAAGAATTAATGCCCGAAATTTCATCAAACTTCAGATTCAGTTTTTACCGGCCCACGGCGTGAACTAAACTAAGGAAATGTAAGTATGTAAGTAGTGTGCGTTGGGCCTGGAGTAAGATGATTATCATTCGAGACCGGGTTCAAAATTTCAGCCCAATTTATAAATATCTATCAGGCAACATTACTCCCGTGTTATTTATGTCTAATAATAAATTATTTTTAATCTAATATTTGGCTTTAATATAGTTTTGCTACGTAACGCTTTAAATTAAAGAACTTAAATTCGGAATTTCAACAATATTGGCATCTTTTAAACCTTTTAGGGGCAGAAGAGTTCTGTTTGTAAAATGATGAAATAATTGACTGACACCAGAATATTCAAACGAATTTCTTAGAAAGTAAAAACTTGCTATTTTCCACTGTCATTACAAAAGCAAAGTTTTATTAAAATATTCTTGGTGCTATTTGTCTGTTTTGGAATTAAAATTAGGTGGCTAGACCCTCTAGCCACCGCCCTTGAAACGGTTAATTATTATTGCCACAAATTTACAGCTACATTGCTAATGCATTTAACTAGCCAAAGGCCAAATTATGGGATAATTCTGAGGGGAAATATTTCCGTTCATGCATTTTAGTTGAACCCTAGCAATCCAAACCAAATTTTGAAAAAGAAAAAAAAATTGGAAGCATGGTAAATTAAATCTAATTAAAAAGAAAAAAAAGTATTTAGAATTTAAAATTTATGCTATATTTTCGCGTGTACATTTTATTTACATAATGTATCTGTTTCGACTTACCAATTTAAATTTTAGCATGCATATTTTATTTATTTAATGCTGTTCTCAAATTCAAACTGGCTAATTTCTGACACATTTTTTAATTCATTTTTAGAGTTCCGTACTTAAAAAGTAAAAACAGAACCATTATAAGATTACTCCTGTGTCTGTCTGTTTGTCTGTCACAGCCATTTTACTCGTAAACTACGGAACGTGGAAAGTTCAAATTGGGGGAAGTAATAAAGACTATAAACCCACATATTTACAGATTATTATACATTCACAAATATATTTGGGAAAAATGCAGAGGGCTAATTAAGTTACTTTATATATATATATTTTTTTCTTTTTATATCGTGTGAATGCTTTCGTAAAGCTGGACTCAAAAATACATTTTTTTTTAAATTTTAGGTATTATATTTTCAGAGATATCGTCGAAAGAATAGTGCAAAAATATGCCCCCCCCCCCCCCCATCTATTTCCAAATCTACTGAAACTAAAATTATGAAAAAATTACAGGTAGTAGACGTTAATTTAAACCTTGCAGGAAAAATTAGCGATTACCCTACGATGTACACTGCGATGTGACTTATAGGTCGCATAGTTTTTGAGAAAAGCGGATTTTTCCGTTACACAAAAATTTTGATTTGCGGGCATTCAGCAAGAGGTGTTGAGAAGCACTGGAAGTACCTATCGCAGCAGAAGTATAAAAGAATTGATGATGATTTTCGAAAAAAATCATCAGTAATTAGCCGAGATATTAACACTAAAGAAGACACGGACGATCAGGGATGGCGTATTCTGTGTATCATCGGTTTTTAAAGCCTAGATAACAACTTTGAAGGATATATTTGTTTAATACATACCCAGTTACAGTATAAAAGCAATAAACGCCAAATTGTTAAAGACAGACTAATTTGAATTAATCGCATAAATTACTATGGCATTCGCGAATAGTTTGCATTGAGGGGATCTCTCAATAAGCATCCCGTGTCTTAAAATGTTAATTAAAAACCCATCTGGAAAAGGTGGCACGGACCAAGCCGGCATTGCAACTTCGCGACCTCCTTTCGAAACGCGCTTAGCACAATGCCAAGTTTAAACTTTGAACAAGGATTTTGTTTTATCTGCACTTTAAAAAGAAAAGATAATTACTGCGCTGAATTTAGTTTTATGAAATGCCAAATGAAGTTCAAATATTCACTACTTTTATTGTCAGTACCGAATTAAGATCCTAAAAAAAAAAAAAAGATTAAGATATAAAAAATAAAAAGAAAAGTGCCCAGTTAAACTGATGGCATTGAGCTCACAGGTTATTCACACTAATTGTATATTATACTCTTATTTCAAAGAATAATGCCCTCAAAAAATAAATGAAGGGGGATTAGCCCCCGTTTCCCCCGCGTTATACTTAACCAATGAACCTACAAATCTAATCAGGGAAGCTCCTTAACATAATAAACCAGTATACCAAATTTGAAAGAAATCAGATAATTCTGCATGAAAAAACCTTATCGCTAAATTAAGGGGGGGGGGGTGTCTAACTGCCCCCTCCCTTTATCCTTAACTAATGAATCTCCAAATCTAATCAGGAAAGGTCCTTATCAGAATGAATATAGAAAAAAAAATAAAGTAAATTGGATAATTCTGCATGAAAATCCATTTATCTAAATTAAGGGGAGGGGACTTGTCCCCTTTCCCCCTTTTATACTTAACCAACGAACCTCCAAATCTAATGAAGGAAGTGCCATATCGGAATAAACCGGTATATCAAATGTGAAGCAAATCGAATAATTCTGCATGAAAAACCCATTTATCTAAATTAAGTTGGGGCGACAAGCCCCCGCCCTCCCCCCTTTTATACTTAAACAATAAATCTCCAGATTTAACCAAGGCAACTCCTTAACATAACAAACCGGTATACCAAATTTGGAGCAAATCAAATAATTCTGCATGAAAAACCCATTTATCTAAATTAAGGGGGGGGGGGGGGGGGGGGCAAGCCCACCTTTATACTTAACCAATGAACCCCCAAAACTAATCAAGGAAGCGCCTTATCAGATTGAACCTAGAAAAAAAAATTGAAGTTAATCAGATGTTTCTATCAAGAGTTGTCGCGTTACGTATATACATAGCTACGTACATCAGACAGACAGAACAGGCGGGCACATTAGCTCTCAGGCTTTGATAACCTGTGAGTTAAAAAAGGTTATATAGAATAGCAATATTGGTTATTATTTAGGCTTCATATCTTTTTTAACTTTTATTGTATGCCCATTAATACTTTCCTAGTATATACAGCAATAACCAACCCTACATTGTATAGTTTTTACAAAGTCTTATTATTCTTTTAGCAGTGATTTTTTTTAATAATACAGTTAATAATTTATATATTTATTGTATAGAACCCTCTGAGTGTGAGTAATACTCGCACTTGACCGTTTATTGTTCATGAATGCACCAAATTGACAGGTGCACTTAATGTCTTATCAAACCATTTTTCTGTAAAGGCAGAAAAATTTTCAGAAAATGATGTCAAAGTTAAAGTTTTGAACGAAATTTCCGGACGTGACAGAGACGGAAAGGAGAACTGACGCCCTGAGACTATAATCGTTTATAACTGAAGATGTAATTCCTTTATCGGTAACTAGGGTATCGTACCCGGGTTTCCCGGGTTAAAGAATATAAGTGAAAACAGTTTTTTTATTGAAAACTAACAATTTTTTATATGCAATAAATTTTTTAGATTGCCACTTACATTAAAAATGCATTTTTCACATGGAAAATACGAATTGCACAATCATATACATTTTTGAAATTTATCAAAAGCGATATTTTCTTATTAGTCGCATGCTAAGAGTTATTTGCCAAGATTTTACTTCTTATGGCATCTTTTTATATTCTGATAATTTCAGAGCTTATACATGTCTGTTAAATTTGTGTTTTATTTACATTATTTTATTTATTTATTCATAGAAGAATTTTTTTAATAGATATTAGCCATAAGAAAATGAGGAACTCTTTATTTTGTTTTAAGGGCAAACGGATTAATCTTTCGTAATCGAGCTCCGCGCGATATAGATAAATTTAAAAATATTTCATGCTTTAAAATTTTTTTTAGAACCATAGACAATCAGTAAACTGAGATGAACTTTGCAAACAAATTCCATTTGAAAAAAAAAATCCTATTTGGTGATCTAAAAATTTAAATTGTACGATTAGAAATATGTTGGATGTTTTTTTTTTTCAATATTATTCTTTTATTTGTTTATAAAAGAAGTATTAATTTCGTTATTTTGTCTTTCACAAATATGGTAGATTGGTGGGTTTTTTAATATTATTCTTTTATTTGTTTATAAAGGAAGTATTAATTTCGTTACGCAAAAATAGTCAGAAACAAATGCTGAAAAATGTTTGTTGCTTTATGTGCAAAAAGTTTATTATTGTGTATTGAAACCGGCACGTCATAATATAAACTTAGAAAATCCTGCATAAGAATTTTAGAAAATATTTTATTTTAGAAAATATAATACATCAGTCAATTATGATACAGTTTTTAAACAAATTGCATTTGAAAATAATTTTTTCCCTATGCGACGAAAATTGAAAATGTACGATGGTCAGAAGATTGAAAAATTGCAGTAGCGAAAATTTCAAATTACTTAATCAGTAAAATATAATAAAGATGAGTTACTAAGATATGGTTATCAATTGAGGCTCTTATGCTTCGTATTTCGAAATGAAAAACAGCAATTTTCACCTTCTCAAAATATGCATACGTACTTCTCATATCCATATTCATCATTTTTTAAAAATGTGTATTATGTTTGATCATTTAAAAACTCTTTTAACTCAAAACTTGAAATCATGATTTTTAGCAACATCTTTATGTGAACAGACGCAAACTTTACTTGAGATTGTAATCTCAATTCCGAAGAGTAAAAATTTCCGTAATTTATGATTTTTAGACGCATTTGTGTTAAAATGTTTAGTTTTATCTAAGAAAATGGTCGTTTTCTTTTAAATATCACTTCATTTTCACTTAAATAAGCATTTCGCCTAGTGTTTGAAACTTAGTACACATGCAGAAGGAAAAACAATATAGAAAATTTATGTGGAAAAATGCGTGTTTTCAAAAGCAGTATGTAATTTTCCGTTATTATGCCCTTGATATAATATTCTGCTCTAATGGGATTTTGCGCCACTAAACCCTATACAACAATTTTGCATTTTTATCAGAAAATAGCATGAATAAAGATGAATAAACCTGAATGTTTCTCTCTTGTCTGCAATAATGAAAGCTATCTATTTTTCACCATTTTGAAGAAATTTCATAAAATGCTTTTAAAATTAAAACATAAAAGTGGAGATATTTAAAAAAAAACAGATAGTGCGATCAACATCTACAAATGAAGAGCTTTTAGTTAAAATATATGTATATATATTAGTAAAATTTGTTCAGCAGAAAGATCAGAGCAAATGACTAAAAAACACACCTGTGTTTTAAATATATAGATTATATAAAATTAGGAAAAATTAAATTAAGCAAAATATGTTACTATTTTGATAAAATTATAGTAGAATGTCCTAAAGAATAGCATTTTATTATTCGAGAGAATTTTGGACAAAAATTTCAAGAACATGATACTATTTTAAACCAATAATTATTTATTTGCTTGTCTAACTCGGCTAAACTAATCCATCCAGGCGAGAATCATCAATTTCTTTAATATAAATTGCTATTATTTGAATGGCACCTCTCTTTTATAAAGACACTCTAAATTTTTGTAAAACATTGCGTTTTATCAGTGTGTGATTTCGATTACATTATTCTCAAAAGTGAAGCATTTTCACCTGTGAAGAATTTCAAAGCAGCTGGGCTCTGAAAATGACGCACTTCTACAAAACATAATTCAGGTTTAAGAATTAAAATACACGCTTTTTTATAAAATGACGTCATTTGCATCCGCTAAAGCAATCCACTTTTACAATCCACTCTTAAACTTCGTCTATAGAAAAGTATTCATATGACGTCATTATCACGGAATAACAGACAATATTCTCGACATAGCCCATATTTTAATTTCAATTTTTTTCAGGTTTTATGAGAAAATGGCATCAAAAAGATACAGTATCTCCTATTTTCGACTAATTTCCGCTTACTTTCAATAGAAATGGAGTACTTTTGTTGCCACGATTAGAAAAATGTTATTAAAAACTACAAAAAAATTAGTATCTTAAAAATAAATTGAGATACAGTTTTCAAATAAATTGCATTTAAAAGAGCATTTTTTTCCTTATACGACGGTGTAAAAATTTTAAATGTGCGATGTTTATAAGTTTAAAAATTTGCAGTAGAGAAAATTGCAAAACCAAAATTTCATTTCACATTTCAAAGTGTTGCCATTCGCGAAATGACGTATGCGTTACGCACAGATATGTTTGTCCTTTATAGTATAGATAGATATATATAAATATATATATATATATATATATATATATATATATCATATATTTGTGATTTCAAATTTATATATTAAGTTCTAGATTTCGAGTACGTTTAGATTACAATTAATAATTTTTTGTTGAATTGGAATTGCCGAACTAGTCGATTAAGCACAAAATTCGATTACACTGATTTCATAATCTGCATGTTACGAATCTATCTTTCTTCGAATTTGTTGTTGGCTATATTCACATAATATTCACATTTTACAATTATTTAAGTATAGAAAATTGCATATGTATTTAAAATTCAAAAACTACAAAAAGATTTACTATATTGGGTTAAAAGACTGAAATTGGATTCCTTTTATGTAATTGTAAAAAAAAAAAAAAAAAAAAAAAAAAAAAAAATAATAATAATAATAAATAAACAAATAAAATAAAATACGCACCTCAAAACGCGAAAAATTCAAAAATTGCGGGGGACAAAATTATTTAGCATATTGACATATTAGATTGAAATTTGATTCCTTTTACGAATCTCGTTATAAATCGCCATGGAATGAAAAAAAATCGCTCTAGGAATTCCGAATGAAATTTACTGTATTGGGCTAAAAGAATGAAATCAGAATATTTTTAGTAATATGGAAAAACCGCTATGTAACACGAAAAAAAAAAAAAAATAATAATCGCATATAAAAAATTAAGACTCAAATTCAAATTGACTACTTTTTGACACAAACTCATTTTTCTTCCCAAACCTAACAAATTAGCAGGTGCTTTTTTGAGAAAGCTGTTTTTTTTTTTTTTTTTTTTTTTTTTTTTTTTTTTCGTTTTCGTTAAAGGCAAAAGATTTTTCAGAAAAGTCTATCAAAGTTGACGTTTTGAACAAAATTTCTGGGACGCGACAGTGCAGAAAAGGAAAAATTGTTGCCCTGGGGGCAACTATTGCTTATAACTCATTTATTTGAAAAAAATGTCCGATTACACATCACTTCAATAATCGTCCCTGCAACCATCATGATTTTGTGTTTAAAAATAAGTCACAAATTTTCGCGTTGTTGAGCAGGGGATTTTTTTTTTTTTTTTTTTAGAACTGGTTTAAATTTTTAAAAATCTAATGAAAAAATGTCGAGAGCACTTTTCCTCGCATCTTTCTTATAAAATCTCGCATGCCTATGTATTTTTGCAAGTAAGATGAGCTAGTTCAAAATAATAATAATAGTTCAATGCAGTGGCGTAGGAACTTTGTACAAACAGGGGGAGCCGGGGCGGAAAGCTAGTGGCGCGGATCATTTCGTTTATTTTGGAGGGTTCCTTCATAGTTTTGCACGTTTCAAAAACAGGAGTATAAAATAGAAGCATATCAAAAGATCACCAACTTTTTAATCCAGTTAAAATAATTTTTAATCGATATACTTGATACATAGAAACTTAATTTATGTACGATTCCGAATACAATATTAAAATTTAAGGCTTCTCCCACTTCCATTTACCAAAAATTTAAATGCTTTCTGTGGTTTTGCTTACATATTCTTTACAAATCTCTTCTAAATCAATTTTAAAGGCCTCCTCCTTATAAATATGTTATCGGTGCAGGTAATTTGTAGTAGACCTATATAAGACTCCCTTTTTTTCTGGAAATCGGGAGGGTTGTAAGCAATGAGAAAAAGGGTGAAGGCACAAACAAGAGTGCTCATCACCCCCTCTCTTTCTTATCTTTGTTGTTAATTGTGTGAATTTCCTAGAAAAAGTATACTTTAATTTTTAATTCAGAAATGTATCGTAACCAAATGTGGTGCGAGAATTTCTCCCGGCGGAGCTGAGCCCGTCTAAAATATTCCCACAGCTCCCCCGGTTCCTACGCCCTTGGTTCCATGCGCAAACGAGGGTATTGGAAATGTTCTTTTTAAGGCCGTTCTTAACTGCTCGCTCAACAAGCGCAAAACGTTTTTACACATTTACAAATTCATTTTTTAACGGAAAGGTATAAAATTGGAAAGCCTGGCTATGAAAGCGATTTCCAATTGAACTGTTTTTTCCATTTTTTGATCAATCAATTATTGCGATCTTGATCACGTGACAAACACATTTTTCGCTCTCTCTTGGGTCTTTTTTCTTCCTTCGCGAGGAAATTCGATTCAAAACGCACACTTTGACATTTTTTTTTTTTTTTTTAAATCTATTGCGTTTGCAAAAAGAAAAAAAAATGGAAAAAAACAGCTCAATTACATAGTTTCTGAACAACAACATTAGCTAGTTTCATGCATTTTCGAACAAAAATACATTAAAACTTATGTCAGAAAATTGCTCTTTTGGATTTGAGAACACCCTTAAATAAGGCATTTTTTAAAAACAGAAATGGAACTCAAAAAATTCTGATACCGAACTTCTGATGTAATCACTAGATCAAAAATTATTCAGAAATTCTTAGTATTAACGTTATTATCTGTTCATTTGCATACAATGAACCATTTTTGTTATAGGATAAAACATTTTGCGCTTTATACGAATGATCAGTACATACTGCAAATCATTAAACGTTCCTGCAAAGACAAATTTCCTTTTATAGAAATAAGAGAAAATATCCACAAACGGTGACCTTTACTCCCCACCCCTTTCAAAGGTCAATGTCAGGTCCTTACACGGTGTAGATTCACTTCTCTGCCAACAAAAAGTCGAGCGAAAAGTACAGTGCTTACCTCACTCGGAAAAACCGAAATCTTAGGGTTGCTAGAAATTTGGAGGACTATGTAATTCTGCAGTGAAATTTCATGAATAAAATCGTATTTTGAGAAAACAAAAAGGTTTCTTGAGGGACATTTTATATAATATCATCTAAGAAATGTCCCTTGTTAAATTTGTAAAAGAGATAATGAGAACAATTTACAAAAAAATGTATAAAAACTAAAAAATTAGTTGATTTGTGGTCCTTAAAAAATATATATAGAACCCGTAGTGACATCTGGTAATTTTTTGAGGAACCAATGGAAGAAATTTTAAAATTTAATTTAAAAAAAGAGGTCGTACTTTTCTTTTACAAAATTATGCCATCTGAAAGAAATAAGTTATTTCAATGACCAAAAAAAATTTTAAGCAAATCGGTTTCATAGAAAATGCGTAGCTGTGATGATAAGAATATAGCATGAAAAGTATAGGACAAAATACTACTGATGGTCACTCTTAAGAAAGGGATTTCTTCCCTGATTCCACCCTACATTTCACTGAAAATCACATTGAAATGAACAGATGTTTCACTCATATTAGCCTTAACTCTGCTTTTGCAGCTTGTCAAAATCTTAATATAGTTTAATTGATGAACCATTCTTAACATTCAGATTGCCCGTTTTAGCGACACTCATATTAGGCAAGTTTGACTGTACATATAATTTTTCCATGGGAAAAACAAACATTTTAGAGAATAATTTTACAAAAAAAAAAAAAAAAAAAAAAATGCATTGTTATAAGGATTAAAATTATTAAAATTCGCTGCAGTTAAAAGTGAGATCAGCAAATGATAGCATATATTTTATTAGAAAATGTTTTAAAACCCATCACATTTAAAGAATTCAAACAGATGTTAGTCTTAGATATCAAAAACTTGTGCTTTGTTGTGGTAAAAATTGATCTGATTAACAAGTCCTTTTATTAAACTAGGGGGCTCTGCTGCCTAAGAGCTATGCTCGCCAACCCCTGTTCAGATTCTAAAAATCTGTTCATTTGATCTGCTTTAAAGAATTACAATTAAAAAACCAGTGGTAATCTCCCTGTAAATGGGTTTCCATGCTTTTTTACTGAGGAAATTTAAGACCGAATCAGCTGCTGTTAATTGCTGTTTCCGTGCTTGCTTAAATAAGATTAGTTGAACATTTGAAAATTGGCTGATATAAAATTAATTAAGTCAACAGAATCTTTGCTTCCTGGTAATTTTTAACAATGCTATAAGAAAATGATTTTAAATAAGAGATTTTAAATGTAACATTTTAAATCTGACATAATTTTCACCTAACTTTTTTTTTCTCTTTCTAATATTTACCAGAAAATATTTTTATTGTTAGAAAGATAATATTATTTGCGCTGTCTTAGAATCGCAACAATAGCTTAAAAGATCATCTCAAAATTTCAAATAAATCTCTTGTGTAAATATATTTTTTAATTTAAACTGTTTGGCAATATTATTATTTGGCCATTTTAAATATGATGTAATTTCTTCCATTTACGACTTTTAACGCATATTAAAGAATTTATTATTTTAAAATTTTATTTAAATTTTATATTCATGTCTAATTAAAATTTTTATGATGTAATTTTCAATATTTTCTTGCTTTTAATACATAATCATTTAATTCTAATTTGACAGTTTTTGAAAGTCGAAATTTGAATAAATCTCCCATGTAAATATATTTTTTAATTTAAACTTTTTGGCAGTGCTATTATTTGAACATTTGAAATAGGATGTCATTTTCCCCATTTATTGCTTTTAACACATTAAATAATTGATTAATTTAGTTTTCTTTCATTTTTAATATACTTGTGTAAAAACAATTTTTATGACGTAATGTTCAATATTTTTCCACTTTTAACACATAATCATTTAACCCTTTAAGACCTGACCTACACAATCGTGTAGGTGATCCTAAAGAAAAAGAAAAAACATATTCCTCTTTTTGTACAATTTAAAGTCAAGCTATCACCCACAGAATTGCGTGAATCCCCTTTACCCATAGAATTGTGTGGATTCCAATCATCCGCAGAATTGCATGGATCCTCCCTTGGCATTACCTGACATCGGGTACTTTTTAAAATATTTTTTTCTCAATCAAATATGATTCTATTAATTAGGATAAACCGCTGAAACTTTTCACTACTACCAAAAACCTTCTGGTCTTAAAGGGTTAATTCTAATTTGAAAAAAAAAAAAATTCTGTTTATAATAGTCATGTGTGAATACATTTTTAATTTAAAGGAAATATTATTCTTTGCACTGTTTTAACAATTAGCAACAATTTAAAATAATAACCTTTTCTAAAATATGTAAACAATATCTCTGAAAATGCTGAAAATTTGAATTTAAAATGGAAATAAACACTCAAAAAAATAGGCAAATTAAAAAAATAAATTCAGTCTGCACACCGCGAGTTTCTATTGAATATCCTTAGAAAAAATTATTTAATTCCTATGTATAGTTTTTGCTCCTATAAAACTTTTTTAATGGATTGATTTTGTCCAACTTTAATAATAAATATCTTTTAAAAAATTCTTCGATTTAAAAACTGCCTGCTTCAACGTGTTTATGAAACATTTCTCCATAATAATACTCATTTTCATATTTTTGTATGCAATAGTTTTCTTAATATTAGTGAAGAAAGACCTCCGGTCACAAAAAATTCATTGACAGCGGCAGTGACAACATTAGTTACTTTTTTTAGAATAGAGAGAAGCTGTAAACTTTTTATTTAAATAAACTAGGGGGCTCGGCCCCCTACGAGCTACGCTCGCCAACCCCCGTCCAGACACCGCAGACTCTAAATGCACGCTAATGTGATCGGCTTTAAAAAGATTTCGAAAGATTGAATTATAATTTAAAAAACAGTGGCGATCTCCCTATAAACGGATTTCTATTCATTTCTCTTTGATTGGGGAAATTTTAAAGCCAAATCCGCTGCGGTACTACTTGATTATCCCGTCGACTAATTTCGCCAAATTATATAAATCGCCAAACCACTCGCCAAATTATACAAATTGACATAATTTTTATTTTAAATAACGAAATAACAAATAAATTAGTACAACATTAATAAAAATACAAATAAAACGTCGAAATAAAAATAACTTGATGACGTAGACACGTGTAACAACATTTCAAAATAAGCTAATATAAAAGGAATTAAGTAAACAGAATCTTTGTCTCCTGGTATTTTTTAACAAATCGAAAAGAAAGTTCTTTTAAATGAGACATTTTAAATTAATCGTTTTTAATCTGACGTAATTTTGACCAAACTATTCTTTCTCTTTTTAATATTCACGTGAAAATACTTGTGTTAGAAATAAAATATCATTTGCGCTTTCCTAAGAAAAATAGTTGAAAAGTATCCGCTCAAAATATCAAATAAATGTCTAGCGCAATTTCTAAATTTAAACCGTTTTGCAATATTATTTTGTGTTCGTTTTATGTAATAACTGTAACGTTACGTAAATATGACGTAATTTCTCCTATTTAAGACTTCTAACGCATGTTAATAAATTTATTATTTTACAAATCCCTTTCTCTCTTAAAATTCACATGTAATTATAGTTTTATGATATAATTTTTAATAAGTTCTTGCTTTTTGTACATAATTATTTAATTCTAATTCCAATGTTTTTTTTCTGTTTATAATAGTCACGTGTAAATAAATTTTTAATTTATTACATGTATAAATATTTTTTTTTTTTTTTTTTTTTTTAAGCAAACATTATTTTTTCCGCTGTTTAGACAGTTGGCAACAGTTTAAATTAATATCACTTTCTAAAATCTGTAAAAAATATCTCTAGAAATGCTGAAAAATTGAATTTAAAATAGAAATAAAACCTCAAAAAATTAGCCAAATTAAAAAAAGAAATACAATCTGCACACCGGGAAATTCTGACGCATAAAATGATCTAAAAATGATTAAATTCCGATGTACAGTTTTTGCTCCTATAAAACTTTTTTAATGGAACGATTTTGTCCAACTTTAGCATTAAATATCTCTTTAAATATTTCTTCGATTTGAAAACTGTCTGCATCAGCTTGTTTATCAAACATTTCTCTATAATTCCACCGATTTTCATATTTTTGTATGCAATATTCTGCTTAATATTAACGAAGAAAGACCTCCGGCCACAAAAAATTCAAAACCGGCGGCAGCGGCAGTTACCTTTTTTTAGAATAGAGAGATATTTTCCTAGTTAAATTTTTTTGTAAAGTAAGAGATAGCATTGAATACATGAAACATTAATAAGAACAACAATATCAGCAGTACTTACAGATTCCTTTTTGCTGGGATCTTTAACAGCTTCTATATCAACAGATATTTTGTCACCTTGTTTTGTGGCATCTGTAACTTTTGTTTCAAGCTTAAACTTTAAGCCTTGTTTTGATAGAATTCTTTGAAAATTTTTTGCTACTTCTAAATCAATGCCAACACCTCCAATATTTGATAAAAATTCAACAGCAACAACATCTGCACCTAATCGACTCCATACAGATCCCTATAAAGCAATAGTATAAAACTTAATTACTCATTTTCTAACAGAAAGCACAAATAAATTCAAATGTAATGGTTCAAGTCACATATCGAATTAAGTAACGATATTTGCCAACATTTGGCAAGAACTCTTCAAAGCATATAAGTAGCATATCTATAGTATATAGTCAATGAGTCTAGTAAAATGATATCTCAGCTAACAAATATGTCTTCGCTAATAAATGCTTCAGATGAGAAGAGATATATGGTATTTTTAAGACTCAATTAACAAATGTTTTATTAAATGTACACACTAACGTAATTGGACAAGAAAGGTTGTTTCAAGCAACAACCTTTAAATAGTCCCTTTACAAATTAAGAAAAGACAGAATTAAAAACATTCTAGAAGCATTTTTACCCAATAAACGATTTTACTTTTAGTGCTTTTGTGAAACGTTTTACCTGTGCCATCTTTTGGTTAAAGATTAAATTTTGGAAGATAATGAATTTTAGAATATAAACATCAATAGAAAAACTCTTAACGGGTTAAAAGTTTGTGACGCAGCGCTTTATCTTACGCTCTAAGAATTTTAAATATGGAACTTAAAAATAATGATATCAAATTTTGAATGACACTATGCTATTAATTATAATATCTATATATATTTATTTCATCATTTTATTTTTTTATAATTGCATGTGCAAAAATTATGTTCAATTTAAAAAGATGTATAAAAGTTTATTCATTGATGCATTATCATTCATATCTCTCATAAATTCAAAATATGAGTTTTAAAAGATATGATATCAAAATTTAAGTGACGCCTTGATGTTAGAGGTCTGCTCGGCCCGGCCCGAAGGAAAGCTATTTTGGCCCGACCCGGTGTAAAAATTGAAAGTTCGGCCCGAGCCCGGCCCGTACAAAAATCAGTGAAAACAGGCCCGGCCCGACTAAATGTCTACAAAAAATTCCGTTTTTTCTCGACATACAATTAAGATTCTTTTAATGAATACTACGTGCATATTTATGGGAACATTTTACAGTATATTTTAAATTACTATGTGTTCGCAAAATAGAAAACACACAATAGTAAACGTTAACGATTACTTACAGTGTTTTAGTCAACGTCTCTACAGACGTTTCAAAATTTAAATAAGGGTTCATTAAAAGATTATTGTAGTTTAGAATAAAGGGTTAAAAAACATGATAACTTTTGAAGCTTATAATAAAAGGTAGATTTGTGAAAATATTTCTGTCATTTTTAAGGCTTTTCTCAAATCCAAAGGAGCTACATTTTGATACATTTATGAATTCATTTCTTTTCGGAAACGCATGAGATTGGCAGGTATTGTTATTCAGAAACCATGTAAATGCAGTTTTTTTTTTAGATAAAAGTAATATATCTTTCAGAAAATACTGCCAAAGTTAGCGTTTTGAATCGAATTTCCGGAAGCGATAGCACAGGAAGGAGAAAACGTACAGTCACGTGACAAGAGTCTCTGTTATCTCTGTACGTCTGTAATTTATGAAAAATGGAAACGCTATTTGATCCCAATTGCCTTCAATACTCAGCCTGTCAATTTTATGCCTTTATAGTTAAAAATGAGTCAGAAAATGTGTCTGAGAGTTTCGCATTGTTGATCAGTAAATATGAGAACCACCTTAAGGTACATTTCCAAAGATACTGTTAACAGAAGTTCATTATCGCTATTAATACTTTTACAAAACATAATGCCTGTCCTACACATCCTGAGAACGATTAAGACCAGTTCCGTCCCGGCACAAGTCTGCCGAAAAAAATTAAACCCGGGATCAGGCATCATGTAACTGTACGATGCCGATCTCTACGATGGACATGTTACATTTCTGTATTGATGTTGTTAAACTCGCATCGGCTCGTAACGCACATTTATACTTCTCGAAAAAGTCATATTCATTGGAAATGACCTCGTATTTTGTCTGCTCCTCTCAAATTCTTATATCGGGCCGATAGGCCCGATTAATTTTTTTTATCGGCCGGGCCCGGCCCTTCAGGCCCGTTCAATTTTTTGCCGGCCCGGCCCATTGAAAAAATTGTCCTAATTCTGCCGGCCCGTTTGAAAATTCTCCTCCATTCCGACGGCCCGGGCCCGTGCAGACCTCTACTTGATGTTGCTTAAAATGATTAGTTTTAAAATTCAATTTTAATTTTTTTTTGGCTAAATACATTTACACATCTAAACAATACTTTTCATTTTCCAATGCACTGTTGAATATATTACTTTTACTGAATCTATATAATGCACTGAAATGCAATGAAATGGGGGGGGGGGGGCAGACAAACTGCAAAACTTTTCCGATAGACCGAAATAGAGAAACCGTCCGCAGTACGTGTGGCAAGGGTATCCAGAAATGGGAGAGAACTGTTATTTTCGGTTTCATAAGTGATTTGTATATTGTTATCGATTGAGTTCATAATGTTAACGATATTATCAGTATTGTGAAGAGAGGTGTCAATTAAAGTGAAAGTATCATCAACATAGCGAGTCCAGAACGGGAACGAGAATTGATTAAAAAGTGAGCATTCAAAATAATCCATATAGATGTCTGCGAGAATAGGTGACAAGGGTGAACCCATGGCTAACCCGTCAGACTGTCTGTAGTAATTGCCCTGAAATGAAAAAGTTGTTTGTGAGCAGCCTTTTTTACTTTCATAAATTGTGCCATTCATTTTTGGTCTGATTCTCACTCACTTAATAGTGAAATTCAATATCTTAGAGCTATTGTGATTGACAGAGGTTACAGCCTTTCTATTATCGATACTGCTTTACGTAAACTACAGCAACCACGTCCCACTAACTCAAATCAGTCCTCTTCTCTCTCCAGAAGCAGCATTGTGTTTACCTTTTTTTCCTAAATTCAGCTTTCCTGTTGCCAAAATTCTTAGACAGCATGACTTCAGAATAATTTTTACCCCTACGAATAAGCTCACCCTCTCGAAACTCAAAGACCCTATTGAGTTATACAACTCATGGGGTATCTATAGTATTAATTGCCAGTGCGGTCTTTCTTACATTGGACAGACCAAACGGGGTTTAAAATTTTGTATTAAAGAACACCAACAATTTATTCAAAAACAGGAAACCAATAAATCTTCAATTGCTAAAGATTGCTGGGAGATGAATCACTCTTTTGATTTTAATTCAGCCAAAATCATCTGTAAACCCACTTCTGTACACGAACTTAACTTTCTTGAAGCATTTCATATCTACAAAAATTATGACAATATTGTTAATAGTGAATTTGCTATTCCCGCTTTATCAGATTGCTGGAAATATTTCATAAGATCCTCTTTTGCTTAATCACTACCTTTTTTTTTTTTTTTTTTTACTCATTTCTAGTGGCATTTCCTACACTAGTCCCACATTGGCTGGTACCCAGTTTTTCCTGTTTCCCCATTGGGTAATGAACTTCACAGTTGAATCCGCTTCCCCTCTATATAAATGAGCAAGTTTCCGTTATTCTTTGCACTGAGGATGGTACGCTAAATACTACCGAAACTAGTCTGCGAAGTTTTTGTTTATTCTGGCGTTTTTAACGTTGCTTTTAAATTGTATATCATTCTGCGCCATGTAGCATCTTAATAATAATTATAAATCAATTTATTCAAATGAATACATTTCAGTGCATTATATAGATTCAGTAAAAGCAATATATTCAACAGTGCATTGGAAAATGAAAAGTATTGTTCAGATGTGTAAATGTATTTAGCCAAAAGAAAATTTAAATTGAATTTTAAAACTAATCATTTTAAGCAACATCAAGGTGTCACTTAAATTTTGATATCATATCTTTTAAAACTCATATTTTGAATTTATGAGATATATGAATGATAATGCATCAATGAATAAACTTTTATACATCTTTTTAAATTGAACATAATTTTTGCACATGCAATTATAAAAAAAATAAAATGATGAAATAAATATACATAGATATTATAATTAATAGCATAGTGTCACTCAAAATTTGATATCATTATTTTTAAGTTCCACATTTAAAATTCTTAGAGCATAAGATAAAGCGCTGCGTCACAAACTTTTAACCCGTTAAGGGTTTTTGTACTGATATCAGTACTTTTTTTAAGTTAATGATAAAAAAAAATAAAACAACAACAACAAAAATTAAAGTCCATACAAAGAATTCATAGTCAGGATTTCTATTCACCTTCAATCTCTCCCCCTCCCTCCTCGCAAAAAAGGATGCCTCATATTTCAATTTTAAAGAGCACTGTGCTATGAGATTTTTTTTAACCACTCCTTGGTAAATATGGAAGTAATGTACAACATGCATGTTTAGATGGTATTTCTGTTGGTTTGTTTCAGAGATATAAAAAGCTATGTTAAATTTTACTGTCTTAAGAAAAATAGCAAGAAATATTGCTCTTTAAACATATATATATATATACAGTATATATATATATATATATATATTTCCACCATTCTTCTTTAAAGCTCTTTATTGGCAACAATAGTAAATCATATAAAATAATCTCCTGAGCCCCAAAAATTTCACTTCTCCCTTCTCACCCATCTCTCCAGCTTACCTAAATAATTAAAATCTTTCAAACTTTAGTTTGAAAAAAAATCTGCAATATTTGTTGCGCACTAACATAAATAAATAAATTAAGCCCTAATTTCCCAAATATACATTTCTCCTCTCCTCTCTCCCCCTACTGCCCAGCATAAAAAAGCATTTGCAGATACTAAATCTTTAGGGTTTTTGGTGAGTGAATTACATATGAAGATAAATACGAAAGATCTTTATAACACACCTTGAGATGAGAAGTTCTGCATATTACAGAATTTTGCATTATATAGATCATATTTCATTCATCATTAAATTTACTTTGCAAACGTGCTTTAAATTACATTCCTTGGATCTAGAAATAGTGAAAATTATAAAATTTTACATAATAGTATAGGTGCAGATTCCCAATATCTGGAAGGAGAAAGTGGCTCCTAAACCCAAAAAGTCCAGTGGCCACATTGTGAAACAAACACATAAAAAGAATTTAGTGTTTGTAAGGGACTGAATTCAAAGTGGAAAATAATTTATTTTATATATACATATGTCTATGTACAAGAAAACACAGACTAATTACATCAAATGGGTATGTTTAATTTAATCACAAAATTCTTTAAATTTAATTATAAGTCTAATACAAATCTTAAACTATGTTCAATCAGAAGATATAGTTGGACAAGATACATTTTAAAAAAATGTAAAGCTAAGCAATCATGGTAGTGGGAAATATTAGGACAACAATAATTCTAAGTTTGATTTTATCGTATAACATTACATTAAAAAATTTGTGAATGTGAAAAATTATTTAGCGCTATAAAAATCAAAACACACTTCAGACGTTTGTTTTTCTATGTAATACAATAGTTTTCTGTGTTAAACAGATCATTCTGGACTGTAGGAAGGAAAATAGATGGATTTCATTTTTTTTAAAAAGGTAGAGATCCACTATTAGTAGAAAAGGAGCATCCCTGTATAACGTATGGCGACTGAGACATTGAAAGTTAGTGGCCAAAGCAAAAAATTTAGTCGTCACATGGCGACTGTGAATCTGCACCTATACATAATAGGTATAGATCACAGGGCCGAAACTAGTCTTTTTTTTACCCGGGGCAAAGATGGATTTTGCCCCCCCCCCCTCCTCTTCTGTAAAGTATATTTACAAAGATAATTTTATTAATTTTCTAATAGCCGACTTATTTTAAAATTTAAAGTATGTAATCATAAGACATGTTATTCTGAACTACGTAATCTACAATGGCGGGTCCAAAGGGGATATCACGGCGGGTCATGATTCCCCTCTGAACACCAACAAAAATTTTCTAAAGAGCATTTTAAAAATGAAATATACAGTAGAGTCCCGATTATCCAGGTCCTTATTAACCGAGTTTCCATTTTAACCGAGTTATTTTCTTCTGATGGATTGATGGCTTCCATTTTTATGAAACAGCCATTATAAATGAAGTGTTAGGTGAAGATAAAAGAGCAGCCGTAAAAAATATGGCCATCCATCCCCCCCCCCCCCCATTTTGACCAGAAAATCAGAGTTCTAACTTTTGATGACTGCTTTTTCATCTTCACCTAACACTTCATTTATAATGGCTGTTTCATAATAATGGAAGCCATTAATCCATCAGAAGAAAATGATCCATTCCAAAAGTATAATCCTTCATTTGGCGCCGGGGCACATACCCCCCCCCCCCCCTTTAGTTTTGGCCCTGATAGATCATGGTTACACATCATTAAATTACCTTTAGCTCGTGACTGACAATTTTGGGGACACTAAATGCATGGCTGGCAAATTTATTCCTTTTTCTTTATTTTTAATAATGAAATCTTTGCCTTATTTTTGGCAGAAGTTTCTTATATTAAATAAGGCAAAAATTTCTTTTTTTTAAAATATTACTTTTGGAAGGCATGCATTTAGTGCCTAAAAAAAAAAAAAAAAAACCCCGTCAAGAGCTGCCACCGATTATAACACTCATTTACAAAAAAATTTAATACAATGTTTTCATTATTCCAAAATAATGCGTTAAAGAAGACAATGTATCAAACTTAGTGTTCCAAGAAATTAGCAATATTTGTGAAATACATGTGCTTTTTAACCGCAAAATTCATTGTTTACATCTGAGAAATACATTATATACATCTTCTGTATTAAATTTTTTTAGTGGCAGGCTTTTGTGATAACACTCATTTACAAAAAATTTTAATATAATAACAATGTTTTCATTACTCCAAAGTAATGTGTAAAGGACTACAATGTATCAAATTTAGTGTTCCAAGAAATAGTAATATTTGTGAAATACATGTGCTTCTTAACTGCACAATTTATTGTTTACATCTGAGAAATACATTATATACATTTTCTGTATTAAATTTTTTTAGTGGCAGGCTTTTGTGATAACACTCTTTTACAAAAATTTTAATGTAATAACAATGTTTTCATTGCTCCAAAGTAATGTGTTGAAGACGACAATGTATCAAATTTAGTGTTCCAAGAAATAGTAATATTTCTGAAATACATGTGCTTCTTAACTGCAAAATTTATCGTTTATATCTGAGAAAACATTATTGCATCTTCAGTATTTAAAATTTTCTTGTGGCAGGCTTTTGTGATTGAACAAGGACTGCTTGCAGAATACTTTAATAATTTTACAATATAAAATTATGGCTCTTGAACTACTATTGATCAAATACAGTAATAGGGATTGAAAAAAAAAAAAAAATCATTAAATAAATATAGTTTATTTAAAAAAAATTACTTTTAAAATAAATTTATTTATTTAAATTTAATAAATTTATTTATTATTTAATTATTTAATTTATTTATTATTTAATAAATTTATTTATTTAAATTTAATAAATTTATTTATTATTAATAAATTTATTTAAAATTTTCATCAGATATACTGATTATTACTGCCATACGTTATATGTAACATATTTATTAGAAAAGATACAACTATTTTGATGAAGTTTTAAAATGTAAACAAAATGATGCCTTATAAACACGTAAAAAATGCAGCTCGTTTTCGAAAGCTGTGCCTAACACTCTGAGACGATTTTACGATCCAAAGGAGTAATGCTGAGATGGGTATTTGCCGAAGTTCCAGTAGTATGTTGTCACTCAGCTAAACAGCCTCCGATCATCCCTATTTTGATAAAATCAAAACAGACCTGATGCATGCGCAAAACCGCAGAAGTTTCACTTTACGAAAACAAACAGTACCTCTGGACAAAATCATTATACAGTAGACTTCCTCAAATCCGCTCAACTTGGGACCAGAGGTTGTGCAGATTTTTGGTCATTGCTTTGTTTACAGTTTTTAAACAGTCATTTGAATGTATTTATGCAATCAAAGTTATAAAAATTCCTTGGAATATAGTAAAATATTTAAATAATTAATTACAGTAATAAACTAAAATGATAAGAAGTAAGATAATTTAAAAAATGATTAAATTATTAAAAGTAAAGATCAAGTAAATAATTAATAATGTATAATTAAACCTGCATTATAAAGATAAGAATAATTTTCCTTGAATTATTGAATGAAACTTACCTCCTAATGGTACCTATTAATTCGACTCAAAATCATAAAGTAAGGAAGTTTTATTTCAGGTTTAGCCAGTCTTAATAGCCAAAAAATCTGGATTAAAATACATAAAAAGATTTGATAAAAAGATTGTGATTACCAAAATCTTTTTCTTTTTTCTTTTTTTTTTTTTTTTTTTTTTTTATCAGAAATAAATTGTACTTCTTTTCTAAAAAATCATGAGTTCAGTCATATTATAGAGAATTAATTACATATTGAAATACAAACGGAATGATATAAAATAAAAAAATTCTGTAATTTTGCCCTTACATCTGAAATGAAAGTTTCATTGTTTACATCTGTGATGATGTGCAGATTTAACGCTAGCAATTTTTTCATTAAAAAATCAGAATTATGGAGATAAAGATGAAATAATGTTTGAAATTTAGCCCTCTAGAGTAGGGGTTCTTAAACTATGGTATGCATACCAGTACTGGTACGTGAAATGAAGTAAAAAATGCAACAATAACAAATGAATTGTTGGAATCTGTATTAAAAAAGATGAAGGTATCAGAATTTTGATTGGTGAAAAAAGAAAAATACCCTCTGATATCGGTAAAAGCTCTAAAATTATCAGGGTTGTAAAAAACACAGACCGGGCGGGTAGCTGGGTGGGTACCCGGGCAGATACCCACTACAACCCTGAAAATTATTGATTGTTTTTAGCACAACATATATTTGTTTTAAATGCTTTCTCGTCACTTCTTTATATGAAAAACAAATACAGGAATAAACATAAACATCGAATCTGATTTATGTCTAAAACTAAGATTGAATCAGATATGAGGAACATGTGTTTGGTAAAGCAAGCATCACCTTTATCATTAGCAATACAACAGAATTAATAGAGTCACCCTAGTGCATATGTATCAATCTACGCCAATATGCCATTAAGCATTGTAGCTTTTTTTAAAAAATCAAAACACTATATTTTGATAATGTACACATTAATAATATGTAATAATGATACTACTACTTTTTACTTGAATGTTAATATAAAGCAGTCAATCTAAGTACCAATTTAATAATGTAATCATACAATTAAATACAGTAAAATCTGCTCAGACGGATCACAAAAGACTGCACAAATACCTTGTTTTAGACATATTCCGTTTACACAGGTTTTTCTGTAATAGCATGGAGTTTGTAACTTGGTGGTACGCGGAAGTATGAACTTCTATTCAGCGGTACGTCGATCTAAAAGTTCGAACCCCTGCTCTAGAGGGTAGCAATATTTATACAAAATGGATTGCAGGCTCTTTTTAAGAGTAAAATTCATTGTATTAAAAAGATCTTTTACTGCAACAATACTTTTACTACAACGTGGTCCTTTGACGAAATTCACATTTATTTTGTGATGCTTTGATGAAATTCGCGTTTTTTTATGATCCTTTAAGAAGTTAGTGTTTTATCTGTGATCTTGTGTCGAAATTCGTGTTTTTTTCACCATGCTGTGACAAAATTTATATTTTTTCGCAATTATCTGACGAAATTCGCGTTATTTCCGCGATCCATTGACGAAATTCCAGTTTTTTGCGGCCTTTGGTTAAATTTGTGTTTTTTTACAGTATTTTTAATCAATCCTTTGGCGAAATTCATGTTTTAACCAATCCATTGGCAAAATTCCTGTTTTTCCGCATTCCTTTGACAAAATTCGTGTTTTTCAGTGATCCTGTTATGAAATTTGCATTTGTTTCGTGATCCTTTGGCGAAATTTGCATTTTTTTTTATGATCCTTTGGTGAAATTATTGTTTTATCCACGATCCTGAGGCAAAATTCGCACTTTTTCTGCGATAGTGTGACAAAATTAGTGTTTTTCCGCCATCCTGTGACAAGCGTTTTTTCGCGGTCCTTTGACGAAATTAGTGTTTTATCCTCGATTCTGTGGTGAAATTCGCACTTTTTCCTCGATCTTGTGACAAAATTTGCATTTTTTCGCAATAATCTGACAAAATTTGCATTTTTTCTTGATCGTTTGATGAAATTCATGGTTTTTTTTTAGTATCTTTTGGCGAAATTCACGTTTTTCGCGATCCTTTAGTGAAATTCCCTTTTTTCTGAGATTCTTTGATGAAATTCGCATGTTTTCCACGATCAAGTGACTAAATTCACGTTTTTTCTGGGTCCTTTGATGAACTTCGCATTTTTTTCGTTATCCCTTGGTGAAATTCGCGTTTTTCCGATAAATATATTTATTTGGTAGGGAGGATGATCGGGGCTGTTTGCCCCCTCGCCCACTTCTGTACCCAAAAACTTTCGGGTTTCCGTTTGTTTGTATTTTCCGCAAAAACTGCCATAAAAAAAGTTGGATTTATATATATATATATCTATATATATATTTTTTTTTTGGGGGGGGGGGGGGATCAGGTGATTATTCCCCTCTCCCATGCACCTACCATAGGGACCTGCTGCATTCGCACCTGCCATAGGGACACTAAATGGTAAAAAGTGACTATTGAGAAATTGTCAGCGGCTACCTTCCTACAAGGACAAAATAATTTTTTTTTCAAGAGAAAAACATAAAAACTGCCTAATATTCATAAAATATTGGTTGGCGGTTTTTCGGGTGCAAGGCCCTGTGCAGCCGCACCTGTCGCACACCCCTAGGGACGGCTCTGTCGGTATGAGGTAAAGGAGAATGCAATATCTTTGAAACGAAAAATGTTTGTACTTTCACTGAGAAAAAAAATTAACAATATATAAATATACATTTTTTTTTTAAATGAAGAAAAAGACGAGGTTTGCAGTATAAATTTGGTGCCCCCTCCGTGCCTGGGGTGACTGCCCCCTTTGTACAGCCCTGCTGAGACATATGTAAATCTGATGGCATAGCAAATTGGATTAAGCTTTCAACCTGGTCAAGTTATGCTAATATATTATCATGGTGCAAGAAATTCATCCAAGCCAAGACTGACAAAATTTCTGATAATTAGGAATAACCAAATGTAAATAAGGAAATGTAAATAATTAATTTCAAATCCATCTGCTCGCAAGAAGTACACAAATAAATATGGATTATCTATCTATTGAAAGTCACAGCACTTCACACTCAGGAATAACCAAATGAAAATTAGGAAATGTAAAATAATTAACTTCAAATCCATAAGGAAACGACGACTTAAAACACTAAATTCATCATTATAGCATAATTTCTGCTTGCTACACAAATAAACATGGATTATCTATCTACTGAAAGTCACAGCCCTTCGCGCTCATTGGCACGATGTGATGACGTCAAACCTACTCACTACGAGGCTAATATTAGCCTCGCACTCACTAATCACAGACGAGAAAATTACCAGAGATTAATGGTCGACTGGGCATTAACTGAAACGAAAATGTCAAAAATAAAATGAGTTTTCCCAGATTAAAGAAAAGTCTTATTCACTTCATCTTAATCAGATTCATATTATATATCAACTTAAAGAAAATCACCCCAGCCGTTTTTGAGATTTTGACTTTAGGAACTTCTTCCATCACGTTCACTTTAAAAATAGCTATTTAGATCTCAAAATATACTGCACATGGAAATGTAAAAATTTCAGAATACGATTAGACTGCAGATATAAGACTGTTCTAAAAAAATACATTAAATTGTCCTATTGTTCTAAAACAATAGGACCTATATCTGCTAAGTTATTAAAAGGTGGCTTTTCGCGTTTTCTTTGATGTCGAGTTAGCCGTATATATGAGTTCTGCCATCTACGAATTCTACGATACGATTTTAGACTTAAGGCTGCGTCACTCGGAATACTACCGTCTTCCGTGATCTGATATGAAAATTTTTTCTGCCTTCTGCGTTTCCCAGGTGGAGCGTCAAAATAATATATCACAGTTTACGTGATGAAATTTGCAAGATGCTCAGACCTGCTAACCTTTGAAAATGAGAAATCGTAGCACACAAAATTAAAATTCATCTGAGGTTGGTTGGTTGGTTGGTTTTTCGTGTTTCGCAGCCATCTTTTGACATTCATAAAAGGAATAAGGTTTCCGTCTTTGAACTCAATACACTAAATTTTTCCCTCTCAAAATTTTTTATACGATTTTTAGAGTTTCTTCTCGTTTCGAGGTGTTTGACATTTGTAAAAGAAGCCTCGTTCCAGTTTTTTAGGGAGGTGCAGTAAATTTTGACGAAATTCGCAATTTTTTCCCCGAGATCATTTCAGGATAGTCACAATACGCAAGTTTTGATCAGTCGTTTGATTCGCGTATTAAGGCTCCTGTCCCTGCCTGCAAAGACATTCACGAGCTAATGCTAATCCTATGAGGAGTGATTTTTCTAATATCTCGTTTGCATTTCGACATTTTTAAATATTTTTTTTTTTTGCATTGGATAGCCGAGATCCGTGTCTAAATAGCACCTTTTTTACTTTTTCTGGTCGCAGATATTTTTTATGAAGTTACTTTCAGTTTCAAAACCGGTTCTGAAAATGAAAGTGTCATTCTAAAAAATATCTGTGACCAAAATTGAAAAAGTAAAAAAGGTGCGATGTAGAGATGGATCTCGGCTATCCAATGCAAAAAAAATTATTTAAAAATTTCCCCATAGGATTAGCATTAGCTCGCGAGTGCCTTTGGAGGCAGGGACAGGAGCCTTAACGAGGTTCGACTGCATTGTGAAATTCATCAATTGGTAGAGGAGAAAAAAATGTTAAATTCAGCATTCAATCAGGTAAAGTTCTTCAGTCAATTGAAAAAAAAAAAAAAAAAAAAAAAATCATGAAATTCGTCAGGTGATAGAGGGGGAGGGGGGAAAATAATCGCGAAATTCAATTGATCACGGGAAAATATCGCAAATTCTATTAAGGGACCCTAAACAAACCAGTTCAAAATATATTTTTTTTTGTGAACAAGGTACAAGTATGCCCTTCTTCAGAATAGTGTCTTTTTAGGGTTTCGTTCATCTGATGAAACCCTATTCGTCTCGTTCCTCTGTCTGTCTGTACGTCACAGAGCCTGTTCTCAGAAACTATATACGTTAGAGACTTGAAATTTTGCATACTTATAGCTGAACACCTCATATCAAACAACAAATCATGAAATTTTGAGAAAGTCTTATACTTACCTGTCTGGGCTCTAACTTGTGTATTTTAATCTTTTTGTTCTAACTGAGCCCCTAATTAAGTTTAAGCCTTGGAATTTTTTGCATACTTATAGCTAAGCACCTCACATCAAACAACAAATCATAAAATTTTGAAAAAGTCTTATATTTACCTTTCTGGGTTCTAACTTGTGTATTTTAAGCTTTTTTTTTCCTAACTGAGCTCCTATTTAAGTTGAAGACTTGAAATTTTGCATACTTATAGCAGAAAACTTGCGATCACACAAAAAATCATAAAAATTTCAAAAAGTCCTATATTATTTACCCCTCCCGGCTCTAACTTGTGTATTTTAAGCAATTTTTCTAACCTCCCCCCATTGCACCCGGTGGGTACTATTCTAACTTTTGCCGGCACCGCTTTGACCACTCTTTCATATTATGCACATAGCCTTACATATTTCAGCTCCACTTTTTACCGACAGGGAGTGCCTACCTATCTCGGGTGCAATGGGCCCAATCCCCGTGATGTATATCTACGTATAGGTTTTAAAACGGAGTTTCGTTTGGATAGAGGTTTGTGTAGAATAGAGTGCGTCCCCTGGTTGTGAAATGTGGAACTAACAGATTTTGCAAAAGGATAAAGTGTTTTGAAAGGAATATTGAACGAAACCCACTGTGTGATCTGTGATCACACTTACCCACTTGTTTTTAGAATAGTCTGCCCTTTTTGAAAAATTTCTGCCCGGTGGCCCTTTCTTTCTAAAGTCAACACTAGAAATGTATAAGCCAAGAGCTTTAAAATGATGTCACATGAAAAAATCAGTTTCCTGACCCCCCATCCCCCACATGCGGGAATGCTCCTAATTGTCAGAGGTTGAAATAGAGCCCAGCAAGATGTCGGGCTTGACGAGATACCACCTTTGATCAAGTCTTCAAAATGAGGTTGAATCTCGCTGTAGTTTAATTAGGGGCAGAGTTGAAAAATTGCTTAAAATATACAAGTTAGAGCCCGGAGAGGTAAAAATGAAACTTAGAAATTCAATCCCCCCCCCCCCTCCCTTCTTAAAAATTTTTAAGTGTTATAAAGTATCAAATTTTAAAATCAATAACTTGATTACTTAATTTTTTTTTTTTACTGAAATTAATATTAGGAAATAGTGGTAACTACTACCATTGATAAATAAAACGGGCAATATGTTAATTTTATATAGCCTATAACAAAAAATCTGATGTAAAATAATAAGATTTAGTGGAGAAACGCTTAGATTTAAATAACGTGCAATACAAAAGTGTTTCTTTTCCTTTTTAAAAAGTGATTTTTGGATTAAAAAAAAAAATTCTCAATCTATTTTTACAAAAATTACATAATTGAAAAATAGGCATATATGCACAAGTTTAAAATCTATAAATGCAGTATAGTGGAACCCGGTTAAGAAGTGTTTAAAGGGAGTGGACAAAAATCGCGTATTAAGCGGGATCGCATATTAAACATGATTTGTATATTGTTGCAGGAACTGGGCTTATTTACTCATTTAATTGTCTAAATGAAATTTAGAGCTTTTATATGTTTATGGTCGAAAATTTTGTCTTTTACATATATTTAGATTAAAATTTAATTGCATTCAACTTTAACTCATTGTTTATTTTTATAGGACTGGCTGGAATAAAAACAGATAATGAATGTGGATTCCAACATAGTTTTATTGTCGATTTGTACATTGAACCAAAAATGAAACAAAAATAATTTTCCTACTACTAGACTATTTTTTTTTAATGGAAAGAAAAAAACATTAAATCTTTGAAGTACAACCCAGTTTTTTAAAATCATATTTAGTTCTTGTATTAATAAAAACTACCATTATAATCAGCCCTTCTTTTTAATATAAGAAAAAACTATTTTTATTAACCCTTGTGTACATGATATTGTTGGCATTACAAAAAGCAAAGAAAGCATGAAAGAATTATCCAACCACAGTCGTATTGTTTAACCTTTATGAGTTTAATTTTTTGTTGCCTCTAATATGCATTATAAAACATAGTAGTGATATAATGTACATTTAAATCCACACTAACAACAGGTAATTTTCATATTAATTAATCTTTTATTAAATAAAGTAACTAATACTATTCGAAAACAGTGGTTTTTTTCTGAATAAAAATAATCTGCAAAATTGGCAATATTTGAGAAGAGAGAAGGAATTTGCATCTTGATCAATGAATACGCGTCTTAAGCGTGATTTTTTTTTCCTCAAAGGAACAAAAATTTATTGCGTATTAAGTGGGATCACGCATTAACCTTTCGCATATTAAACATGATATTTTTGCATTAGCCTTATGAGCGATATTCAAGGGACCGGAAAAAATCCGCTTAATTACCGTGAGCATATTAAACGAGTTCGACTGTATTTGTAAAAATTTTATACCCCAAAATACAATCCTAGTCAAAAAATTATCTGTGGTTTTACCAGATGTCTCGCTTTTAACATTTTCGAAGAGAGGAAATGAAACTGGAAATGAATCCTTTCATTAAATCAGATTTTAATTGATAATTAGAGTTCTACTGGGAATATTTTAATAAAAATTACATATTTGAAATCAGCATAAATAAATGGTGAAGTGTGAGTACCACTTGCGTTCAGAAGTTTCCATATAATAAATAATGAATTATTAACTGTATTATTAAGAAAAATCGTTTCTAAAAGAATAATAAGACTTTGTAAAAAACAATACATAGCTGTATATACTAGAAAAGTATGAATGGATATACCAGGTACTGACAATAAAGGTAGTGCATATTTAAACTTGATTTGGCATTTCCATACCTACCAAACTTTGAAAATGAGAAATCGTGGCACACAAAATTAAAATTAATCTGGAGGTTGGTTGGTTGGGGTTGTTTTGTGTTTCGTAGCCATTTTTTGAAATTTGTAATAGGAATAAGGTTTCAGTCTTTCAACTCAATATAGTAAATTTTTTCCTCTGAAAAATTTTATACGATTTTTAGAGTTTCTTCTCGTTTTGCAAGGTTTTTTGACATTTGTAAAAGGAGCCTGGTTCCAATTTTTTAGCCCAGTGCAGTAGATTTTCACGAGATTTGCCATTTTTTTCCTACAATCATTTCACAATATTCCCAATTTTTTACCACAATTTTAATTCACACTTTTCTATCATGATTCATTGTTGATATCCGTGCTTTTTACCGTGAACTCCTGACGAAATTAGCATTTTGTACCACGATCCTTTGACGATTATGTATTTATTACCCACAATCCTTTGAAGAAATTTGTGTTTTCTTTTCGCGATCTTTCATGAAATTTGTGTTTTCTCACTGATCTTTAGATGAAATTTGCATTTTCTTACTGATCTTTTGACGAAATTCCCGTTTTTATAACGATCTTTTGACAAAATTAATTTTCTTCTGCAACCAATTGATGAAATTGATTCTTTTTGCACGGTCATTTGTCGAAATATTGCAACAGTTTTGTGCAACCGATCAGCAAAATTCGCAGCAGTTTTGTTCAATCGATCGGCAAAATTTTCGATATCTTTTTGCAACCAATTAACAAAGTTCACTACTCATTTCAGAGTGACTTTTGACGAAATCTGCAATATTTTCTCTCGATACTTTATTGAAAACATGATTTTTTGTACACTCTTTTGACAAAATTCACAATTTCTTTCTGAACTCTAGCCGATATTTTTTCCATGACCTTTTGAAGAAATTCTCAAATTTTCCTGCAATCAATTCACCAATTGTTTTAAAGAAATTCCATGAAAAAAAAAAAAAAAAATTGCGGACTTTCAAGAAATTTTAAAATATTACTCGCAGAAGAATCATAGGTCTGCGGAAGAATTTGCAGGAAGAAATATTGCACAACATTTTTCATTTTGCTGGATTTTTCTTTTCTGTGTTCAAATTGCACGATTCCGCTCACTATTTCAAACCTTGCCCATCAAAGAACACCAGGGTTGGGTTTTTGACATGACATGTCAAAAAGTGTCGAAAAGTGTCAAAAACATTATAAAATTTTTTTTTAGCAATCATTAGTGTTATTTTATATAAAATCACGCTAAAAACTGATTAAATAATAATTTATATGTTATATAAATTATTTTTATTTAGTTATACTGAAATTATATATCATAATTCTAATTATTTGTAAATTGTCATGCTCGGAAAAATAGCTAAAAGTATTGAAAGTTACTATTAAATGCATTTTTCAAAGTAATTTATAAGGCTTGTGTGAAGCTAAAGTGGCCACTATTTATTGACTGACAATAAGTTACCTAGATTTTAGGCCGAGAGGTGGCAGCACAGACAATCACCTCATCCAGTTGGAGGCTGAAATTCCAGGTTTAGCCAGAACTCGATTAGCCTGTTAAAATGCAACTGGTCTGCCAAGTCATATATTGATCGAAAACACCTGCAAACACGATTTTAGGTGTTGACTCGTAGGTTTATCATTGTCTTTTCCTGCACCCAAAGGTATGAAAACATGAAGGACTGAGAGCAGGAAAACACAATGCTAAACCTATGAGTCAACCACTAAAATCGGGTTTGCAGGTGTTTTCCACCAAGATATGACTTGGCAGACCAGTTGCATTTTAACATGCGAATCGAGTTTAAACTAATTCTGGAATTTCAACCTCTAACTATATGAGGTGATTGTCTGTGCTGCCGCCTCTCCTGGTCTATTTTTAATTATTCTAAAAATGTTTCTTTTTGTACATAAACATTAATTATAAACCATGATTGCATTACAAATGTTCTCTGAGTAATTGAATGAATTATAATATGAAATTAATATAATAATTAAATCAATAACTTAAGAGAAGAGGGCTTGTTAATTTCAATATTTACACATAATATAATATATATTCATTTTATTATCAGTTTAATTATTTAGAACAATTTGTTTATGTTAAATTTTATTTTTATACATTATAAAATAGTTTTTAAAAAAATTTCCTATTTGAGCATATTAATTTTAGTTTGTAGCTGTAAGTCTAGCCTTAATCCTTAATCATTTGTTTGTAGAAAACACTTAATATGCGACTAACATAAAAACGATATAAAAATAAAAAGATGTATATTATTTATACGTAATTTTATACATTGAATTATACAAGTATTTTCACCATGTAATTTCATTTTTAAAAATTAAAGTATTTCATAGTTTGATTAGTTTATATTTTTAATGTAACGATACTTTAATTTATTTTTTATTCTATATTTATAGATTACAATTATTTTCTATTTTCTAAGCAACTTGTTGAACCAAAAACATGTTTTGAGTTTTATACAGGATATGTGGTTTTTAATGTCTAAAACTGTCAAAAAGTTTATTCAAGTGTCTAAAACTAAAAATTATGAGAAATTGTAAATTTACTGTTGTTGGAAAAACAATTTTAAACAGTTTTATACTCAATTTTAGGTTTTTGACAGCCATTGTCAAAAACTATGTCAAAATGGGGTTCTTGGCATGACGGTTAAAACCAGATAAAACCGCCACACTGCCAAAAACTTGCCAACCCTGATAGACCACGGGACAAGTGCTCAAAAAGTAATTAAAACCTAAGTTTCGTTTGCCACATTTGGGGAGTATAAAAAAATATGTTTTTTAGTATTTTATAAGTGTATATATTAAGAAAATACAATGTTCTCCAAAAAATATTTGCACATTAATTTTTTTTGGCCAGCAAAAGTTGAGTTGCAAAAATTAACATTTCAAAAGTGGTATTTATACCTCTTGACTTTAAAATAGAATATTTACACTTAATTTGATATATTAATGGAATAGAACAAAATAGAAAATATATTAAGGAAATAAGATACACACAGGGAGGAATTTTAGCATTGCCAACTTTGCATTTTACCATTTTGACGGGTTTACATGATTTCCACTTATAAGCTTCTGAAAATTTCAAACACTTTTAAATGACTTTTCCAAAACCATATATGTTTTTTGAAGCACTTCATTGAGACGCAATTCATTTTTAAACAAATAAAAATAACTCCAAAATACATAATTTAACAAAATAGAAAATATACATAATGCAAGTATGAAAGCGAAGAGAAGATCCTGTTTGGACTTCTGAAAAATATTCAAATTATTTTTGAATTTGAATGTATTTTTTTTTTAGAACAACACAACATGAGATGTTGAAATTACATATATTAAAATTTGAAGGACATTAGCCGAGAGTTTTAAACCTCATTACCGAAACATGCCTGACAGAGCCAAATCAAATTTCAAATTATAACAGAACTACTGGATACCGGATGGTTCCTTCCAGGTGTTCATCCACCCTCTTCCCAATTTTTTAAAACATTAATTTTAAATATATTCAATGCATTAAATTTTCAAAGTTAAACATGAAAACAAAAATTTACATTAGTAATTTACAAACATTAAGCTTTCCGCACTTAAAATATCGACAAATAGTCTTTCTACTATCTTTCAACTGATCTTTCTAACTATTAAATCAAGAAGTTTGGATAATTTTCTATAAGAAACAAGAAACAATTAGAAATTAAATTAATAATTAAAGAAAAATCCTGAACAGTAGTAAAAACACTTATTCATATCACATGGATATTATCTCTGGAAAGCTGCATGGCTACAGCATAAATAAAATGAGTTAATCCTTAAAAGTACATTAAACTTTCAAAGTTAAACATGAAAACAAAAATTTACATTAGTAATATGCAAACATTAAACTTTCTAGACTAAAAATGTCAACAAATAGTCTTTCTACTATCTTTCGACTGATCTTTCTACTGTTAAACCAAGAATTTTGAATAATTTTCTATAAGAAACAAGAAACAATTAGAAATTAAATTAATAATTAAAGAAAAAGCCTGAACAGTAGTAAAAACACTTATTCATATCACATGGATATTATCTCAGGAAAGCTGCATGGCTACAGCATAAATAAAATGAGTTAATCCTTAAAAGTACATTAAACTTCCAAAGTTAAACATGAAAACAAAAATTTACATTAGTAATATGCAAACATTAAACTTTCTAGACTAAAAATGTCAACAAATAATCTTTCGACTGATTTTTCTACTGTTAAACCAAGAATTTTGAATAATTTTTTATAAGAAACAAGAAACAACAGAAATTAAATTAATAATTAAAGAAAAATCCTGAACAGTAATAAAAACACTTATTCATATCACATGGATATTATCTCTGGAAAGCTGCATGGCTACAGCATAAATAAAATGAGTTAATCCTTAAAAGTACATTAAACTTTCAAAGTTAAACATGAAAACAAAAATTTACATTAGTAATATGCAAACATTAAACTTTCTAGGCTAAAAATGTCAACAAATAGTCTTTCTACTATCTTTCGACTGATCTTTCTACTGTTAAACCAAGAATTTTGAATAATTTTCTATAAGAAACAAGAAACAATTAGAAATTAAATTAATAATTAAAGAAAAATCCTCAACAGTAGTAAAAACACTTATTCATATCACATGGATATTATCTCTGGAAAGTTGCATGGCTACAGCATAAATAAAATGAGTTAATCCTTTAAAGTACATTAAACTTTCAAAGTTAAACATGAAAACAAAAATTTACATTAGTAATATGCAAACATTAAACTTTCTAGACTAAAAATGTCAACAAATAGTCTTTCTACTATCTTTCGACTGATCTTTCTACTGTTAAACCAAGAATTTTGAATAATTTTTTATAAGAAACAAGAAACAACAGAAATTAAATTAATAATTAAAGAAAAATCTTGAACAGTAGTAAAAACACTTATTCATATCACATGGATATTATCTCTGGAAAGCTGCATGGCTACAGCATAAATAAAATGAGTTAATCTTAAAAGTACATTAAACTTTCAAAGTTAAACATGAAAACAAAAATTTACATTAGTAATATGCAAACATTAAACTTTCTAGACTAAAAATGTCAACAAATAGTCTTTCTACTATCTTTCGACTGATCTTTCTACTGTTAAACCAAGAATTTTGAATAATTTTCTATAAGAAACAAGAAACAATTAGAAATTAAATTAATAATTAAAGAAAAAGCCTGAACAGTAGTAAAAACACTTATTCATATCACATGGATATTATCTCAGGAAAGCTGCATGGCTACAGCATAAATAAAATGAGTTAATCCTTAAAAGTACATTAAACTTTCAAAGTTAAACATGAAAACACAAATTTACATTAGTAATATGCAAACATTAAACTTTCTAGACTAAAAATGTCAACAAATAATCTTTCGACTGATCTTTCTACTGTTAAACCAAGAATTTTGAATAATTTTTTATAAGAAACAAGAAACAAGAGAAATTAAATTAATAATTAAAGAAAAATCCTGAACAGTAATAAAAACACTTATTCATATCACATGGATATTATCTCTGGAAAGCTGCATGGCTACAGCATAAATAAAATGAGTTAATCCTTAAAAGTACATTAAACTTTCAAAGTTAAACATGAAAACAAAAATTTACATTAGTAATATGCAAACATTAAACTTTCTAGACTAAAAATGTCAACAAATAGTCTTTCTACTATCTTTCGACTGATCTTTCTACTGTTAAACCAAGAATTTTGAATAATTTTCTATAAGAAACAAGAAACAATTAGAAATTAAATTAATAATTAAAGAAAAATCCTGAACAGTAGTAAAAACACTTATTCATATCACATGGATATTATCTCAGGAAAGCTGCATGGCTACAGCATAAATAAAATGAGTTAATCCTTAAAAGTATATTAAACTTTCAAAGTTAAACATGAAAACAAAAATTTACATTAGTAATTTGTAAACATTAAACTTTCTGCACTAAAAATGTCAACAAATAATCTTTCTACTATTAAACCAAAAATTTTGGATAATTCTCTATAAGAAACAAGAAACAATAGAAATTAAGTTACTAATTAATGAAAAATCCTGAACAGTGGTAAAATCACTTGCATATTTTTTCTGGAAAGTTAATTTTAATTCCCTGACCTTCTTTGATCAGTTCGCTGCTTAAGGAACATTACAGATACTTAATTTTTTTAAACAATGGTATCTTTCTCACTTCTCCCTGTTTCAACTTTTTTGGCAACAAAATGTATTTTATAAAGGATATATTTTAAGAATAATATTCAATATCAGAATCTTCTGAATCAGGTTCCTGAATTAGAACCAAGTGTTCTTCGTCATCACATTCGATATTTGAACAATCGACACAGGAGCATATATCTGTACAAAATATATTTGCTGCTTTACATGAACACTGTTTTGTAGCACAAGTACTTTTTCGGCATGCACATGAAACTTGTTTTAGCAAAGTGTCGGGTATGTGTGGAATGGAATTCCAAATGACTTTAAAATAATTTTCTTCAACAACCCAACCGTTTTCAGAAGTTGGAAGAGAAGCAGATATTATGGGATTGAGACACATTCTATGGGCACAAGCTTGATAATTACACCTTTTGATATGACAAAAAAAAGAATCATAATTTGGGGATAGCATAGTATCGGTAGTTAGTTTTAACTTAAATAATGTGTATCTAGCATCATTTACACTTTTGCAGTGTGGTTGGCCATATAGTTCACAAACAAACTTTTCCAATACACTTACAGGTACACAATTAATGTCCCACAATTTCCCTAACTGCTGAAATGCATTCACATATATGTCATTTTTTTGCATCAACTTGAACGCTTTAATTTTGCCTTTACCTTTAAATGCACTTGTGCTATCACAGCCAGTAAAAACATGAAGGCCAATCAAAGCGCTACACACAGACTTGCCCAATATATTTGATAAATGTGAAACATTAATGCAAGAAGTTCCCGTCATAAGATACATAGAAGAACGTATATGTTCATTCATAGATAAACAAAGAATAAACACATCAGTATCTGAACTTCGAATAATAACAGTGTCTGCAAACTCTGAAACTTGATGTGCGTGAAGGAGCATTCTCGTGTCTGCTTCCTCATGATCAGAGTTTAGTTGAGATAGTTCTTGTGTTAAAACCATATTATTAGAGGAAGTCAAAGAATGACACTTTTTTCCATGGGCAATAACTACACACAGATTTTGAAAAAAGGTAGCTTCAGCCCGAGACCATTCCTCATACAAAAATTCAACTAATCTTTCCTTATTTTTGCCATTTGAAAGAAATTTTTTAAATTGTTTTGGTGTTTTTTGATCTCTATTTACAATTTTAATTACAGTACAGTCCTCTGTTGCTCTCCTATTTCTCTCTTGATTTTTAATACTGATTTCAGGATATCGATCAGTTATAAAATCAATTCTTTGTGCCCCATGACGAATACCCATATTTACAATATTCTGAAGAATTTGCAAAGCATATGCACCAAATGTTTCTGGAATATGTCTCATTTGCTGGATTACTTCCATTCCATCAATGATCAAAACAATCTTTTCACTTTTTGGAATACTACATAGTGTTTGATGTGGTTCCATCAAACTTAATAAAAAATGGGATAAGGCTGCTTTGTTTGTCTTAGCTAATGAGCCATCACTGTTTGAAATGGAAGGTGGATAGGGACTTAAACTATACGTCATGATATTTTTCATATCCAATTCTGTAGATTGTCCAGTAACAATAATTCGAGCAAGTAAATTAGTTGTTGTCATAGCATAAGCCTTTGATTTATGTCTTACTTTTAATGCAGATTTTCCAGCATCTGAAAAAGTGAGCAGTTTCTGCAACTTTATAGGTGAAAATATATTGACACTTCCATCTGACTTAAAACACGTTTTACGAAACTGATCATAGGCAGCTACTCCTCTGACTAATGCTGTTTCAAGATCTTTTTGTATTTCTGTATTTGCAATCATGCCACTAGAGATATTTACTATGCCATCTTCAATGACTTTAAATGGATTAATCATTGATGATATAGTAGACACTATACTACAAACACTAGTTTCATCTTTTTTAATTCGAGTATTATCAAGCTCTTTTTTACTTCTGTGGTTTCCTCTGCTTTTTCTGGCCAGTTCTTCACACACAAGACTGATTTGAGCCCGCATGTGATGTGATAGCATCCATCGATGAACTGCATTCTGATTATTTGTTAATCCAACCATGCCTCCTTTTGTTTTAGAATCTCTGTTGGCAGTTTGTTCAATTATTTGATCACAAGCTGTTCCAGAAAAACCATAACTGTTTTGGCGATGCACAGCAAATTCCCCTTCAAGCATTTTTTGGTGAACAGAAGGATGCTTTTCATGTAAATTTAACATTTCTGTCATGTATACTGGCAAATACCGAGCATAATTTATTCTATCATAAGCAAAGATCCATGGAATCATCTCGGAAATCGATGCTAAATGCAGGGTCCAATCACCAACTCTTGTGGCACGAATAAATCGTAACAATATTCCTACAGTTTCCAAATATGAAACCCAGAATTTGAAAGTAGGATTTAAATTGCTATTTTGGGACACAAATTCATTAAATTTTTCTAACACAGGCAAAAATAATGGAGATAGAATATTTTCATTTAAATATCCTGAAGAATACGATTTATGTATATCTTGAGCAATTTTATTAATTTCATTAAGTTGTTTCTCAGATACACTATCTAAATATTCGTTCCACAACAAACGACTAACTGCTTCAAACACCAACTTATGAGCACGTAAACTACGATTATAATGTTTTCCACTCATTACTCCATTTATGGATCCCTCAGAAACAATTCCAGATTCTACCATTATATTCACTAAACCAGCATCTTTGAATCATTTTCCTAACACAGCCAAAAAGCACAATGATACATGAAATTCTCCAAGACGTACAACAAAGCGTTTTTGGAATTTCTCTTCTTGCCAACATATTTGTTGTGCTTTTGCATACAGTGCTTGATCAAAAACTAACACAATGCTTTCTAATTCCAGCTTATTTGCAATATCAAGACTTCTTAACAATAAAGTATATACAGTCGATAACTGAACTGGATTTGCTTCTATAACAGGCAAGTAACGAATGATACTTACAGGAGGAATATTTTTTGACTGCAACCTTGTGTTGAAACCAGTCCAACCTGGTAAAGTATCTATATTTAAAACAGGCACTTTACAAAGAATGAAAGCTGCATCAAACATTTTCGCTTTTGAAATAGAAATTTCATCAACATTTTCATCGATGGAAGGAAATTCAATTTTAGGGCCGCATTTTTTTCCATTATTATACTCAATAAAAGGCATCACAGGTGGGTCAATGGTTCTTCTTTTCGTCTTTTTTGGAAGTTTTTGCATCACTTCAGTGAATTCTTCTCTTTTTCGTTGAATAACAATGCCATTTGTGCTGTGGGTAGTGCCATGTCCAGTTAATGTTTCTTCACTGAAATCTATATTGTCCCACACTAAAGTTGTAAACGAATTATGTTTCAGACCTATAGGTAATGAATCGACAGCTTGAAGTTGCATTTCTGCAAGTGCTGTGTCATATTCCAAGACTGAAGAGTGAGATATGCAATGACCAAGGCCGTTTAGAATATCTATGACCTTAGAAGATCCTGTAAGGTGCCTCATTGACATTGCAAGAGAATAATGTTTCGGTGTAGGCTTTCTTCCTCTTGATGCTAGATAAACAATATCTTGAGCGATACAAAGCAATTTAGTTTTAAATTCGTCATCTATATGCACCATATCACTAGTTTGCACTTCGTCAGTTGCTCCCACACACCATGCAAGAAAATTAAACAAATGTGATGGTATCATTCGACACGCTGCTTCCTCAGTTAACTCTTGTGCTATAGGTGGCCATGAACAATTTAATGAAGGAGACTCATTTAATTTTCCATGTAGAAAGAATGCACATCTATACAACATTTGTTTAATATCATCATAAAATTTATCTGGTGAAAGCTGCGAGTTTACGATGTCAAAATCATCACTTTCTGAAGAAGAATTTGCACAAAATTTTTCATCATTTATTATAGCGACTCCATTATCAACAGACACACACATAACAAGTTCTGACATATTTCGCTGCTGTGGCTTTACAAATACTAGTTCTGGGTAATCCCGCAACAACCATCTCTTTAATTGGCGATTACTTACATTAAGTAACATGTCAGATGAGTCCAAATTTTGCACTGTTTTTTCGAACAACTTAGTTATTTTATTCATAGAGAGTATTTCAGAATTTTTTATAATTCTTTTCACAATAATGTTTTCACAAAATGTTGAATATGCTACAGCATAAGGTTGAGTTTCACTGGGTTGGATAAAATCAGTCAACTTAGTGTAAGCTTTGTAGCAACTATTGTGATATTTTAGTTCCTTTGCAATGCAATCAATTCCACGTATTTGACATAAAATAATTTCATCATTCTTTCGCACAGCACTATCGAGTAAAGTTTTACTAGCGTTAAATGTTTGACACTTAGAAAGTTTTTCTTTTTTTCTTTTCGAAGAATGTTTCTCAAGTACATATTGTTCTTTTCTGCAAATAATACAAATGTCTGAAAAAATTCCAGCACTACTTGCGTTTCGTAGACAGGAAATTGAATTCCGAGAATATTTTTCGTAAGATGCCGAAACTACAGTAGACGAAGATGATTTTTGAAAGCGTTTCTTGGCTTTTTCAATCCTAGTAGTATCCGTAAATCTCATGTAACATTTTCTATGGTATGCATACTCATCTTTTAAATCAGTAATTTCACGAACATAGTCTTTAAAATCAGACAATTCACTCAATTTATCGGCAATAGCTTTTTCTTTGCCATCTAGAAGCGCCCACTTTTCGATATAACATTTTATCTTTTGGAAACTTTTAAAAGACATCGACAACAGCTTGTCGTTTTCGTCATCAACAATATGAATACAACATTCGAAAGACATCACTGCGGTTTTAGAAAAACGAAACTTTCAGTAAAAATACGATGCGAAAAGCATTGTTGAGCAACAGCAAGTAAGCAAAATCAAAACAGTAAAAGGTAAACAAACACGCGAAGAGCTAGCTTATTCATGACGTCACGCGGAGTAACACAATAATTTTTCTTCCTTTTTATCAAAAACCTCGCTTTGTTGAACTTAAAATTTTTTTATTCAACATAAAAAAATGTAAAACTAATTATTTTTTATCGAAATGTGTAGATATATTCTTCGTTAAATTTAAATTTGTAGTATCGCAGCGGCATCTAGCGCCAAAACCTTCAGGAAGATTTTGGAAGACGATGAAATATAGTTCGGCGTTTCAAAGGATATTTAAAAATAATGTGCAAGTTCTTTTTGGTGAACATTGTGTTTTTATGTTAACTTCTGTCCAATTTCTTCATATACAAAAGTTCACTTACTCCCCATGCTTGGTAAACGAACTTAAACGATAAGCGGTCATGTCCTATGGTCTATGAAGAACCCCCCCCCCCCCCCCCCCCCCACCTTCAAGAAACTCATAAAATGGCACCCTTTTTCAAAGAAAGGGAATTCCTGTATAAATATTTACAGAAACACAATTCACTCGTGGTTAAATAAAATATCCATTAAGAAAGTTTTATATTAAGAAGTTTGTTTTGCAGCCCATATTTTTTTCCTCATGAGCATTTTTTTAATGTCCGAATTTTTGGATTAATGACCAATTTTTTAAAACCGAATACTTTAAAATTTCAGAACAGAATCAGTCCTGAAAAATATGCTGCACGTATCAAGAATCAAAACTAGAAAAAAAATAATGCATTTGTGTTTTATGCAAGAAATCGTAGTGTAAGACTGATTTTCATAGCATCGCAGTTGATAGGTCTAAATCGTAGAAACTACGACTTTTTCATAGCAGTTGACAGGTCTGCATTTCATAAAACTAAATTCAGCGTAGTAATAATCTTTTCTTTTTACAGTGTAGCTAAAACAAAATCCTTGTTCAGAGTTTAAACTTGGCATTGTGCTAAGCACACTTTGAAAGGAGTTCGGAAAAATGCAATACTGCCATGTTTTTCCAGATAGGTTTTTAATGAACTTTTAAAGACACAAGAGGCATATTGAGATATCCACTCAATACAAACTAGTTGCAAATCCCATAGTATTTGATTAATTCGAATTAAATTAGTCTGTTTTAACAATTTCATGTTTATATTGCTTTTATACAGCTACTGGCATTGCATTACACAAACATATTATTAAAAGGTGTTATCTAGGCTTTAAAAGCCGATGGTACATTACGTAGAGTGAACCACCCCTGTCATTATGCATGTCGAAACCGTCCGTGTCTTTAATGGTTAATATCTTAGCTAGTTACTGACGATTTTTTTCAAAAATCCTTATCAACAATGCTTTTATACTTCTGCTACAATAGATATCTCCAGCACTCCTCAACATTTTTGCTGAATGCCCACAAATTGAAATTTGTGTGTAACAGAAAAATACACTTTTCTCAAAAATTATGTGTATGTGTTTAATCACTATAGTTTTCCTGCAAGGTTTATGACCGTCTACTACCTCTAATTTTTTCATAATTTTAGTTTCAGTAGATTTGTAAATAGAAGGGTGGGGGACATATTTTAGCACTACATTTTCCACGATATCTCTGAAAATATAATATCTAAATTTAAAAGAAATGTATTTTTTATTTCAGCATTACGAAAGCTTTCACACAATACACAAAGAAAAGATTTTTTTTTCAACTTAATTAGCGCCTCTATATTTTTCATAAATATATTTATGAATATTTATTAATCTGGAAATATGTGGGTCAGTAATCTTTATTATTTTCCCCAATTTGAACTTTCCACGTTGCATAGTTTATGAGTAAAAGGGTTGTGACAGACAGACAGACACAGGAGTGATCTTATAATGGTTTCGTTTTCACTTTTTAAGTACAGAACCCTAAAAATTACACATAGATGCTTAAAAATTAAATCTTTAAATGCAATATTTGATAAAAATTTATAGGCCGGCAATAAATGCCAGTACCCTAGGTGACAGCCATCTGGCCATGAAATATTTCTCAAACACATGTGTTCTACTGCTTGTTTTTGATAGGAAGTAAAATCAGTTTATTCAAATGGATTTTTCGAAATTTTTTATAAATTCTGAAAGAGAAAAATTTTTTGCATCTGCGTGCATAATTTTCAAGTTATTAGGTCCAGGGGATTACAGGCGCCTTTCAAAACACCCAGTACATTTATCACCATAGAACCCCTTCTAAATTATGGTAAACTCTCTCCCTTCTAGCAGCAAATCCTTGCAGTTTGATTAAAATCAATGCTTATGTTGAATTATGGAAATTTTCCATTCTTTTAATAGAGGTTTTTAATTAATAATGTACGTTAATTAACCCTTTTTCAAAATTTTACGATTTTGGCATGGTCATGGGGTCTCTATGCAAAAAAAAAAAAAAAAAATTAAAGTGTGGAACTTAAGCAGTTTTCAAGTAAGAGCTCTGTGACAGACGGGCGGACAGAGGAGTGAAAGGAATAAGGTTTCGTCAGATAAATGAAACGCTAAAAAAAAGAAAATATTTCTTTTCAAACTAGATAACAATATTTTTTTACGAAATTTTTACACAGGCTGAAAACCACTCCATTTATAACCAATAAAAACTTTGAAGAGTTCTGACAACAATATATTTTTTCAAATTATGAAATGATCCTATGTTCAAAAACAAGAAAGTGTCTTTTTACTAGCAATTTTACCACTAAATAGCAATATTTTTAGTGGTAATTATGCGAATTTTTAATTTAAAAATATAAATTCATACAAAATCAGGTTAAAGATATAAAAACATACAAAAGTGAGGGTTATTTAGAGTTGTTATTGCAGAGTCGGACAGATCAGATAGTAATGTAATAAAATGCACTTGATCATACAATTAATTGCTACAAAGTGCTGAGCGAAATTTAATTCACTTACCAATTCTAAGCCAATAACCCCTGCTCCAATCAAAACAAGCTTCTCTGGAACTTTTTCTAAAGATAGAGCACCAGTAGATGATACTATTTGTTTTTCATCAACCTAAAAATGAAAACAAGTTTAATAAATTTTAAGCTTTATTTATTAATTCTTGATACAAAAATTTAGGATGACTAATAAATCTTTCATGAAAGGACACCTTAAGTAAAACAATAACACTGCTCAGTACCAATGCGAAATGATTTGTTGTCATTTTACTTGTAATATTCATTTTTTATTGCAGTAAAATTACATCCTTTAAATGTTTTAGAATACAACAAAAGGTTGTACAATAGAAACTCTGTTCTTGAACACCCCAGTTGTTGAACAATTTAATTCTTGAATAAGAAATTCGGGAGAAATTTGATTCAGTTTTCCAACAGTGAGAGTGGTGTTGCTAAATAAATTGAAAGAACTGTAGTAAAAGATACCATTTTTTTTTTCTTTTATGGGATGCAGAGGCTTTGAGATTCCTGTTCAGCAAGGTTGCTGAATTCACTGATTTATATTTTTTCTCTTTCAAGGGTACGTATCGATATGATACAGTATAGATGTGTAGTGTGTGTATCATACGGCATAGTAATTCCAGTGGTAGCAAATTTCATGCATTTTGAGATTCAAAATCTGAAAGTTAAGTTAGTGGTCTTAATAATCTAAAAAAAAAAATAAGAATGGAATCTCCACTTCTTCTAAATCACAAATCATTCAAAGTTTCTTCAATAATGGTATGATAAAGTTTTATTAAAATGTTATAAAATTGTCATTATCGTGTGCAATGAACAGGTAATATATTACCTGTCTACAGTTTTTATACTTTACTGTATTATATTATACAGTGTAGTGTTTCAAACAGGTAAATACAGGGAGAAGGGAACTAATCAATCACATTTTCATTATTATTTCATACAGTAAGATTTTATTCAACACTTGAATCAGCGGCATATTCAGGATTTCTTTTCGAGAGAGGACAATTTTTCTCCATTTTTTACACAGAAAAACCTGCTAAGACAGAATTACAAGAAACTGCTGAAAAATTCTATTTTAGACAGATTTCTGTCTTAGCAGACATAATTATTTGGCATGCCGGAACCCAAAGGATTTTTCAGTTAAAGGTAGGATTCTGTTATATGCAGGTTTTGTTACATTCATACACACACATATACAGTAGAACCTCTTTTATCCGAAACTCTTTTAACCGAAACTCTTGGATAACCGAAATCCATTTTTAAAGCTTTTTTTTTCCTATCACATTCCTTGTGTGCAAAATCGATTTTGGATCTTTTATTTTTTAAATACTATCACACCCTTGTGTGCAAGCGGCCCTTTCCAAGCTATGAGTACATATAAATACTTTCGATCCCCTTTCTTAGAGTTCCTTTGAATCTAACTTGAGCTCCCGTATACTGTGGAGTGGAACGAAGAAAACGAACAAATTAGCAATTCTGAAGCTTTAAAATGTTTGAAAAAGGTTTGGCATGGCTGGAGCAGCAGAAAGACTGTGATACTGGTGACTAATAATATTAAAAAACTCCATGATAGAGCTTCAAACCAAAAGCCATCGAAAGTGCGACAAACAAAACATTTTTTCAAACCCTTGTGATACATGTAAAAGATACTTAATTTCAAAATTAAATAAAATTCAGATTTTTGTTTCTATTTTTCTATTGCTTTATTTTTATTAAGCACTTGTTACCATAATAAGAAATATTGCATATATTTCTCCTTATTCTTAAAATTGAAGCATTCTCGATTATCCAAAAATCTCGATTTTCCGAAAGAGGGTCGGTCCCAATTACTTCGGATAATCGAGGTTCTACTGTATGTATATATGCTTATTTATGCTAAAAGAATAGTAAAATGTCTATAACAGATTTCCCTAATAAGTGGAAACATTTCATGGTTCTGATGGAAATATTACCATTCAATTATATCTGCCGAGACAGAAAACTGGCTAAAACAGAACATTTTTTTAATCCTTTACACTTGTGTTTTCATACGTTTCACTGTACATATATACACTGTAAATCATATAAAAGCAGAATCTGTCCATAATGAAATCCTGTTTCAAATGGAAGAGTTTCATGATTCTGACAAAGTGAACACATATAATAATACCTGTTCAGATGAAAACCTGTCTAAAATAGAACTTTTTCTCTAATTCCTTGCAGTTCCATCTTGACAGGATTTACTGTGTGTACTAGATGTATTTCAATAAATTTAAAGAACTTGGTGTTGGCTTTACAATTTTTTGATGAAAAACATTGCTTGTGTAAAACAAAGCAAGATCAATTTCTATAATTGCTTCAAATATTACAATGAAGTTAGATTACTATTTAACAGAGAAAAAGATTTTGTGATTATTATGATATAAAAAAGTTAAGCATACATTTAAAAGTTTAATGTATTTAAGCCAAATTTCATATAACATGATTTCTTTTCCCACTTCTTGTCATTCAGCCAAGAAGCTCTATGACAATAGGTACTGGATGATGAGTTAACAAAAGTCCTTTAAATTTTCAATTTGATTGCAAATTTAAAGAACATTTTCACTGCTGAAAATTAATTGAAAAAAAAAAATTAAAATTACAGGACATTTCATTGTTTGTTCAGGTCATGAGCTATTTGAGGATTTGTATTTTGACTAGTTCAAAGTGAATTTTTTCTTATGGACAGTATATATATATATATATAACGTTAATTTTTTTAGAAATTTTGGGCCCCCTTACAATATCATTCTTCAAAACCCTCACCATCCTAATGATATTGTTATTAGTGTCTAAAAATTCTTTTTTATTTAAAAAAATTTTTTGTTTTATTTTTATATGTTTCTAATGATATGCAGATATGGTTATACGTTTATTATTCGGATACTTTACGGATTCAAATAAAGAGACTAAGTTAATAAAATATCACTATTGTATATGAAATAACATTATAAATACTAAAAAACATTTTAAAGAAATACTACTTATAAGCATTTTATAATAGCTTCTTGTTATATAATGCATGCAACAGTAATATTTTTTTTTTGCATTTGCTTCCTGCACGGGAGGGTAAGTAGAAATTCTTTTAACAAAACAGATGGACAAAATTCTCTTCCTTTTTTTACTAGTACTAAATAAGACAAATGTTATTTCAAATCTGGTTTCTCTAACAATGAATTATATGTGCATACGGCAAAAGAATAAGAATGGTGAACATTGGGTTATTCCATGAAATGATTTTATAATAATATAATGCTTCAAATAATAACTTTGCATTTTCATAAAAATAGATAACAGCCCCCCCCCCCCCCCAAAAAAAAAAGGAGGTAACACCATATTTATGCAAGGAAACAAAATTTTGGTTGGATAAAAATTATAATGATATCAAAAGACAACTCCCATTCCTCCTAGCGATACCTTACAATATCAAGTGCCAGATCCCCACTCCACAAGTGATAATGTTATATATGTACAGTAGGGTGGAGCGAAAAAAATGATTTTTTAAAAATCAAAAACGGGTAGGTGCCAAAAGTTGCCTTTATACTAGTACATCATCTGCGTGCAATATTACCGCTGAAAAAAAATGGCTTGAGTCTGCGCTTTTGGTCCAAAAGTCGAAATTTTGGGTAAAATTTGACATTTTTTCAAAAAATTAAAGAAAATTCTATAGAGATGGTTATTAGTTAAAAGTGTTATTTAAACCTTTATTATTAATGACTTAACATATTTAAACTATAAAACTATATATTTGTTCTGTATAAACTGGAACAAAACTGACAACTTTTGGTGAAAAAAAGGCATTGCCGCTCTGTTGTGTCATACAACTAATTGTTGTTTAGAATACAGCTCTTACCTAGTTGCTTTCAAAACTACCCAGGAGGTACCGCGTGGAGGTTGTACAATGTGGCATTTTATGTCACAACAGTGCATAGCTTGACCCACCCTACCATCTGAACTCAATGTTTTATTTATACATTGAATTGTGATTTTTTATCAAAGACTGGCATGAGTTTTCTATGCATCAACCTAGTCCATCTCTTCTTTGGATGCACAGACTTTGGATGCTGCTGCTGTGATCTCCTTTACGTATTTTTCTACTGTTTGTGTAAGAAAAGACAAACTGTGTATTTTAATTGCGGATGATATTAGTGCAGTCTATTCAGCCGTCTATTATCGTCACCAAGATTGCACTCAATAAATGTATATTGATTAGAGGCTCTGCTACCACAACACTTTTCCAATGAATTAGATTTATATAATTATCCGCTTCAAAGTAGATTGTCGATATTTCAGATTTGCGTATGACATCATTTACTCTCATCTTTCAACTATTATGTGCTGAACAGCTAGCTGTTTAATATGATGGCAATCGTCAGAGAGCATTGAAATAAGAATTTCCTCTGCGTATGCAAAACAACCATTGTCCTAAATAACCTTTTTTAAGTATTTGTTTTATTCCGTTTTGTGTGTTGTTTAGTAGCAGAGTAATTTCCCATGAGTTTTTAGATCCCTTCTTTAGCTGTGGATTATGTTTTATTGTAAATTATCTTGGGGCCAAACTTGGATAACATAGTACTTTTTGAGTGAACATAGAGACTCTGATGGGCATTGAGTGCTCATCAAAGGCGGAAAATTCTGTTAGTCGTTGTCATCCACTCTGCGAGGGACATGTTTAGAATGAACCATTACAATTGATCATATGCCGCCTCCAAGTCCAGTTAATTTTATGTTGCATCATTTATTAGACAAGATCATTGGCAAAAATTAGATTCTAAGCTACAGGATTCGCCGGACCAATAGGAAAATCTTTGGCCACGTGCTTATTCCCTTCTTATTTCAATTTTTGAAGCCATAGAGAGTAATTTTCAAACATTATTTCCTGAATTCGAGAAAAAGGTACTCAGCACATACCAGAAATACCTGCTAGACATTTGCAAAGTTATTTCATGAAGATATTGCTCAGAAGAACTAGCAAATAGGAACCCAAGAAACTTGTCCTACGCAAGATGGCTCACAAAGGCGCATAAAATTATTCGCCCTTATATAAGCACTGATTGATCATCAGAGTCTGGTTCACTCACAAAGTATGCCAAGTTTATGCCGCAGGGTGGTTTACACCAAATATAATCCACATTTAAAAAATTGATCTAAAAACATATCAAAAATTACTCGGCTACTAAACATAACAGAAAACGGCAAAAAAACAAATACTAAAAAAAATTATTTAGGACAATGGTAGCTTTTCACATCGAGAGCAAATTCTTATTGCAATTTTGATGGCGATCGCCATCACATTAAACAACAATCTTATCAGCATATAAAAAATGCAAGAGGTAGAGTAAATGATGGCATACTCAAAGATGAAATACCTAAATGTTGTAAAATGTTGTCGGAACAGAACTCCCAATCACTATGCAGTAACTGGATGCAATTTTGGTGAAGATACTAGAGGGCTGAATAGATTTCATTAATTCCACTGCATTATTCTGCTTACCTTTTCATACACAAGCAGTAGAAATATACGTGAAGGAGTGTCACAGCAGCATCACCCAACGTTTGTGGATACAGAGAAGAGACGGACTAGGTTGATACATAAAAAAACTTATGCTAGTCTTTGGTAAAAAAATCACAATTCAATGTATAAATAAAACATTGTGCTCAGATGGAAGGGTGGTCCAGCTGTGCACTGCTGTGTCATGAAATGCAGCCACCTCCACGTGATACCTCCTAGGTAGATTTGAAAGCAACTACGTAAGAGCTGTATTCCAAACAACAATTAGTTGTATGACACAACAGAGTGGAAACGCATTTTTTTTCACCAAAAGTTGTCAGTTTTGTTCCCGTTATACAGAACAAAGATATCGTTTTATCGTTTAAATATGTTAAGTCATTAATAACAAAGGTTTAAATAACACTTTTAAATAATAGCCAGATCTATAGGAATTGTTTTCATTTTTTTGAAAAAATGTCAAATTTTACCCAAAATTTCGACTTTTGGACCAAAAGCACAGACTCAAGCCATTTTTTTTTCAGCGATAATATTACACGCAGATGATGTACTAGTATAAAGGCAACTTTTGAAACCTACCCGTTTTTGATTAAAAAAAATTCATTTTTTTCGCTCTACCCTAATGTACAGCCCCTTATATTATGTTACAAATTATACATGTCAAAATAAATTTATCATGGTTGAAGATTATGTATTAAATTATTAGAAATTAATGCTATCACATTTTTATGTTATGATCACAATTGGTATTTAGACCTATTTTTATGTAACCATGTGTGTGGGAGATAAATGGAACAAATTTTGAGTGGTCATTATTAATATACAGTAGAATCTCAATTATCCGGACCATCTTTCAGAAAATCGAAATTTTCGGATAATCGAGAATGCTTCAATTTTAAGATTAAGGTGAAATATATGCAATATTTCTTACTGTGGTAACAAGTGCTTAATAAAAATAAAGCAATAGCAAAATAGAAACAAGAATAAATTACCTGAATTTTAACTTTGAAATTAAGTACCTTTTACATATATCACAAGGGTTTGAAAAAATGTTTTATTTCTTGCAGTTTCGATTGCCTTTGCTTTGAAGCTCTATCATGGAATTTTTAATATTATTCATTCACCAGTATCACTATCTTTCTGCTGCTCCAGCCATGCCAAATCTTTTGGAAAACATTTAATAGCTTCAGAATTGCTAATTTGATTGTTTTCTTTACTCCGCAGCTTACGGGAGCTCAAGTTAAATTCAAAGGAACTCTAAGAAAGAGGATCGAAAATATTTATATGCACTCGTAGTTCGGAAAGGACCGATGCATGCAAGGAATATGATAGTTAAAAAAAAACTTTCAAAATGGATTTTGCACACAAGGAATGTGATAGTATAAAAAAAAATCTTTAAAAGTGGATTTTGGTTAGGGATGCACCGAATATTCGGTATTCGGTCATTCTACCGAATATTCAGTTAGGCCGAATATCAAACTATTCGGTATGCCAAATAGCAAAGTATTCGGCCTGCCGAATATCGAAATATTCGGCAAACCGAATACTTAAACAAAAACTTAAAAATTTTTTGTATAAGGTTTTTAAAACATATTTTTAAAAACGTTATACAACTTTTACGTATAATAATTGGAAACATAATCATATTTAAATAAAAGAGAATGTTTTTACATTACTTATTTGCTGTTTGTTAAGTATTATTTAAGAAAATTAACCAATCACGAGGATTTTCATAGGAATTAATTATGCACAAATGCAAGTTCCTGAACATTGACCATATGAAATAAAATAATCTGTTTCTTGCTACGATTTTAAGAACAATGTTTACAATCTCTGAAAATGATTGCCCACTCCAGACACCGATCTAGGATGCATTTAAAAACTTCCTTGTTTAATGAAAGGGAATAGAACAGTTATTGTTGCTAAGTTACCACCATATAAAATTTGAATAGATTGTATTATTTATTTTCTTTTACTTTAATCTCTTCCTGACAAACATTTAATATATGATCCTGTACAATTATTTTTCCAATTTTTTCACAATTTCTCTTTGATTTTAAAATGTTTGTTTTAGAATTTAAGAAAATCTTATTCATTTTAATTCTCCGAAGAAGCCATTAAATTTAAAATTTTTATTAATTAAAAAATTTTTATAACTCAAAGCAGATTTTTTTCAGGTTAAAGTTTATCTGAAAAAAGCTCTTGTTTATTAGAATAAAAGTTTCTGTTTTAAATATTATGTAAAATTGTTTTAAAATTTAACATTTTAATACCTTTAAACTTTGAAATATAAAAGTATTTGACAAGCCAAATATTCGGTATTCGGCCTAGCAGTTACTATTCGGCTAGCCGAATATTTGGTTGGGTTGGGTTAGGTTGATTTTTGACGGCCAATTATCTACACGAGGGATATAGGTCCTAGGGGGAGTGCCTTCCGTGGAGGTCTTTCTAAGGGAACCTAATCCGTATTAACGCATGGAAATCCACGGTTCGAAGAAAACCACGAAAACTACGAACGATTAGGCCGATGGGCGCGATTGGGTTCGAACCCAGCACCTCCCGTCTACCAGCTTCGAGAGCAGAACCTCTCAGCCACTGGTGGGGCCCGAATATTTGGTATTCGGCCAAAATGACTATTTGGTACATCCCTAATTTTGGTTAATTGAGAGTTTCGGTTAAAAGAGTTTAGGATAAAAGAGGTTCTACTGTATATGTATTCAAGGATAATACAATTCCTTTATTCTAAATTCAATTTAATAAATGTATAATAAAGGTAATTATTCAACTAATTTGAAAACAAAGACTTTTTAATTGTAGAAGTATTAAAACTAACAATATTAAACATATAATGATATTAAAGGACAAAATTTAGAAACTAAGTTTAATAATGCAGTACTGTTCCTCAGTCCCTGTATTGTAAGTTTCTTTTTTCTGTATGTTAACTAATAATCATGTTCATTCAATCCTAAACCAGAGTTGAATGGGACATGTTTTACGATTCAGAAAAATGCTTCTATTTCTAAAATTGTAGTTGGAAAAATGACACTACCTTTAAAGTTTTGGTAAGAGAATATTCTATCATAATAATTAAAGTACGTATTTCTAGAACAATGCTTTTGAATAACACAATAAAAAGAAAAAAAGTCCAACTCCTCCCAATACACAACAATGAATGAGGTAGCATACGAAAGAATTTTTAACAGGTTTTTACCATAGTACACTCAAAAAGTTTTATTATAAGTAAATTAAAACATACAAATTTTGTTATATATATATATTTTTTATTTATTAAAACAGACATGTTTCATTTTATCTTTTTAACCATATAAATATTAAAAAATGATTATACATAAAATAAAATTTTTAGGAAGATTTTCTATGAAATGTTTGCTTTCTACTCTTATAAATGCATAGATGTAGGCACATAATTTCTAATTTGAATATCAGATTAAGATTTGTTTCTGCTCAACCTTAGAGGAGGAGTAATCTTTATAGGCTGGAAGGCAGCCCATTTTTGCACCTAATTTTACAGTCAACTAGCACATAAGTGTGAGGTTATTGTTTGTTGCCATGTGAAATTAATAAAAACCTGATCACAGACTACTGACTGCTTTTGAGTAGGGTAACATTTGCATCAGACTGCAAATCGCACTGCAGTGAACTACACAATGTTTCTATTGAAACAACCTCCTGACTAGTGTGCCAGCTGACTGACAGGTACATTATTTGTACCATCTAATCTATCATATACACCAAAATCGTCGATGATAAAAGTGGTATTTAAATTGTCATGCTGCATATGCTGTACTTTAGAAATAACATAGACCAAATATGAACATGTAGAAAAGAACTGAGCCACTACCTTCACATAGGATAAAATTTGAACAAAATTTTTAACCCTAGATCTACCGGGAATTTTATTCAAGTTTTAATAAAACGTTCTACACCAGAATTTTTATTTAAAACTATTTAACTTATTTATTTACCTTATTTTTGTCTGGTTTATATACTTAGTTTATTTTAAAGAAATTTCTGGTTTGAATGAATATTTTGTATGTACCTGTCGGGTCCAATGGACCCGTCTGGTAGACGGAGGGTTAAGCCTACTTAGTTTACTTACTTTTTGCATACACAGAAAATAAACAAAGTTATTTTTTTGTATTGTTTACTTACTTTTAGCACACATAGAAAAATAAAGAAAGTTAATTTTTTTTTGTCTTGTCTATTTATTGTATGTGCAAAAATGTTTTTTTTTTTTTTTAAATCAAATTGAGGGAGAAAATTGCAAGCTACTAAGCTACTGCTAATGCAAGTTGTTATTTTAAGAAAAAATTAACTGTGTTGAAAAACAAAATTTTAGTTATATAATAAAAAAAAAAAAAAAAAAAAAAAAAAAAAGAGGAAAAAACAATTTGAAAAATGGTTTGTGGCATTCAATGCATATTTTCTTTATTTTTGGATGAGGATAGCATTCAAAAGTTTAATACAAAAATATCAGAGATAATGCATTATTTAAATAATAGATAATTATATAAACAAAAAAAAAAGTTTTGCAAAACATTTTAGTTTACTATTACTATCATATTTAGTTTATTAACACAGTTTAACAAAGTTTTGTAAAACATTTTAGTGAGGAAAAGTATATATACTTCTATTCCTGGAAATGGGGTGACTTCTGAGCCAGTTGCTATTAAAATGTTTTTAGTTTTAAGGACTTCATTGGAGCCATCAGCTTTAAGTACAGTTATTTCATTTGCCGATGTAATTTTACCATGCCCCTGTACATGAGTGACCTGAAATTAATTTTAAAAAAAACATCAGTCATAGATACATAAACATTACAGATACATAAAAATCAGAGTGGCACATTTCATGATAAAATTTTTACAATTATTTATCCCATTATATATCATTAACTATAGATATTAAAATGTTTCAAATATTTCAGTACTTTTTGTTAGATTGACACCAAATGTGATAAACTGGTTATTTCTTATTGACAAGTGCAGTACAGATTATAAATAGTCACATATAAAAGTGCCATGAATATTCTGTCACTGGTTTCTAAGAGGAAAAAAAAAGGTCAAATCATAAAACATTTCTTATTACTGTATTTTCTGGGAATAACGCTACGGCATTAAACTAGATTTTTCTGTTTTAAAAACAAAAATGTGGCCAATAACTAGGTGCAGCTTGTAAATAGTACCAAATTTACTGCCAATCTTTATTTAAAAATTTAGAAATGATTAAAAATAAATAAATTTAATCCATGATCTTATGTCGTACCTGTGAAAAGAAAAACAATTTCTCACATGGCAGAAATGTATCAGAATGTTTACAAACAATGCAATTTTCATGAGCAGAACATTGCATTTCATTCTTTGCCAACACCAATATAGCTAATCCTAACTACCGAAAACTATTTTACTCTATGTTCATAATTTTTTTCAGCATTAAAAAAATATGTATATTCACTTTTGGCAACAGCTCGACTAATCTTAAACCAAAACACATACAAGTGTAACATCCAATTATTTTTGATTTGATCATTATTTTTTGATAATGACGCGGATGATGCAGATGATTTCATAGACACTGATCAAAGTTAGTCATCTGAAATTTTAAGATTATTCCACAATGATACCAAAGATGAAGATTTTGATGGATTTTTGGACGTTTTAAAATTACTTAGGGCTGTATTATTTTTTTTCCTTTACTTAAAATAAATAATACTGACAGTAGAATAAATTGTGCAATTATTAAAAGGTAAACTATTTATATAAGTTTAAAATGTTTAATTTATGTCCACCAGTTAATAATTTTAATTAACTGCTTTAAACTTGGTATTATACTTTTTTTTAAATGAATGTGACACTGTATGCAGTGTGGTGATATACCTGATTTGGCATTAAAACAGTTCACAGTTTTTTTTTAAGAGAGACTACGGCATTATTCTCGAAAAATACGGTAAATATTTTAAATTAGTTCACAATTTGGCAACTGCCAAATGATGAAAGTACTAAAGTTAAATTCTTCCAAGGCAAAAGCATAATTTATATTATATTTGTTCATAAAAGTATATGATAAATAATACATTTTTCATTTTTAAACACCAAAATGGCACTTTAGCCAAAAAAAATGAAGATGTACATGCTGAAATCCGATTTCAAGTTTCCTGCATTGATTTAATATTTGCTATTTGATTTATATACTTTTGGTGTACATCCATTGATTTCTGTCATTATTCTGTGAATCATACTTAATTGAATTTATGCGGTACCTGTTTAATAGAAAGGCATTAATATATCTACTTCCTAAACTAAGTTCAAAACAACATATTGTTAACGCAATATTGAAATCCAAAAAATTTTCAGGGGTAATGCTCATTTAAAAAACACAAGCTTAACACTAATTAAATAAAATGTTTGAAACATACGTAAACTAAACTTAATGATAAAGAATTTAAAAAAAATATTCACCTTACTTTATAATTTTTCTTAAAATAACATTAGTGAAACATTTGAAATTTTGTGATTTTTTGACATGACTTATTGCATGGAAAGGAATTTCATACAACTTGAGCTTTTAAAATGCAGGAAATATCAATTTGACACGGGAGGAGGGGGGGGGGGGGGAATCAATTGTTCCTAAAGATCTCTGCATTTGTCTCTACACCAGAGACACGTAGCAGAATGCTAAAGTGAACCGAACCTGATAAAAGGATAGTCAGTGAAATAGTTGGTCAAAGAGGAAAGTCTACTGCAAAAACATAAAAAATAAAAATAATAATTTGTGTTTTAAAATATTTATTTGGGCAAAATAGAAACACCTGATAATATTGAAAATTTATTCATGTGTTAAAGCATGAAGAAACTGCTACTGACACCATGAAATAACTAGTTGGATGTGCCAATCGTAAAACTTTCGTCTATTGCATACATGTCAATACTTCAAAATTTGCTATCAAAGTGCCAAAATTAAACAACAATCTATCCCCATCATGAAAATTCTAAAGATGTGAAAAATGTGCATTAGTTCTTGAGATATGACTATCGCTAAAATCGTATAAATCCCGAAAATTGCAACATAGCAACACCACCTGTTGGGTGATTTACACCAAATCCAAAGTTTTATTAAATTCCGTGCATTAGTTCTTGAGATAGAGCGATCACAAAATTTGTGTTTCATACAGACAGACATTTTCTAAAAACAGTCAAATTGTGCTCAAAACCTTCTAAAACCTATAAATCCGTCTAAAATCGGAAGTCGAAATTTTTCATGAATCCTATACTTTCTTCTTGTAAAGATTGAAGAAAGTAAAAATAAAACAAAAATTTAGAAAGCATAAATAGCTAATTTTAGCTTGGAAGTATAAATAGCTAATTTTGATGAAAATTGGAATTGTTCTTTGAAAACAAACTCAGGGATATAATTTATTAGCAGTTTTAAAAATCTATGAATGCTGATCAGTCATCCAGAGGAATGTCATGTGAAGGCATTCATAATCAGTAACAGTTTGGTCGATAGGACAGAGATAGGCAAAATATTAAACCCTACAAATTAAAACTGGAATCATTGGTACATTATAGCGCTTCATCATGAACCTGGAAGCAAGAAAGATTTTGAATGCTAAGATTTCAGAAGAAAATTAGCAATAAAACAAAAGATCGGGAGAAATAAATCAAAAATAATAATTTTGGAAGAACAATCAAAATCAGAAACCTCCCACCTAAAATCGGGAAAACCGGCAACTCAATAATTTATATATACAGAAGGAACTTATACGATATATATAAATTGGCAATAATTGCAAGATAAAAAGGACAGATTTGGCAAGAAAAGGAAACTTTTCATACTTTCTTTTACTTAATTTGTGGGTGTATATAAATATATATAGATAGATAGACACAGAAGAAATTTAGTGTCTCTAGCTCAGTTGTTTATAACATTTGGAAACAAATCCAACTTAAAGCCTGAATTGCACAAATGTCATTTTAAAATGCTTCAAAATCTCTATCAAAAGAAAGAAAGGAATATCAATAATAAAGTAATGCAATATGATATGCATTAAAAGCATACTACAGACCAGTCTTGCTTGTTATTTATAATGTAAAAACAATACTTTAAAATTAGTTTATATTGTTGACACACAAGTTAGTTCAAATAATTGATTCCTTTGTTATTTTAGCACATTGGAATATAAAAAGCACAGAGGAACAAAATTAGAGGTTACAAAATTATCCTGACTGGGGGTAAAATTTTAGCTATGTATACTTTTTGCATGATACTATTACTAATGAATATATTTATTATCAACAGAATATTCAGCAATGATATTTAATAATGCTATTGAATTAGATTTAAAATGTAGCAATTGCTTTTAAAATTATTATAGATGACCAATTAATGTTTTAATCACTTTCTCCAGTAACTTAGGGATGTTTAGGATTTTATATATACGAGGTGGAACCCGTCGAATTTCGACGAAAGAAAATGTTTACTAAGGAACTGTTGCATCAAATTTATAATACATCGACAACAATAATTACAATAAAAAATCCATCTTACACTTGTTAATTTAACTCTCCAAAGACATATTTTAACCTAAGATTAACAAAATACTTTTTTCATAAACTTCAACTGTTAAAATTATTGGAAAATTAAACTTTATTCATATACGTAATCAGTAACATATAATCAAGGTAAGTAATTTTAATTAAGTTATCAATTGATGCTTGGTATTACAGAATGAAAAAATCAGCAAAAAGGATTTCACCTTGACATAATCATAGAATCCCCCTCCCCTTTAAATCTAAACAAATCAAGTCATTTTCAACTTTTCACATCAATAGTAACCATTTAAAAACATTTTAACGTGCAATAGGTTATTGATAAATATATTTTCAAGCTTTAAGTCCCGTTTGTCAACTATTACAACTTGACATGTTAAAATTCCCACTCGTGATTTAAGGTCTTATAACAATCTCTGTACCTGCGTGTAAAAATTCCAGAAATTTATAACTTTTAGACGTATTCATGGGAAAATATCTCGTTTTATCAAATAAAATTATCGGTTTCTTTTAAATATGACGTCATTTTCAGTCGCTGAAATATTTTGCCTATTGTCTCAAACTCAAAGTCAGCGAAATGAAACAGAATCATCAGGGAAATTGTGTCTTTTTTAAAGCGTAACGTCATTTTCTGTTCAAATTTTTAAAAAATATATTTTTAATTGTAATGAGAAAATGGCATCAGTAAGAATATAATCAATAAAGATAACTAAATCACTTTTAATAGAAATGAAGTACTTCAGTTGCCACGATTAGAAAATTGGTATTAAAAACTATAAAAAAATTAATATCTCAAAAATAAATTGAGGTACAGCTTTCAAACAAATTGCATTTAGGAGTGCATTTTTTTCTGCATACGACGGTGTAAACATTTAAAACGTGGTATGTTTAGAAGTTTAAAATTTTTCAGTAGCGAAAATTGCAAAACCAAATTTTTATTTCATATTTCAAAGTGTTGCCATTCGCAGAATGACGTATGCGTTACGCACAGATATGTTTGTCCTTTATAATATAGATATATATTATATATATATATACAGAGTGGGGCATAAAGATCTCCCCATTTTAAGAGGTCAATAAAAATATATAGGACATTGAAGACAAATATTTTATGTTTACATTTGGAAAGAATAATGTTTGCCATTTATTAATTTTTACAATCTGTAACAATTTTTGCATTTTTCGCTAGGAAATGCACTAGCTTGTTTATGAGCTGAACGTTGTGGTGATTGTATTACAACATCTTTTATTGCTGCCACACTCTCCGGAGTTTGAACATGACATTGTCTACCGGGCGACTTTCGTTTTAAACACAAACCTGTTTCTCTAAAATTAGCAACCCATAAGGATATTGTTTTTCTGTTGGGTATTTTTCCATGCCTGCTTACTCCAAAGTGCCTACAAAATAATCGTTGCATTTGAATCTACATTCTTAAAATAAGTTTCAACAATGAACGCACAATGTTCATTAGTCCAAGGCATACTGTCAACAGAAATAGCGTAACCAAAGAAATATAACAGCGCTACTTTGGGCACGCCCTCTACATTAGTGCTGCCGCAACGACAGCGGCAAATTAGGGAGATCTTTATGCCCCACCCTGTATAATGAGAGATTTTTATGACTATCAACTTAAACAAGAAAATAAAGAAAAATTTCTAGCAAACATCAAATTATTTATTAAAAACACTTAAAAAATTTAATTTAAAAAATTTCATCCGTTACTAAAAATTAATTTAAAAAGAAAAATCTATCGATAAATTATATAAAATTTCTAGAACACCCTAAGGATTATAAATTTGAGTGCATTCCTGTTAGACTAACACCCCTTTGCAGCAAGTACAAATTGCTGGCACAAAATCTAACATATGTGCCATTTGCAAATATTATGAAGAAAAAAATATGCACCTGTTAACTTAAGATAGGAATGATAATCCTGGTGACATATGTATAGTTTAATGAAAAGTATAGCTACAATATTGAAAACTATAGAAGAAATTCACAAACATAAAAATAAATACAGCTGGCATAAAGTTGATGATTTGACTTAGTATTGTTATTGTTAGAAAAGCTGTTATTATAATATTGTTTTTCCTTATGCAGTGGTGCATTATAAATTCAATTAAGATTCAAGATTAAAAAGATTAACTTTAAGATTTTAAAATTAATTGACAGAATATTCACAGAAATTTAGAGATATAAAATTCTTGGTAATTAGTGATGCAACGAATAGTGGTTTGACCGAATAATCGAATATTCGGCCTATTTGGCTGCTGAATATTAATTCATAAATTCTGATTTAAATTAAAATACTATATATCGATATCGTCATACAGTTCTTATTAAAAATATTCAGCCTTAAAGATAATTAAAAACAAGATTTAAATTAGTTTTAAACATTTTATTAAAACCAAACAAAAATATCTGACCTTTAAATAGTAGAATATTTTATGAGAAAAAGCTTAGAATGATTATTACAATATACTTCAGTTTTAAAGATGTGTTTAGTGATTAGACAGTTTGAGTAGCTTTATTATTTTATTTTTATATTAAACATTTTGTTCATGAGGTTACTAAAGATTATAATTTCTGTTTTAAATCTAATAACAAAATTAGAGTAAAAATACAGCACTATATATTTTTATTACATTGTGTTTGATCAATTAAAAAATGCTTTTTCATTCAGCTATTTTGAAATTGTATTTTATAATTTTCATTCCCTTTGACAACATTTTATTTCTAATCTTTATGTAGTATCAAATACATTTCCTGAAAATATTCCCTTATCTCCTTTCTAGTTTCACGAAGTTTTATCTTTAATTAAACCAAAACAAGCATTCATATCTTAGAAACAATCCCTTTTCTTTACATTTTTTCTTGCCAAACCATTTCACTTTTTATAATCTTTCACACTATTACATATTTTTTGACAACAACAAGAAAACATCAAGTTCTACTCTAAATTGCAATACAAGTAACAAAAGCAATTTCAACAGCCAGAGAGATTCCTTTCCTGGAATAGTACAATAGTCCTTTTTGTGCAACTTTACTATACTTTTATAAGTATATTCCAGAAATTGAATAAATAATTAAATTTCTTTAATGTGTAATACTTAAGCATAATTAAATCATTTTTATAATACATATAAAATTCAAATTAATAAATTTACTTGAAATTTTCAAATAAGATTACTTTTTATGTATTGCACGTTAAGAAAATTCAAATGATTATTAAATTTTTATTTATAATACTTGAAACAGAATTATACTATAAATGTAATAAACATTTAAATTTCTTTAATATGTAACACATAAATACAAACCTATGTTATTTAAAATATATCAATTGATATTATTTATTATAAATACAAATGATTTTGTTTTAGTATTTGGCTGAGCTATTCGGCCAAATACTATATTATTCGGCCAAACCGAATATTTGGCTTTTAAGCTGAATACCGAATATCAACCGAATATTCGTTGCATTCCTATTGGTAATCTTTTGAGAGAATATTCTCATAGAATTCTCTTTTGTCAGTTGTGGCCCTAATCTGAAAATGACAGACACAAATAAGGAGCCAACTAAAATATTCAAGCGAGTATGGTTTGGCACAAAATGAAATATATTGTTAAAACCAAGTTTCTTCTTTTAATGCAGGGCAAAGATTTAATGATATCCTAAATGATCATTTTGTCATTAATCTTTGGTGCAACCATGGCTGTGTACCTGGCTATGCAATATTAGCCCACAATTTACATAAAAAATACTAGAACGGCAGAAAGGGAAAAACAAAATATATATATATTACAAACTTTAATTTTTTTTGCCAAGTTTAAAAGTTCTTTATATAAATTTCCCTTTTCAGTAATATTCCGTAGATTAGACCAGTTTATTAAGTCAGGCTATTAATCTCCATAAGATCTTAATCTATATAATATTTATTCCAAATTGTGTAAATCCAAAATTAATGGATCTAACTATTTATATTTGTTTAATAAAACCTTTTTTTATTTAAATTCCTATTAAAATCCGCTATTAAATCCCAGAATATTATCATATTCCTCTCAATTCTTTATTTAATTGCTAAAATATTGTAACTCATAAATTATTCCGTCTAAAAAACCTATTTCTTTTAAATTCATTCTTTTATTTAAAAATATCCAGGTGCCAACTAGAATATTTCAATGATTTAAAACGTACGCAGAAATAAATTAATTTTTCTTTTTTATTAAAAATCGTCTGTCGGGGAAAAAAGCTATTTTTAGAAGCCATCTCGACAGCAGAGACTATTTTTCGTTTACACCTTGTGTGTCTGATCTCAAGTCTTTTAGAATATTCTGGAACAATCTTTGGCGGTAGGTGTCAGAATATTTGACAGACCTGCTTCCTTGAAACTCATAAGTGACTATTATTATAAATGTTACTAACTTACATTCATATACTGTTGTTTTTTCTTTCATAATTAATCTATCTTAAATTATCTTTAATAACCAAACCCTATTTTCAGTTTGGCTGTTATTAACTATGCTTTATTTCAAATCTCCATCTTTTCATACTTCGTTGTCATTTCAAAGATCGTAAATCGCAAATTCGATTATTTCCCGATCCTATATTGATTATTGTAACCGATCGTATTAGCACGCCGATAGTTCGTCTCATGCTCGCATTGCAGTAATATCGCTGAGTCACGGGAGTTCCCACTTTGCATCTAGCAATTACGTCATATCGTAATAGGTTTTTTATTTGTTTTGACCGGAAGATTGAACGGTGTTGCTCAACTTGTCAGAAGAGAAAAGGGGCGGTTTCGTTTTGATAGCGTGAGCCGGTAGCTTCGAAAAGGGATATATACTGAAATGGAAATGGAATAAGGTGTTGGTGGGTGCTTATACGTTGTTTTAGAAGTTTTTTTTTTTTTTTTTCTTTGATTATTGCACATATTTATTTAGTGTTAAAAGTTTTAGTTGAACATGATCATTGTAGTTATGTTAGAGTTTATGTGTTTTGTTTCGGCAATGTTAGTTTAAAACAGTTTACATTTTTTTTGAAGCAGTTGTCTTCTAGTTATTATTGAAATGTTTTACTTAGACGTTCCTCAACGATATTAGCTGATCTTTCAAAAATCTTTAACGGACATTGACTTTTACTACGTCAGCTACGCTAAGTTATGAGTTCATTTTTGTTGAACTTACCTTTTGAAAATAAGTTTGACTGTTTTGTTGAAAAACATTTATATCCAGAAGTAGAACTTTTTATGAATTGCGAGATCATTATTATTGAGTCACGACCTGAAGTAAATATAGAGGAATCTACGTGGCCGTAGTTAGTGGGAATGCTGAAACCCTTTTATAGCATGAGTCATCAACTTCATATTTTTTCAAGTGAATTCATGATGTATAATTTCTTTTCCACTCTACAAATTCACTGGTTCAACCTTCTTTTCTATCGTCACTTAAACTGAAAACCGTCATATACTCTCAAAGAGTTCATTGTCCAGCCATTTTTTTTAAGTGGATAACCAACTGTGTTTTTCATCTTGTATATGAAGCAACCTACGAACATGTGAGTGTTACATATTTTTATTTTTGCTGAACTGTATATTGTTTAAAGTGCTGATTGATACCTATTATGCTTCAAACTATTGAATTGCCAGGTCATGCTAAATCTAATTTATATATATATGTTAAACATCATTACATATCATCATTTAATTTATTCTTATTGTACCGTAATTTCTGGTAGATAAGCCGCCCTGGTGTATATGCCGCTACGTCCGAAAATGGTACAAAATAACTGAAATTCCATCGTATACGCCACACTTATTCAAAGTGGTATATGTACTACTATAGACGGCATATTGAAGATTTTCGCACATTTTTTAAAACCATTTTAAAAATTATAATTTTAAATTTAATTCAAATAATGAAAATAAATAACTTTTGGTTTGTGAATTTATCCAATTGCATCGCATATTTCAGCCTTGGATCGGCAAGTAGAAATATATTTGATGGAACTCTTAATATAAAACATAACGCTAGAATTACAAATAACACTATTTTTTATTCGAATCCATCAATTAAATAACACAACGTAAAATTCCGAAAATAAGTAATGATAAATAATCATTTTGACAACATGAACTATTGGCAAAAGTTGGGAGAGACGTATAAAGAGATTTTTTTAAAAATATCTTCACTACTAACTGCAAACATTAATGTCTATTAACAGAAATTAATCGGTATTCGATTTGATATATTCTGTAAATATTTAGAATAAAATGTTCTAAGAAAGTTTAAAAATAAAAATTAAATATATACGTTCATTATTGAAAATAAAAAAATACAACATTCGCAAATGCGCACACTTAAAGAAAACAAGAGAATCTACTTTCTTTTCTATTAAAACCCCGCGATTATGCAAAACTGAGCATAAAAAGGATTCCTTAAATGTGTCAGCAACTTCACTTTGTGTAAGTGCAGTAAAAAAAAATTATTAAGCTGCAAGCAAACAGAAAAAATAATTTAAAAGAAAAAAAAACGAAAAGCAAAACCTGTTTTTTCTTAGTTATTAAAAAAAAAGGAAAAATATCCATTATTAATAGATTCCGATTTTGTTCAAATTTTCAGCAAGTTGCAATAACAGTAAATTAAGCTGTGTAACAAAATTTTATTAAAATATAATAAGTTATTAGAAAATTACAGCACTCCCCAAAACCCCTAGTTCATAAAAAGGAAGAGAGCTACCTGCAGTTTGTTTATTCAACTCTGCGGTGTTGGAGTGGAGTGGGAAGTTGAGCATTATCAGAATGAGATCATTATCTTTGAGTAATACGTTTCGTTATGCAGAAAGAAACGATGCATAGATTTTTTTTTTTTTTTTAATGAAATAAAAAAGAACTTTCGATATTTTTTTAATGATTGTTATTTCTAATCCATGAAGCATTTTTAATACTGTTTTTCAGATTTTCACTCTATTATATTACATAATCTGATTTTTTTTTTTTTTTTTCTGGAAAAAATTGTTATTACTTCGTATATGCCGCAAAAGGTAAAATTTAACTTTTAAACACGTATAAGAAGTGGCTTATCTACCCGAAATTACGGTAATTGTTCTATAAAAGTCATATGCTTAATTTAAATAAACGTTTAGTATTCATACAAAACTTACCTGTTTCTTTACTCATATCTTCATTTACATTTAAAAACTTTTTAGTCACCATGGTCTCTGGAATTATAGTTATTAAAGCATAGCTCTGCTACATTTCTACAAATTTCATTTAATATTAGACCGGTCCCGGTAACTGGACCGGACAGTAGGAAACTCATTTACCTCGAGATTAATACGGCCGGAAATGTGAATAGGCAGTCTAAGCAGTGAATATGATTGGGGAAAAGGAATAAGATGACTTATTTTGTATCGTTGAGCGAGGTAGTATAAGCAGAGACGTAGCTACGTGTGTGGGAGGGTGCGAACCCCCCCCCACACACACACACACATTCGGAATAGTCATATGCATTCAGTAATTTCACTTTTGTTCAAAAATTGCATCATTTGGTGCTGTATTTCCCCTTCTAAGAATTTTTAAAAATATATTAAAAAATTTATTACAAAACAGAAAACAATGTAAAAACATATTTAAAATTATTAAATACAGTAGACTCTCTCAAATCCCCAGAGCTTGGGACCAGAGATTGTGTGGATTTTACAATTTTGCAGATTTCTGGTCATTGCTTTGTTTACACTTTTTAAACGGTAATTTGAAGTAATAATTCAATCAAAATTAAAGAATCCTTGCAATATAGTAAAATATTAAAATAATTAAGTAATAGGCTAAGTAAGATAATTTTAATAAGTAGATAATAAGTAAGATAATTTTAAAAGTGATTAAATTATTAAAAGTAAAGGTCAAGTAAATAATTAATAGTGTATAATTAAATCTGCATAATAAAGATAAGATATATTTTCCTTGAATTATTGAATGAAACTTGCCTCATAATGGTACCCTATTAATTCACATAAAAATCATAAAGTAAGGAAGTTTTATTTCAGATTTAGCCAGTCTTAATAACCAAGAAATCTCAATTAATACATAAAAGATTTGATAAAAAGATTGCGATTACCAAAGATATCAGCAATATCTTTATTTTATTTTATTTTTTTTCCAGAAATAAATTGTACTTCCTTCATGAAAAAAACCACAAGTTCAGTTATATTATAGAGAATTAATTACATATTAAATTACAAATGGAATGATATACAACAAAAAAATTTTGTAATTTTGTCCCTACATCTAAATTGAAAGTTTCATTGTTTACATCTGCGATGATGTGTCGATTTCAGGCATTTGTGGATTTTAGGGTTGCAGATTTGAGGGAGTCTACTGTATTTTCTTAATTAGTAATGTTCTACTCTTTGTATTATGTTATTTTTCTTTCGCTTTGAGTCGATTACAATTTCACTTTTCAGATATTCTCCTGTAAAAATGCGACAAGTCGGAAATAAATCTTTGTCGTCTTGCTCGCAGAGCCATAGCAACATGCCTCTCATTTTGGGGGAGGGGGGAGCTAGGGGCCCCCGTAATCAGCTTTACCGACCTTTTAACCGAAGTTTGTTAATTTTTAAAAAAACTAACTAATTTTTAAACGGCAGAATACTATCCTCTTTTACTCATTTATTTTCAGATCGGTCACCAATTTTGAACTAGGGGTGCACCAAATAGCGATTTTGGCCGAATGCCGAATATTTGACCAACAGGTAAACTGAATACCGAATATTACCCTAGCCGAATAGTGACTATCAAGCTGAATACTGAATATTCAACCTGCCAAATAGTAACTATTCGGCTGAATATTTGGCTTGCCGATTATTTTAAATTTCAGAATTTGAAGGCATTAAAAAGTGAAATTTTGAAACAATTTTACATAATATTTAACATACATACTTCCATATTGATAAATAAGATCTTTTTACAAGTAAATTCTACATAAAAAAAAATATTCTTTGAATTGTTATTTAAGAGGAGGGCAGTTTTAAAGCTTCTTTAATTGATAAAATTTTTAATTTCCTGGATTCATCTCCGAATTAAAAAAACAAATTAATAAAATTTTATTATATTTTAATCAAATATTTTAAAATCAAAGTGAAATTTTGAAGTAATTAAATGAAAAATTGTACAGTCATATACAGTTTATTTGTCAGGAAGGGGACTAAAATCGTCATTAATGGTTAATTTTCTTACATGATACTTTTCAAATAGCAAATAAAAAATGTAAAAGCATTCTCTTTTATTTAAATATAATTCTATTTCTAATTATTAAATATCTTTAACTGACAGTTAAAAATAGTAGTTGTTTTAAGGTTTTTAAAAATATTTTTTAAAAAGGTGTTTGAAATATTTGGTCTGGCCGAATATTTTGATATTTGGCCAAACCAAATATTCAGCATACCGAATAGCTTGATACTCTGCTAAGCCGAATATTCAGCATACGGAATAGCTTGATATTCAGCCTAACCGAATATTCGGTAGTATGGCTGAATACTGAATAGATATCAAATATTCGGTGCATCCCTACTTTGAACGCAGCTGAGACAAATAAATAACATCTAAAAAATCACCTTAGTAACTCGGTTCTTTGATGCTGGAGTAGTGCTTGCCTATCCAAGTATTCAAATGAACCTACAGTTAGGGCCCATTGCCTTCGGCAGCATACACACTCAAATGTATAAGATTTTATATACTTAAACAAACTTAGAATAGGCACCCCCACTGCCTTTGTCAACGTTCACTATTGAATTTGTATGATTTAATGCATTAAACGGATATGGAATTGGGGCACCATTTTGTCAGTGTAGACCCTCGAATTGGTATCGTTTTATATTTTAAAATAAAAATCTATCCAAATGAATCGAGAGTCGAGCCCCAATACCTTCGGCACCATATACAGTGGCAGTCAAAAGTTTCCAGCCAACATAAAATTTTTGGTTAATTTGTAAGTATCCCCATATAAAGAGAAATCTCAAAGTGATACTTATGCACTTCATTGACAGAATAGTTAGGAACATATTTATATAATAAAAAATAAATGTCAATAAATTTAATTGAAAAAATTATTTGCAAAAGAAAACGCATGTTCTCAAAAGTTTCCGGCCCTCTTAGCAAGTTTGGAAAAAAATGATGTTATAACAGAAAATGACAGTGATCAACAACATTTACAATCAGTATTTTGTCTTTGTACATTTAAGAATGAGTACTGCGGCGCAGCGACGATGCATCGATTCAAAGAACGGTTGAAAATCGCCTATGGTAAGTTTTCAAGTTTTTCCCACTCTTCTTGCAATTTTGGGAAAAATTCTTCTAAATTGGATTATTTATAATTCCACACACTTTTTCAAGTTCGTTCCAAAGATTTTCTATTGTTTACTGATCGGGTGATTGAGCTGCCCATTTCAAAAGTGGAATTTTTTCGTGCTAAAGCCACTGCTGGACGAGCTTACATATATGATTTGGGTCGTTATCATGCTGAAACAAATAGTTGCAACAATAATGTTTCCTCCAATAAGGCAGCAAATGATCTTGCAAGATATCTTTATACATTGCAACATTCATCTTGCAGCGAATTTCAACTAACGGACCGAAACATTTTCCAGAAAATGCTCCCCACAGCATAACGTGTCCTCTGCCATGCTTCATTGTAGGAATAACATATCCTGAATCTTAACTTTTGTTTTTAGGTTCTCGGACGTAGTGTCTGCCATCATTCCCACAAAGGTTGAACTTCGATTTATTGGAAAATAGTACTTTTATCCAGTTTACGTTTGACCAATCTTTGTGTTTCCAGGAAAACGCCAGTCAGGCCCTCTGATTTTTTTTACTTATGAAAGATTTTTTAACACAGACTCTTCCATAATGTCTTATGTCACGTAAGCGTCTTGACATGGTAGACTGACTTATTTTAACACCGTAAATCGAGGGGAATTGCAGCGCCATTTTTATGCGGGTCATCAACTGCTTTTCTCCTGATAAATCTGCCCACATGAATAGTCGTTTTCCGGGGTCTCCCGGACCGTGGCAAGTCTTGAAGGCCATGACCATCTTTATATTTTTTTAAATATCGTTCACAGTAAATTTTCCGATCGATAACTTTGCCGCAATCTCACGAGAGGATTGGCCCTTTAGCGACAAACAACTCACTCGTTTAAGAACAATAATTGTTGAACTTTTCACTTTTGAATTTAAAATACATTATTCAAGTTGATTAATTAACAAACACGGTCAAAAAACATTTTACTGATAGTAAAAACTAATGAATGACAAATGGCCGGAAACTTTTGCACACGTGGATTTTGAATTCCACCCCTTTGCATCAAGTATCTTCAGCATCCAATCAAAATGATCACGTGTTCAGACGTCATTTGCTTATCCCTAACATTTGGACCAATTGTGCTTCTTCTTCGCTGAAATGTTCTGGCAAACAAATCAAAGAAATTAACTGGCCGGAAACTTTTGATTGCCACTGCACCCTTGAATTTCTATTTATAAACTAGTCTAAAATTGGGATTGGGGAAGGGTGTGAACTGCCTTGATCAGCGTACAGTCTCGAATTTGTAAGATCTAAAAACATTAGAATTTTCATTATGTGCCATGAATTTGGCTAATATGACCAGTGTAACTGATCAAGAACAATCCAAAGAATGGAACAACACTTATTTTGCCCATGTCAGATGGCTTCATTATACAAAAAAGGAGAATTTGTTTTTCAGAAAGAAAAAAAAATTTCGATCAAGCTATTAAGGTAAGATGTACTTTCATTATTTTTACTGAATACTTAAAACTCTTCCTTCGTTAGCGTACACTCTTGAATTTGTAAGATTTTATACATTTAAATGAACATAGAATTGAGGCACTGCCTCCGACAAAGTATTTCTTCAAATTTGTATTTTATATTTTAAAATAAAAATCTATCCAAACGAGGTTAGAGTCACGGGCCTATTGCCTTCGACAGCGCAGACCCTCGAATTTCTATGAACTTTTAAACGAACCTAGAATTGAGCACCATTTCGGCACTGTACACCCTTGAACTTATATGGTTTTATATTTTTTAAATGAAAGTCTATCAAACGAATCTAGAGTCAGTACACCATTACTTTCGGCAGCGTACACTCTCGAATTTGTATGGTTTTGTATTTTAAACTGAAAAAGGAACCTAGAATATAATGCCATACTGCTATCGGCAGCGTACACCGTCGAAATCGTATGATTTTAAATTTTTAAACGAATCTAGAATTTCCGTGCTCCCCCCCCCCCCTTCCCCCTACGCCTTTTTCATTCAGCAACGTTCATCCTCGTGCAGTTAAGTCCGAAATAGCACATCAATATGGGCTCTGTGTTAAATCGGACAAATTTTGAATTTCAAAGTCACATAACTAACTCAGTATGTTTTGGCTGTAGAAATACAATTCTTTTTTTTATTTTACATGTCAGAGCACATGTTCTTTTTCACTAAATGTAACTTAAAGGACGGTATAAATGTTAATTTTTGTAATTTTTTCCAAAACGCATTTATTGACTTAAATGGAATTAGATTAATTTAGAATAATTGTTTAGTTAGTTTGAAAAGTTTTTGTGATTAGAACTATATGTCTAAGACAATAGTTGTAAAAAGATGTAGAGCCCCAAAGCAGAATACTTTGTGATCTTCTGCAACACAAATTTGATTAAAATTGCTCTGCAATATAAATTCATACATTATAAATTTATCTTCAGAATGTTTTTAAAAAACCATTTTCTTAATTATATGTATAATGCAGACCTGTCAACTACTATGAAAATATCGTAGTTGCTACATCTTTGAACTCAAAACCATGATGCTATTGAAATCTGCCTAAAGCTACTATTTTCTGCGAAAAACACTAATTTCATCAGAAGATCGCTGAAAAAAAACCATGAAATTCACCAAAAGACCACAAAGAACACACAAAATTCGCCAAAGGATTGCGAAAAAAAGCAAAATTTGGCAAAGAATCATGGAAAAATCTCAAATTTCGTCAAAAGATCACTGAAAAAATGTAAATTTTGTCACAGGATTACTGATAAAATGCAACTTTCATCAAATTTTGGCTTAATGCAAATCTCGTCAAAAAACCATGGGAGAAAATGCATAATTCTCCCAAAAATCACAAAAGATATATGAAATTTGTGAAAAATTGCAAAATTTGTTGGATAGGAAAAAAACTAATTTCATCAAAGGATCGCTGAGAAAACGCATATTTTAACAAAGATTCACGTAAAAAATGCGAAATTCTTCCAAGGCTTGCAGAGAAAATGCGAAATTCTCCAAAAATATCTCAGAAAAAACGCGAAATCTGCCGAAAGATTGAAGTGAAAAACGCGAAATCTGTCAAAGGATCATGGGAAAAAAACACAAATTTCGCCAAAGGATCGCTGATAAAACATGCATGTTGCCAAAGAATCGCTGAAAAAATACAAATTTCTTCAAAGGATTGATGAAAAAAACATGAATTTCGTCAGAAAAAAAATATGTTGCATTGTGTTAAAAGATTGAAAGTTCAAAGTATCTTGCAGTAGAAGCACGGCTATAATAACTCAGAATAACAGGACATGGTTAACCTTTCGTTCTCAGTAAAGCACTGTAGCTTTGGCGATTTTGTTTGGATTTTTTTTCCATATTTGAAAAGAATTGTTCTGCAGCTCAGGCGTCTGTTTTGCAATGTATGTTGCAAATTTCATAGTATTTTGCTTTCGGGATGTAGAGTATCGAAAGAGTAAATGTGGGAGATCAGTATTGAGACGGAAGGTGTTATACAACTTCGAAAGTGAACGTGAAGTTCCTTTTTTCTTCATAATTTTCACTTACCATCAGGCAGTAAATAACATGCTTCACATCAAATGAATGGAGCATTTCCCTACAAAATTGTTCTACAAAATGCTAAATGAAATTGGAATTTAGCTCAGTTGACTGTTTCTCCATTATTTATTCCATCTATGTTCATCTTTATTAATCAGCCGGCCAACACACTTGTGTGCATAAAAATATGCACAAAAAAATGGAAACCCAGGAAAATTCATTCTCATTCATTCATTCATTCATTCATTCATTCATTCACTCTCTCTCTCACACACACACACACACACACATATATATATATAGAATTATTTAGAAAGAGGGACAGAGAATAAAAGTTTATGTAGATAAAAAGTCTAAACAAAACTGAAGAAGAAAATGCACAAATACAATGCAATTAATTCAGATGGAAATCAAAAGGTCAGATGAGTGAATAAGAATAATATAAATTCAATACTTTGGGAAGAAAAATAAAATCTTGGTTGCAATAATGAATTTAATTTTGTACCAAACTACAACTACTAAAATACACAGATTGACAGATTGGCTGTGGACATCATAATGGAACTCTCTCAAACTAAAACATTTTAAAGAAATATTTAAATGTTCAAAGCATTAACTTTGAGTATCTAACTTCCTATTAGAGTCCTGCATTGGGTCGGGTAGTCTTATTGTACTTGCACCAGAAGTGAAATGTGAACATTGATTTTTTTACCATTGTATGTTGGGTTCAGGTTGAATAGATTTTAACTGTTTAAGATGTGGGTCGGAATTTAATGGAAAAATATCAGCCAGTGGAAATGACAGCATGTTTAAAGGAAGACATGGATTTTAATTCAAAGATTTCAAATAATTTACTACAAATGAATTGGCTTTTCCCTATTTTTCATTTTCTATGTTTTAAGATTAAAGGTTTTAGTTTTACAAAAATCTCAATAATGATTCAAAAAGCATTTTTAGACAAAAATTACATTTTAAAATATATGATACTAGTGTAAATGCCCGTCCTAGGATGGTGTGTAAAAATTGTGTTTTTCATTTAAAATTTTTAAAAAAAGAGGAAAATAATTGTCAATATGGAAGCGCTTAGATGAGCAAATTTTGGCTTATTTATGTTCTGATAAACACATTATTAGCATTAACAATACTTTTGGGTAGACCAGGCTTTCTGGCTAATATAACATAAGAAAATTAAGAATTCTTAGAACAAAAGTTTAAGAAACATGCAATAGAACCCCATAATTAACAAATTCTGCTGCAACTATTAAAATTTTTTGATGATTTGTTTGGTATTAAATCTTGGTAAGTGTGTTGTATTTTTTGCAAAAAGAAAAAAAAAAAAAAAAAAAAAAAGAGGTACTTTTTGGTTAGCCGGGCACCAGTGTTATATATACGTACATATATATACATCTAAGTTTATATAACATATATATGTATGAGATATATACATATGTGTGTATAAATATATACAAATATATGCATTTATACATATATATATACAATATATATATGAGTATATAACACTGGCGCCCGGCTAACCGAAAAGTACCAAAAAAGATTTAGCAAAACTTTTAACGGCTGAATAAGCCTGTGCACAACTTTTTGAGTTTTAACTTACTGAACATATAAATATTAAAAGTACGCACAAAAACTGGGGATCAGCAGTAAGAACATAGAATTTTCTTCAAAATGTTATTGCATCTAACAGCGATGTATAAGACATCCATCAAGTAAGAGTTTAGATGAGCAAGTTTGATTTTTTATGTTCTGATAAACACACTATTAGCATTTACAATACTTTTTTTTGTAAAATTACAAAAAAGTGATAAAATATCTTTATTAAGATTGACGATCGTTTCATCGCACAAACAGCGACATTTTCAAAATTTTGAAAATGTCGCCATTTGTGCAATGAAACGATAGTCAATCTTAATAAAGATATTTTATCACTTTTTATAGCATTATTTAGCTTAATCTGGAAATGTAATATTTTCCCGTGATCCTTTAAAGAAAATCACACTTTTTTTTTTCATGATCCTTTAACGTTTATCGTAATTTTTTTTTCGATCCTTAAAAAAAATTGAGTTTTTCCCGCGATCCTTTGAAGAAATTCGCTTAATTTGGCACAGTTGGTACTCGTGTTTTTCTTGTATTTCTTCCGTTATCCTACCCTCCTCCCCATAAAAATGTCAACAAATTTTAATGCATATTTGCATAGATCCACGGGATAATAAAATTCAGGGCCAAAAAAGCTCAATTCCGCAGAAAAGTAACATGTCAATAAAATGGATTTTGCAGGTGTCAGGTTCTCTGTATTATATAGTTCTGCATTAATGGAATGAAAAAAAAAAAAAAAGAAAAAATAATGGAACAGAATATTCAGCAAACAGGAATCTTGTAAATGCATGAATTTTGTCTATGATCACTGTGGATTATAAATGTATGTAGAGAAATTTCTAAATCGCTCGTGAAGGGAAAAAAAAAAATCGAAAAATTCACCATCGCAAAATTTGTCAATCTATCGCTTAAAAAATCACAAAATTCATCAATCAGTCACAGAGGAAAAATCAACAGTTGGTTGTGAGGGAAAAATGAAATTTGTCACATAAAAAAAAACCCCACAAAAATTACCCAATCGGTAGAGTAAAAAGAAAAGTACTGCAAAATTCATCAATTGTGGCAAAAAGTTGCAACATTCTTCCTTCATTCTTCAGAAAAAATCGTGAAGATTGCCAGTTGATCATCGGAAAAAACTCAAAATCTTTTAATCGGTTGCTTTAAAATATTGTGAAGTTCATATGTAAACTGTCGGAAATTCCTCAAACAGTCGTTGGGAAAAAAACGCAAAATCTGTCGATTGGACATTCTGGTTGATTGGGAAATCTTGTCATTTCAATTTGTGACTCACTGGCAAAATTCACAATATTTTTCTACCATCATTCAAAGAAATTCAGAAAATTTTGCAAAATCGCACAAAAGAATAAAAATCCCTTTCTCGGGGGGAAAAAAATCGGTAAGAGTCACATGTCTGTAGAAAAATTTAATGAGGCGGAACACACAGCATTTTCCTATTTTGGGAAAGATCCATGAAATCCTGCATGGGATTGCAAATTTTGCCCTCCACTAAATTGTGCTCTCCTCACCCCCTCCCCCAAAAAAATCATGCCACGTTGGACAGCGTTGATAAAATACATTAAATGTTTTCCCAGCAACCGAAACACTGATAATTTTACTGTCAGTATTATGTGAATGAATTTCTACCTTTTTGGAAGAAGCTTTTTAAAATAGGATTACACATATTATGTGTTTTGAAATTTATTCACTCTGACTTATTGGGAATTAATCATGAACTTTTCTTTTGATTTAGTAATCTTAATGGTCTTCAGATTTTCAAGTGGAAATTGTTTAGAAATCTATTGGTATGTATCATATGATAGGGCACAGAGAATGTTATTTTGGTGGTTTTTAACACAAATCGCAATCATCTGTCAACAAAAATTTGAAAAACGATAACTTATTTTCAAATATTTTTTGAGTTATGGGGATCCCACAATAAACAATTTAATTAATTTGTAACTCTAACATTGAATTTTAAATTTACTTTAATGTAAGCATTGAAAAATCCATTTATTTGTCAACAGAAACATTGTAGTCTTTTCTAGCTAAATAGTTTTAAGTTTTTTTATCCTTTTTCGCGAAAAATCAATCATCTTAAAATGAATTAAAAACTTCATTTTGTTTAAATTTGTTAATATTTAAAGTTATTTTAGTTAAAACATTGTGATTAAACATTCATTGTATGATATCTGCTTTAAAAATTTATATTTGTCTCAGCCTTTCCAAGTATTAAGTTTTTCATGCTTAATTTCACATATAATTTTTTAAGAGAAATTTTAAAGTATGAAGCTATAAGGTGCACTGTCAAAATAATTACTGCTGGATATTAAAATATTTCTATCGTAATCGATATGTAAACAAAACAAAAGTACAGAAAATTTATTTCTGTTGCTCTTTTCTATTGTTGTTGTTATTAACACATACATCTGACTTGTGTGCTTGACATCTAGGTCCGCTTATAAGTCATCGTCAATATACAGGGACGAGATAGCACAATGAAATTTACAACACAGAGAAATTACATCCGGGAGCTCCACAAAGAGTGTGCAATGGAGCCAGCGAGAGTCGAACTCGCAGACCTCTGCCGCTCTCAATGATTGGCGGCTGGCATCGCGGTGTCCTAACCGCTCGGCCACCGAAGCCCCTTGCTCTTTTCAGAAAGTATTCAGAAATTTTCAACTATGAAGCCATAAAGTACTGTAAAAATAATTACTGATGCTGGATATTAAAATATTAAGAGATATTTCAAGAGAAATTGAACGGTTCGTAATATCTACATAACAATAGGGTTAAAGTTTCCACTAGTTAGGTTAAATAGGCGGAAAATACAAAGAACACATTAAATCTAAGTAAATCAAAAGAAAAGTTAAAAATGGAATCACAACAAATCAGATTTAAAAAACAAACAATAAATTAACAAAATACCTAATAATGTGTAATCCAAAAAAATTATACCCAGAAGACAGCAAGCAAAATCTCAGTAATGCCGAGATCAATGAATACGCGTCGCGTGACGATATCTGTATACAGACAGGAATAATACGGAACTCCCATTGGAGATCGGTCTTAGCACATGCGCTGTTTATCCGGAGTGGGAAGCTTCGTGGCCGAAAGATGAACACCGTATTTGATTTGCGTGCGATGAATCAAGTGAATGACTCGCTATCGCTTGTTTACATTTTACGATAATGTATGTTTTGAACTCGTTTTCTAAAATTGTTTTTCAACTGCGCAAATCATTGAACGGTCATCAGTTTTGAATCTTTTAAAGAAAACTATGTTGAACAGAAGGGATTTCAGGTAGAAAAGATTTGTATTTAAGCAGATAAGTTTTCTCTTACACATCTGAAATCAAAATTAAGCCTAACGTGGCTCCTTCTTATCGGAGATAGGCAAAATCGATGGGTTCGTCCCAGACGCGTTACAATGACAATTATTATATAGAGATTTAAATATAATAATGGTGGTAAGTAAAATGAGTGAAAATTATGGCATTTATAGTGCAAACATAAGATATTTAAGTTTTATAAATTTTAATGTATATTTTGTTTGAAAGTGATGCCACTTTCACCAACAAAAGACATTAAGCTTCGTCTATTGATCCCTCCTTTATCTTTTTATTTGCATTATCCTTACATATAGTGAGTGCATAAAATTTTTGCTTCTTTTAGCAACATAAAAAGTTTTATTTCTTCCTTTTTCTTGGGGGGGGGGGGGAATATAAATAGATGTATTTTCAATTTTTGAAAAAAGCTAACTCTGACTAATTTATAATTCATGTTTCATATATGAAAATGCGTGTTCTCTATCTATTGAACATAGCATTGCTTTTCCATGTAAAAAAAATAAAGATACATTTACAATAAAATATTTTATTTTTGCTAAATTTCTAAGATATTGCAGCAGAAATTAAATTGAAAGCATTTTTTTCATGAAAAGTATTATTTAATTATGCATTCAGACAATGAAAGTTATTAAAATCTACAAGCTTAAATCTAATAAAAAGCAGTATATCTCCTATTCTAAGATAGTATGATTTTTAGAAAAAAAAAAAAGAAAGTACATACAATATTTGAAAGGACTTTGTTCAGTCTTTTTGGTATGATCGATCGTAAAGTTGTCAAACACGCTTCCACATTTATAATATTAAGGTGGTGTGTTTCTTATGCCTGATTATCTACATGATGGATATAGGATGAGATGGAAAGAAATTGGTCTTTGTATGTGTGGGGGGCAATGTTTTTTAGGGATTCTCTAAATTAAAATTATTATTATGATATGAGCATGCCAAACAATCCTTATATTTTGATATTTTTAACGATGATGTATGATTTGAATTACATTTTCTAATATGTCATTTGTAATTTTTTCATTTATTTAAAAGAAAAAAGAATATTCTCGATTATTCTTCAAATCTTGGCTTCAAGAGAATATTCTCGCCTCACGTCTCTCCATTTATTGACTAATATACAATAGAAATATGTAAATTGAACAGCAGTTATTAAAAAAATGCAATGTGGGAATTTCAAAAAAGTTTCGGTGTGAATATCTTTGGCCAAAGTACCATTTTAGGGTTTAGAAATCAGGAATACATAGTTTTATCATCTATTTTCATCCATGAATAAATTTCCCAATTGAATTACACTTTAACGTGGAAGAATTTAACTGCAGAGCATTTGCCAATTGTCAAATTATATAAGCCATATTAAAATATTTTTTAAAAAATCACGCCAAAAAAGGTAAATTTGAAAGAAAGAATAATTTATTAGTAGCAATTTATAATCAGATTATTACATTTGCTGGCAAGAAATAAACAGTTTACTACATCTGGCGTTAAGTTGCGATGGGGATTCATCTAACGGAAATATACTCAAACTTGTTATCAGTATAGGTCAAAATTAACTTTTTTACTCACTGGCCCAGGCCAGTACGTGGCTTTTTTTCACTCGCCAGTTTTTTTTTTTTTTTTTTTTTTTTTTTTTTTTTTTTTAGCACTGATTAGTAAAAAATTTACAAATACTTGATAAAAGAAATGTGCTTTTTCTAGCTATTAACATAACAATTTACTAATATCCCAACCCTTCGATAAGATTACACTCAATGGAAAAAACTGACATTCCATTCAATAAAGAAACACAAACAAGTATAGACAAGTAATATATTGCAGCCAAATTATAAGTAATAAACTATATTTAAAGATATGTTGATGCAATGTATAAAACAGACAAGAAAAATGGATTTTTGAAATTAAAATATACTTTAATACCAAACGAATTTGACCTCCCTCCCCCCTGCCCTTTCATAGATTTTCCATTCAATCATCACGATTGGCGAGTGCTGACTATTAAGTATGGCCAATGATGGCAATAAAGTCAATCGCCATATTTTCATTATTACTCGCCGATTGGCAAGTGCTAATTTTGTCCTATAGTTAGCAGATAACAATTTAACAATTGAATTATATAGCATAAATGAAATGTGATCCCAACATTCTCTACTGTTAGAAGTTTAAGAAGTCATAATAATATTCTTACTTTATTTTGTTTAAACAAATGAGCAATCCCAGATGTTAAACCTTTTACAGCATTCCTCTTCTGTTCCATCATTTTCTCTAAATTAAGCTTAACACCATCACCTACAGATAAACAAAAATGACATAAGCCTCTAAAATATGAACATTTACAGATTTTAAATATTGGAAAGATAATGTAGAACATTTCAAGGTATTGTCAACATAACAACTGAATACACAAATATATAAATTTTATAAATTTATGTTTTTTAAATATATCTTTTTTTTTATTCGTTGATATTCAGTTGAAAATCGTTTGAAGCAAATATTTTAAATATGTGACACTTTCTTAAACACATTTTAAAGTAAATTAAATTGACTTTTTTCTGCTTTAAATAACCTTTATTTTGATGAAAGAAAAGTAACATTTTTGCTATCAAATTCAATGTACTTCTGACTTAGATTTTGATGAGACTTGCATTGTTAAATAATTTTTTAGGGAAGGTTTTAGTATAGTGCAGGCATCAAACTCGTTTACCACTGAGGACAAAATCAGCTATTGTAAACAAAGCCGCAGGCCACATTGCAAAAAAAAATGTAGAGAAAAGAAAAAAAAAACCAAGCAAATTTAATATATTACCATCGTACAGAATGGAATTTGTACATACTAAATACAACGTTGTTATCTGGACATCATTTCTTCTACTTCATAGTCAATGTTTTTGACTTGTGTGCAACTAAATGTAATAGATTTTTTTTTTTTTTTAAATAGATGCATTACCTTTAGAAGGCTTCATGAATACACATTTTTAATGAAGTATCAGCCTCAAATTTAACAATTTATCTTTCTGATTTTTTAAAAATCTTTACAAACTCCAACAAAGTTTCTACATATCAAACATAAAATTCCAGTTTTTATTTTAATATAAACGTATTGTAAACTGACTTTTGTCAGCCTGTGATGTTCATCTTCAATTAATCCTATTTTTTCCCATTCGTAGAGAGATTTAAGGTAATGAATTTTTAAAAATCCTAAAATGCATGTTAGTGTGAATATCTGTTTAAAAGGAAATAAAAATACAAAAGATAAACATCACATAGGACTTATTAACAATGATACATTTACTAACCCAATAAGAAAAATAATGAGCTCAAATCCAAAATCTTCATGTTCTGCTATTGTATGACCTTTTTTTTTTTTTTTTACAAAATAAGATAAGAATTTGTGTGACTCTCAAAGCTAATCAGCTAATCATTTAAAAGCTATTTTTTATGCTTTTAATTACTGTTAATTAGCACCAAATTTAGTACTTTTTATGCCTTTTTTTAGTACCTAATAAACTGCAAATTACTTTGTAATAAAGAGCTGAAAAGAGCAATAAAATAAAATATTAGTTTCAATATAAAAGACAAAAATTTATATATAAAAATACTATAAAAAATCTTATAAATCTTTAGATTTTCAGATTCAAGATCTGCTCTTTGTAGCTTTTCAGTTGGTTATTTTTGCATCTACAATCAAGCCAAAATTTTAAAAGGAGTTAGAAATGTCAATATACATAAACTATGCTTTCTGATGTTTGTCAGCTCTAATGCCATGGCGCCACATTCTGGAATTAATTTTTTTATTATTCAAAATAGCTATCGAATTTTTTTACTAGTAATATTTGCTTTATTTAATTTCGGAAGGTCTGTCATTAAATAATGTGAAGATTAATATTCTGAAATAATGGTAGATATTTTCAATAACAAAAAAATCCCCAATTTGGCAACACTGTAGCCACAGTTAGTACAAAGTTTATTTTCTGCATCAAACATTAAGTCAATCAAACATAGGGAAAATTTTAAATGCTTGGCGGACCACAGAGAAGTAGTCAGCGAGCCAAATGTGGCCCTTGGGCCACTTGTTTAAGATGCCTGGAGTAGAGCATACTATAAATGATCTACTAAACAATTGGTCTTTAACCCTTTGACAGTCTAGCAAAAAGGCAAAATTTAATGTTTTCTCTGTATTTTGCATTAAATGCTAAAAGAAGATGATCCTTTCAACATTATATAAAAAACTCAATTATGAATGTAATCCTTGGGAGCATTAATCATTATTCAATGCATTAAAAATTCATTAAATCACTAGAATTGTATTACTTTAAATCATAAGTTCCCAACCTTTTCTGGACCACCGCACCTTTTATAAGGAAAAAAAAAAAAAATTCCATCCTCTTCCATAATAATTAATTATACCTAATAGAAAATATTGTTGGATACTATCTATACATAATTTTATCTGTCTATCTATCTATTAAGAATCACAAAGAAAAAATTAATTAAAACGATTATCAAATGTAGTAAAAAATTATTTATTAACTATTTAAAAATAAACAAAATCAATAAGAAATAAAACGCAGTGGATGAGGCTGGTAGACTTTTAACAATTTGTTAACATTGGGTTCCAATTTCGTTAAAAGCAGTCGCAAATTGCCACATTCAGTGATGTGCAGTCTGTTCCTTTTCTTAGCCAGTAAATTAGCTACCTCACTGAACCCATGCTCAGTCAAATATGATAAAGGAAAAATTTCTGAACTCTTGCCCACAACTCCAGAGTAAAGAGCTGGTATTGTTTTTTGTAGTCAGAACTTTTGGCATCCATTTCTGAATTTTACTGTTAGCTCTTTGTTAGTTGCGAGTTCTACGAATTGCTACTCTAAATTTAATGATTTTGCTGTATCTGCATTTGCGAAAGGATCTAAAAGCCAACTCGGTATATTAATGTTTGAAATATTCTAGAATCGATTCAGAAATTCAGCATGAAGAACATCCAAGTGTTGGCAGAAAGTAAATAAATATTCCTGTTTTGCAGAGACTGATGATAATGTGGAAAAGTGCTTGTATTTATCTCTACCTATATTTCTTTTGAACAGAAGCTTTCCCAGAAAAGCAGCTATGGCTTTTTTTGTTTTAATTAAATTGAATCCATTCCCTTGAAATTGCAAATTGACTTCGTTAAATACTCTAAACAGGTCAGTAAATTAAGCTATGTCATTCTTTAATGTATTCCGGTTCCGCTATGTTTTCCGTTATGTATATTCGCCTATGTTTTCAACGAAGTAGAGTATTGAGTCGAAATAGATTGAAAAATGATTCAGACAAATACATATTGTGTGCCAGTGAACTTCTGTGTGCAGCAGCAAGCAATTATAATCATCATAATTTTCACTACAAAGTTGACGTAATAATGCGTCATGCAAAGAAATGCTTTTAATCTTATTGAATACCGTAATAATGTTATGAAGCGACATATGCAGTTGTTCATCCAGATTTTTTGCAACCAAATGCTGATGAAGAATAACGATGTACAGCGAGTACAATTGATACTGCTTGTTTCAAATGCGCTATGAAACCTTTAGCCGCCCCGTAATTGCTAGAGAACTATCAGTAGCAGAAGATAAATGTTTTGACATTCGTAAAAGAAATTTGATTTTAGGGGCCCAGTTCTAGGGTTAGATTGTATAGATTTTCTTTTAAAGGTATACTTCAGGTTTTTATCACAGGACCAGACAACGGCGGCGAGTTCAGCTAATTTTATTACATTAATATCTTAAAAACTGGTTGGTACGCCACAATGGCACCCCCCTTGACTGTCTTAAAAGCCCCATTTGCCTCTGGACATGCCAATGCCCCCCTGGAAGGCTCCAGCACCCACTGGGGAGGCAGTACCGCCCCTGTTGGGAACCTACGCTTTAAATAATGCTTATATTGCAGTGAAACATGGGGCTTAGTGAATGTAGTAACACGGGCTTGTCTGTAAGAGAGTTAAAAGGTCAAATTTTGCAGACACATTAGAAAATGTAATAGCACAATGCTGTTTGTATCGTTTTTAGCACTACAGAAGGATATTTCCAAGTAAAGGTCCATCATATATATTAAAATGCGAAGGAAAAAATTCAGTTCAGTGCAAAATTAACACATTTGCGCATGTGGGAAATTAAATCCTGAACCTGTTCAAATATAGAGAAAAGTAGGACGAGATGCGGTTAGTCTAGTGGTTGAATGCACTAGTTCAAAGCTGCAAATTTTGGTAGAGAACGCACGTTCAATCCCAACGCCCAGCAGAAGGATTTCTGTAATATAGTTGTGATAATTCATTTCAATAATGGTATATTCTGTTTTAGGAGAAGAAGTTTATTATTTGTATGTATTTTTATTATTGTTATTCGAATGCTTTATAATTAAATAGATTTTAACACTCAATTTTTTTTTTTTTTAAATACTAATTTTATATTAAAAATATTTAAACTAAAATATTTTGCATGCAATTATCAATTAAATAAATAGAATTGATCTACAATTTTTGCTACATTTTCTGACTATTATCAAGAATATATATATGTGTGAGTGTGTATGAAGAAAAATTTGTCATTCTTTTCCGTAAAAAGCAAAGAAAGAAAAATATTGTAAGAACTTAAAATTACCTTGATACCATTGGTTTAATAATTAAATAATGTATGAAAATGTAAAATAAAATTGAAGTAATTAAAAAATATACATTATAAATTGTTAGCTCCTAGCATAAAGTTTTAAGTTTAAGGCTTTAGAATGATAAAGTTATTGAAAACTTTTAACGATTGTGCACTTAAAAAAAAAAAAAAAAATTAGAAAAGACTAAATTTTTTTTCTTTAAAAAATTGAGACTATAGTAAGTAAAAATAAATGCTCTACCCAATATTTTCAGTTAAATTTCTGATAAAGGCAAGCACAATTAGTCATAAATTACAATTTTAAAATTCTTTTACTTCATTGAGTAGGTTTAGAAGGTTAGATTGACAGCACCATCTATCACCTTAAATCTATAGAAATCACTTATATAATATACCAATTCCTGAAATTTTTAATGCTTAATTTAAAAGCAACTAATTAAAAATTCAAGCATTTTTCTACTGCAACATTCAAGTTATTAACCTTCATATCTTGATGGGCACTGTCTTGTATTGCTTTAAAACACAAGGTCAAATTCACGAATATATTTCGTTTGATGAAACCAACCAGCATAGTGTGCAAAACCTGCTAGTCAATAAATAAACAAGAAGAAAAATTGTAGGCTAACAATACACTCTGCACATGGAAGATTCCTATCACAAAGACTAGGATAAGGCTTTATTAATAATAGGAAAGAAACGTTTCTCATACTGTAGAATCTTTAATCCCTTAAATGAATACCACTTTGGTAAAAGCTAACAAAGGTACCGTTTACAAATATTACAAAAACTACACAAGAAAGATAACTTAGAAGATAAGAATAATTCTAGTAAATATAGTTTAATGAAAACTCATATTGAGTACAAAATATAGAGTAAATTCACAAATGAAAATAATTAGTATTCCATAACATAGCAAATGTAGAGTTGATTTCATTTAGCATTGCTGAAAATATTTTATATCATTTTTGTTAGAAAAAACATGTTCATTAGGGTTTCGTTCATCTCACGAAACCCTATTCGTCTCGCTCCTCTGTCTGTCTGTCTGTCCGTCACAGAGCCCGTTCTCAGAAACTATACATGTTAGAGACTTGAAATTTTGGGTACTTATAGCTGAACACCTCGCATCAAACAAAAAATCATAAAATTTTGAAAAAGTTGGTAATTAACCGAATTACGGGCTAATTAACTTCTAAAATTAACCAATCCACCTTTTTAACGCAAATTCAAACGTACTTTCTCGAAATCATCCGTGTTTCTCCTAAGGGTTGCCAGTAAAATCAGCCGAATGCACGGTTACCACAGAGGAAATTAAGCCGAAAAATGAAGTGGGGATTTTAAAGCGAAATCGTATATCGGAAAATATTGGTCCGAGAAATTTGTAAATGGAATAGACAGACGTAGAAAAAAATCTACTTTCATTTGGTATAAAGTTCACATTTCTGAGACGTGTATAAGTTAAAATATCCACTAAAAATCGATCGATAAAAATTTAATTTCTTTAATTGGAAAGACAAGGAAATAAAAAGATTTCAATTCGGCGGGAAAGCAGGTAGACATGACGACGCTGCGGTTTTCCATAATAGCATATTTTAATACGAAATTTTAACTTTTTAAATATTAAATTTTTTGATTAAATTTTTTGGCATCCCGATGTCAAATTTCTCGCTGATTTCATTGATACCCATATCTAAGTCCTATCTTAATTACAAGCTGAAATATTAATTATTATTTAATTAATCGGTTTATTGCTATCAAATCCGTCGATTAAAATGAAGACACGCGCTTTTTAACCACGAATTAACTTAAATTAAGAAATCTAATAATTTGCGTGGGCTTTTTGAACAGCGATATGAGATACGTATAACTCATTCATCATCAGAAAGTTTACTTCATACCACTATTTTCTAATAGTAATTTCAGGAAATATTTTGAATTATTGGTTAAGACCGCCACTCAGTCTGTTTGAAACTTTAAGATAGTTTATAACACATAAAAAAAGTGTAAAAAAGAATGGAGTGTGATATTTCGAGGAGGGGGGGGAATTATTTTTAAAATCTTAGCGTTTGTTACCGCAGCAAATATTTTAAATTCTTGTTTAAGACCGCCACCATCCCGACCCATCTATCTACGGAAAAAGATTGCGTAAAGGAGTTTCGTTCAGATATGCTTTTGTTAAGAATAGAGTGTATTCCCTGGTGGTGGAATGTGGAACTAACATAACGCGATTTTGTTAAAATTAGGAAATCTAACAAGTCGATCTGTTTGAAACTTTAAGATATTTTATAACACATGAGATAAAGTGTAAGTAAGAATGACACGCGAAATTCCGGGGAAGGGGGGGGGGGGGCGCTAGATTTCTATTTAAAAAATTAGCGTTTCTGACCGCTTTAGGTGACTTTTTGAGGGAGTCCTGAGATATATGCTACTTATTTAATATAAAATTGTCTAAACTTTAGTTACCACTATTTCCTAATAAATAGTAATTTCAGCAAATATCTTAATTTCTCATTAAGACCGCCACCACCTCGAGTAACATATCTACTTATAGGTTGTTTAGCGGAGTTTCCTTCCGATACAGTTTTGTTAAGAATAGAGTGCGCTTCCTGGTGGTGGAATGTGGAACTAACATTTTTGTTAAAATTAGGAAATATAACAAGGCGATCTGTTTGAAACTTTACGATAGTTTATAACACATTAGAAAAAGTTTATAAAAAATGGCGCGTGAAATTTCGGGAAGGTGGGGAGAGGGGGAGGGGCAAAATATTTCTTTTTTGTTTCATACCGTTTCAGGTGCGTTTTTTGATGGAGTCCTCAGATACATGCTACTTATACTTATTAAATATAAATATGTCAAAAGTTAAATTACCACTATTTCCGAATAGTAATTTCAACAATTATCTTAAATTCTTGCTGAAGACCGCCACCCCCTCGAGTAACATATCTACTAATGGGTTGTATAAAGGAGTTTCGTTCAGATACGCTTTTATTAAGAATACAGTGCGCTCCCTGGTGGTGGAATGTGGAATTAACAGGCCGCGATTTCATTTAAAGTAGGAAATCTAACAATTCAATCTGTTTTAAACTTTAAGATACTTTATAACACAAAATTATAAAGAAGAAGGGCGCGTTGCATTTCGAGCAGGGGGGGTGGGGGGGGGGGTTGAGGGAGGTGCGCGAACAAAATTAGGAAATATAACTGGACGATCTGTTTGAAACTTTAATATGGCTTATAAAACATAACAAATTTTTAAAATCAGGCCGCGTCAAAAATTATGGTGATCATCTGCCCACTCCCCCCCAAGGGGGGCACTTTTCTAAAATTGGCAGATACCCGTCATGTGATATATCGTAGCATTTCGGGGGGGGGGGGGGGGACAAAATTAGGAAATATAACAAGGCGAATATGTTTGAAATTTTAACATAGTTTAGGATGTGTTTGCCAAAATTTAGAAGGTATTCCATGGCGAAAAATGTACTGGATGTTTTGAAAGAAAGTGTTTTGAAAGGAATATTAAACGAAACCCTTTGTGCGATCTATGATCACACTTACCCACTTGTTTTTAAATTAAAATTCTTGTAGAATGTACTTTTTATTCTAAAATCAATATACAAGAATAAGCAGGCTAAGAACATCATTGCATGGAAATAATGTTTAATATTTAAACTGCTCATGTTCAAACCAGCAGCTGATATCTGTCAGTATGTATGTGCCCAGTAGCAGAAAACTGTCCAAGTGTCTGCGACAAATATTTCAGGGGCAAAAAATAATCTGTACATAAAACATTTTTGCAATTGAAGCGTTAATTAATCACTGACCTGTAGCATTTTTAGACATTTCATAAATTTTTATTAATAATCTTAACTTTTTGTATTAAGTAATAAAGAGCTAAACATAATGTGAAGCAAAATAAAAGTTCAATGAAAAAAAATCTGCAAAAGAGAAAAGAAAATCTGTGATGGCCATCTCCCATCTCGAACTTTCTGCTACCGGGTGTATCTGTATGTTATGTCCTATGATAACTGTAGTAAAAAGCATACAATTAGCTTGATATTTAGTAGATACTAGCTGACCCGCCCGGCGTTGCCCGGGCCCATAATAATATTCTTAAATGAATCTGAAAATTTTTATCGCAGATCCGTACAGAGGGGACGGTGCAAATTACCAGGGCCCGACTCTTGTTCAGTTCAAAGGTTGTGTAAAGTCAAAGGTTAAGATTTTTAATTTTTATATGTCTCATACTTTAAACTTTTTTATTCTAAATTAACTGATGAATTTAAAATGTAATTATATTTTCAAAAATTTAATTTTTTATTTAAAATCTTTATATCAAAAAGCAATTACAAATACAGCATAAAGTGTAATGCTGAAAAAGAAATAATAAAATTGTAAGCAAATATTACTATATAGATTTTTAAGAAAAGTACCATCCAGCAAATTTATTTTCTAATAGAATAAAGCCTGTTTATAACGGAATCCTGCAATAAACGAAAAAAAAAAGTTCCAGCTCCCCCCCCCCCCCCCAAAAAAAATGCTATTATGCGTTGTTCAATTTAATGACCTGCATAAAACGGAATTTATCACTGGTCGTTTTCGTTTACGTCTAAGCAGGTTTTATTGTATCTTACTTTTGAGGGGGCCCGTAATAATATTCTTAAATGAACCTGAAATTCGTATCGCAGGTCCGTACAAAATTACTTTTTACGTCATGACAACATTTTGTAAACTTCTTGCTGCTGTTTAATTCGCATTTCCAATACAGTGCTTTGCATAAATTGCACGTTTCACCCACAGTTATGCATGCCCCGGAACGTTTAAATTAGTAATTTGGATTTCAGTAGCAACTCGTGCATGCTACACTTATTAAGCCTATTTTGCCGATCGCTTAACGGCATTCTCGACAATTCTATTTGGATTTCGAATCTATTTCGATTCGACTCTAATTCGGCTTCTTCTTCACTTTCAAGCATTCACCGAGATTATTTACGGGCATTTCAAATGATATTTTGAAGCTACATAATTGCAGCGAAAGATATTCCACAGAAAACGCAAAACGTAAATAACAACAAACCCGATCGCCCTAAATCCTGCCAAGGACTCTTACACAATAACCAATCAGATGCGTTTCTCGGGCGTTGCCATTAAACAATAACAAATAATCGCGATTTCTGTGCCACGTACGTTAGCGTAATATATATATAGATGTTGTTAGGAATTTAGAAAAAGCTACAAAGTTTTTCGTTTGATTTAGTTCATTTGTTTGAAATAAGGACATTTTTCATCTTTGCCATAATGCTTTCCTATAAGGAATCAGATAAATTTTATCATTCACTGAAAAGAAAATGGCATACTTGAATTGATTTAAATGTTACATTATGTATGCTAAAGTTTCACTATGCAAGGTATTAAATTAATCCAACCGGCTTAAAAATTTATCCATATATTCATCAGACATTCAAAACTAATTGTGTAACTTGTAAAATTTTATGAATCTGTTCAAAACATATAAAACATTTTACTTTCTCTCTTTTACAAAATTTTTAACCAATTTTTTATTTCTCTCTTTTATTTAACAGTTGTCTAGCAACAGTATTTCATACATATGAAAAAATAAAAATAAAAACACAATTCTAGAAAACCACACTATTTTGATGCAATATTTCATTAGCAAAATAGCCTATTTTTGAGTGATTTTCGTATCTTTTTTTTTAGTGGATTTATTCAGATAAGAGCTCTCTTTTAAATACTGTAAGAATATTCAATAAAACAGTTTTCTCCAAAAAGAAATTATAAAAACGTTCGTTAAAAATAAAAATATTTACAGAGGCGTCGCAGTTACAGAGTTATGGGGATGGGGGGGAAGCCTCCTCTTCCAATATATGTGAACTTGGGAAATTCTAGATTTTTTAAAGCCCTGTTTTTAAGTAATAGCAAAAAAATATGAAATTTTTATTGTTTTGCTGTCTACCTTTCCAAGTTCGGTAACAGTAAACAAGTTAAATTATCAAAAGAAATATAAAAAGCAGCCAGACTCAATTTGTCATTGTGTTTCTCTGTGCTAAGGAAGTATCATACATCTATCAGACCTGAATTTCCCTACTGTTGTCCATCAACAGTCTCTCTAAGCTATTTCCTTTAAAAATTTCCTCCAAAACTTCATTCATTTCTCAAAAATTTCAAAATAACATTATGCTATTTTCATATGAAGTACAATTAGGACTCGTACACAATAGAAGAAAAAAAAATTCGTAAACCTTAAATTAATGCTGGTTGGCAGAAAAAAAAAATATATATATTCATTTAGTGTTAGATCTCTGAAGGAAAAAAAAAATTGTTCCAATTAAAAAAATATCCTACTGTCACAAATAATAATCGATGAACAAATTATTTGCAACTTTTACAACTAGGGCCATATCAACAGGTCATCGCCAGAGTGGTTATATGAGGTCTTTGGTCACTGCCGTCAATGCCAGTCATAAATCTGCAAATACCACAAATTTTCTTTTAAAACAGCATTCTATTCTAATACTAGAAAAGGAAAGACTTTCCAAGAAAAGACATTTGATTCTTCGACATGAATAGAAGCATTTGGTATTTATAAGAAAGCAAAAACTTTTGATTTGTTGATCTTTTTTTTTTTTTTCCTCTTCCCCAAGAAAAATCTTTTGAGTAAAATAAAAATTTTAACTGAAATTCTGGAGACATCAAAATTCAATGTCATTCACCGTCACTATAATGAAAAGAACCGTACAAATTGTCCATGATGATTCCATTGGAATGTATAATCTGATAAGAAGTTGAACTGTATTTGTTATAAAAATAATAACACAGCAATGGAAATTGATAATATTCGTACATATGTTTTACAGGAAAGAATTTAAAGAAATTTTGTAAACTGTAATAATGGGCTTAAATGACAATGTTTCATATATCCAACAGAAAATTGTACCAATACATTCCACATTTAAATTATCATTCAGCAAGGCAAATTTGAGTATCACTAATTTTTAAAAAGTTATTAATATTTTTCCTCCTGGATCTCAGAAACCTGATGTACTTGGCTTCCAGAATCAAATAGAAATAATATTTGATTTATGGTTCAAACCATAATGTTTTTTAAAATGTGAAAGTGAAATAGGGGATTTTACATTGGACGATGTTATCATTAGGTGGATTTCTTTGAAGACCAGAATAATTAATGTTAAGTGAAAAAAAAAAAAGCAAAATATAAGTTCACTAGCATTAGTTTCATTATGTAATATTTTGCTCTACTATATTTATATATTTTCTTTAAATATATGCAATTTTCTAGACTTAAATCTTACCTTTATTGTATTGTTTGAAATTTCTTCTGTAACTGTTCATTTAGCAATTGGGTATTTTATCCTTTGATCTTTATTTACAGGCTCAATAGGGTATCAACAATTTTAATCAGTTGATTTAAATCAGCGATTAAACTGTGATTTTAATCAACCGATTTTTAAAAAAAATCATTGATTAAAATCAAAAATTTTCTAAATGTTTAAAATGTCAAAAAAAAGTATTAAATTCTAAAAAGAACAGAATTTGAAAGTTTCTACAGATATTTTGACTTATGAATAAACAAAAAAATGGCTTTAAATAATTGTTTCTAAGCTTAATTCATGAGTATTGTAAAAAATTAAAAACAGTTGAGTTTGTAAAAAGCATTGTTTTTATCCTACATAAAACAGTTTCATTTAAAATTGATATTTAAATCTAATATAATTTGCAATGTCAGGTTTTTAGTAATCAATTTATGCATTATTTTACATAAAATAAACATAGCAAGTGTAATAAATTTTTGCAAGTAAAAGAATAAGTAGTCAGTGTGTGTTTCTCCTTCTACTTTTGTAATAATAAATTAATAGCAATCTCGAGTCAAAGAAGAATCAAGGAGTGACCTCTGCTCAACAGCTAAATTGTAAATGAATGCATAAGAGAAAAAGAACTAATTGGTATAAAAATGCTAAGCACAGCAAGAGGTAATAATGCTGTTATATAAATATTTTGAGGATTTCAGATATAACTGGCTATCCTTATATTTATTCTGTATGTGTGTACGAATGGGTTTAACTCAGTTTTTTAATTTATTTGGTTGGCATACACATACATGTGTGTAAGTTTAGATTTTAGTGATGAACACTAATTTTTTTAAGTACAAATGCAAAACGAGCTGCAAATAATATTCGTTATTTGTGCTACTAACTAATGAAATTACATATCTGCAGTTTTTATTAAATCTGTAATTACTTACTGTTTCTTTTGGGCTATTTTTTTTAAGGTTACCGCACCCTGCCCCCTTTGAAATCGACAAAATGCATCCTGCCCTTAAAAAAAAAAAAAAAGGTAAATTCACCTGCAGTTGTTGCCACAGATTTCTTGTAGAAACTTCCGTGTTCAATAGTATTTCTAAATTCATCTGCCCAAGATTTTTCAAGAATAATAGAACTTTAGAAAAAACAGGATATTATTAAAACATGTTATTTAACTGTATTTTTCAATTTGCGATTCATAAAATTATTAAAAATTAAGGACATTTTATTTATCATACTAAAAATTATTCTTTTTTTTTCTTATATCATTACTAATATATTTCCTTATGAACTAGTGTCCTCTTTTGGAACTAGCATCCTGCCCCTTTTTCTTTCTAAAATGAATACTACATTATTAATTATCAATTTAATAATTAAAGTTTAAAAATGTATAATATGTTCCTAATTAGAGTTAAATTTTTGATAATAACTAATTTGAAGTTGTGTTAGCTCTTTAATATTAAATGCAGTTATAATAAATGTTAAATATCACTAGTCTATACTAATAAAATAACAGATCGCTCTGTGTGTGTGTGTGTGTGTGCGATGGCTAGGAAAATCTACCGCATGTACAGGGCTAAAATTTCTTGAGAGAGTAGTTCAAGGCCTCTCCTAATGCACCTGACTTTCAGAATTTTAATATTCTAATTAATAGCTGAGTAATTAATTTACAAACGCAACTCACTTTCATCAAAAGTACGCTTTTTTCTCGGCTTTTTTAATCTGATTGCTTTCGGTTGGTTGGTTGTATAAAATTTTCTCAGAAGAAATTAAATAAACCAGGATAGCAATGACGTTGGGTGTGTTTAAGATGCACGCGCACAAGCTTAGGGAGACAGCAACATGGAGTGGGTCTTTATCGTGGATGCAATAAACGTTCAGCGCGTTCACAAACAAATCACAGTTTGATTAATTATGGTACTAATTATAAAGATAATTTGTTGAAATGGAAGGCGAGCTAGATGGCTGAATGGATAGCGCTTTGAACTCGAGAATGGCTATGGGTTCGAATCCTTCGCGCCCCAAATTGTTTTATAGGTTTTTTTTTTGGTTGCTTTATATTTTTCATAATAAATAAGATATTTTTGATAAAGATAAATTTTTATATTTATAATACAGAAGCATATGTATTTCTATTATGATAATAAAATACTTATTTAAATACCAGAAAATGAGGTATTTTGCAGTGAAAGTTTTACATTTGAATGCCTTTTAATATTCAAAGTGATATTAAGCAAATGAAAAAATAAGTATTGTGCGAAAATATACGTTTGTGCTTAGGATAATTTCTTGATGTGTTTCTTTCCTTTTTCTTTTCTTTTTTTTTTTTTTTTTTTGAGTACTTTAAGAGTGAATTTTTGCCAAGACTGGGATGCAAATCATATTTTACGGTGTTAAAATCAACATGGAAAATATTATAAAAATAAAATGTAATAGATGTACAGTATTTTAACTAAAAATATCTGCACATACAGTAGAACCTCAATTATCCGAAGTAATTGGGACCGATCATCTTTCGGAAAATAGAAATTTTCGGATAATCGAGAATGCTTCAATTTTAAGATTCAGGAGAAATATATGCAAAATTTCTTATTATGGCAACAAGTGCTTCAGAAAAGTAAAGCAATAGCAAAATAGAAACAAGAATAAATTACCTGAATTTTAATTTTGAAATTAAGTACCTTTTACATATTATCACAATGGTTTAAAAAAATGTTTTGTTTGTCGCAGTTTCGATTGCTTTTGCTTTGAAGCTCTATCATGGAGTTTTTTAATATTACTTCACCAGTATCGCAGTGCTAGGCCCCTATATCTAGGGCCCCTTTTTAAGCATTTACACCATTATTGCGCATTTTTAATAAATATTATTCTAATGATTAATAAATATTATTATAATAAATAAATTTTTATAAATATTATTCTAATGATAATTCTATTTCATATCCTATGATTAATTTTGACAAATTGAAGATCTAAAACGCTAAGTACTAAAACGGTTTAACATGTTTTCATGTTAGGGCCCTGTTCTCAACTATCAGTTGGCCTCTTTTGGGTCCCCTATTATAACTCCCTTAAAAATAGTCCGATTCACTAGCTTTTTTTTTCTAACAACATCTTAGATTCTCCAGCTATTACACGAACGAAAAAAAAAATTTGCAGACTTCAGCTACCACCAATTTTGAATATTAATCGCCTTCTTGGGCCCTTGGTGAAGCTTCTTTAAAAATGATCCGAATGCCTTGCAATTTTCTTTACCATTTTTCTAGCATCATCTGATACTTTAAAAACTACTAAAAAGTACATTTATACTAAACTACATGACACTTAAGTTCCTGACCCTCTGGGATCCGGTACAGGGTCCCTTGAAGCTTTTGCACCATAAATTGTTAACAGATTGCCCCTCTTAATCCGATCTTCATTTCTATCATTTTTGCATTTAGTCATTCTCCTGTTACTATATTCCAGTTAAAATCCTGGGGCACCTTACGGTCCTGTAGGGCCCGACCAGGGGCCCTACAGGTGTGCCATGCATTATCACCCCCTAATTTTCTCACCTTCTGATTGCATAATTTTTAAATTGAGTCTTGGACTCTTCTCCCTAGACAAACACCCTCATATTTTTATTGGGGCTCTAGGGCCCCTTTATAAGCATTTACACCATTTTTGCGCATTTCTTTAAAATATTATTCTAATGATTATTTCATACCCTATGATTAATTTTGACTAATTGAAAATCTAAAACGCTAATTACTACAACATTTAAACATGTTTTCATTTTAGGGTCCTACTCTCAACTATCAGTTGGACCCTTTTGGGCCCCCTGTTATAGCTCCTTTAAAAATGGTCCGATTCACGAACTTTTTTTTCTAACAATTTCTTAGGTTCTCCAGCTACTACATGAACAACAACAACAAAAACTTGCAGACTTCAGCTACCACCAATTTTGAATATTAATCGTCTTCATGGGGCCTTTGTTGCAGCTTCTTTAAAAACTATCCTATTCTATTGCAATTTTCTTTAACTTAGTTTTAGCGTCTTCAAGCTACTTTAAAATCACTACTAAATTTCCGTATACACAACTACTTTCTAGATAACATTCTGGTCACCAGGGCCCGGTCTTTCTTTATACCCCAGCTACCACCGTTTTCGATCATTAATCTCCTTTTCCAGCATCAACTTATGTCTACTCACTACAGCCGTAAATTAAAAATCGCGTTACTTTAAAGGTATCTTTAGATAAGAGATTTCATCCATTTATTAAATATGTTTTGATGCTAACTGTAATTCATGAAATTTACAAGGGGAGGGGCATCTTCCACCGCTTGGGGGCGCAATATTTCCTCGGGTTTAAGGGTCCAATTTCAACGGGATTTGCTTCCTTCAACTTAGATTACAATTCAGCTACTTTCTGTATTATGAAATTTTATCTTGGACTTTAGTTACCAACATTTTCTAACATTAATGGTGCATTCTTTTTTTTATTATTATTCTATGGGCTTGATTACTACAAGGTTTATCTCACTCAACTTGGTTTTCGATTGTCTCCAGCACGTGCGGGCACTTCCGGTAAATGCTGCCATAGATAGCGGCAAACTAGATTACAGGTTCCTTCGAAAAAAAGTTTGATGGGAACACACTAGATGCTGCGGAGGGAAATGGGGCCTCCGAAATTAAGTTCATTTAAAAGAATTTCCAAAGATATAAAAACATGCAAACTTAAGTTTTGTTTAAGGTTATTATTTACAAAACCCGGGCAACGCCGGGCGGGTCTGCTAGTATTTAATAAAGTTTTACATAATTATTACAATATTAATGTACACAACATTATTGTATGATACTAATTAACGCAACTACTAATTTGCAGCTTTTATCATTTCTGCAATTACTAACTAATAATTATAATTTTGTTAATTAAAGTGTAAAAACATAGATTATGTTAGCAATTAAGTGTTTTAATTGTTTTGGAAACCTATAACTCTTGGTAGCTATTCAGTATTTGAACGCTGGGGAAAAAAATCATAAAAATCCGATTTCTTTTATTTTTTGTAAAAAAATCATGACTTTTTTACACCCTAATGCTCAATGATTCCAACATAGGAAAATAAAAATTAATCTAGTTTTGATTTTAATCATTTAAATGAAAGAGGTGTATTTAAATTTTCATTAAATGAACCAATAATGAATTTTTATGTTTTTAGTTTCAGTATTTTTCTTTTGAAAGGATTTTTTCTTTTTTTTTAAGTAGAGATCCCAAAAATCATGTTTATACAAAATGTCTGTCTGTTCGCCTGTCGCCATTGTACCACCGAAAAGTGTATGAAGTTATGCATGTATCATTTATCATTATTATTAAACACACATTTCAGATACCATTTCAGTTGGAAAATAGAGCAATTTGTTTCACATTGGGAAATTTTTTAATCCCCCCCCCCCCTGAAAAATATCTGTAGCTGCGCCCCTGGATATTTAAATTAGGTATGTCACCTAACAAGAGTCACTTATACATTTGCATAAGTATCTTTGTTACACAAGATTTTATACAATTTCTGCAGCAGAAGCAGATGCTTTGTGGTTGAAAGATGAGTAAGTAATTCTTTTAAGGATAGGATAAAAATCTCCTATACGACGAGATATTTATACAGGGTTTCTACACAATTCTGGTAAAAAAAATTTCTGACTTTTCCAGGTTTTCTCTGACCTTTTCAAAAAATTTCCCAGTAAAAATTCAGCGTATATATTGTTGTAAACCCCTTCACAATGGACAACTTTAATCTAGGTAAATGCTAAAAAAAAGTATGCGCTGTTTGAATTTACGATTTTTAATTATTTTTCATATTATACTATTGTTATATAGTTTGCATAAATTTTATATAAAAATTTTAGATTGGATGAATAATTAATTCAAAACTTTTTCATTTACAACGATAATCAAGATTCTGGTGGAAACTAGTACATCAAAAATTCCCTGACCACTTCAAATATTTAAAAATTTTTCTAAAATGTCCCTGACTTTTTGCCTAAATTTTTGAATTCCTTGACTTTTCCCTGTTTTCCAGGTTTCCCCTGACCCGTAGGAGCCCTGTTGTAATTGCAATAAAATATACCCATACATATACTTGAATAGGACAATTACTAGAAATTGCGAATATAAAATTAAAGTGACAATAGGGGGAGGGGCTTATAATTAAAAAAAATTAATTATACATTGTAGGTTATTGAATATTATGCAAAGTGACATAAAAAACAATGACTTGCACAGCTGATTTTAAGGCCCCTAATATGCAAATATAAAACAGTGTGGGATTCGTTATCTGGAATGCTCCGAAAACCAGAATGCACAATCGGTAGAAGGAAAAGGGGATCTAAACAAACCAGATAGAAATATGTTTTTTGAACAGGGAGCACTGTTTGCAAGAGTTCCTTTTTTGCGAATAGTGTGGCCTTTTTTAAAACAGTGTGGCCCTTTAAAAAAATTCCCACTAAACAATACTTTTGTTCTAGAGTCAACTCAAAGAAAAAACAAATGATATTGCTTTCATTCAATAATTTACAAAATTAATAAATTTACATAATAAAAATTATGATTAAAAAAACATTATGACAAAATGCTTTAAAAACTTATATTTTTCACTGAACAACTGATTTGTGGAATGCAGCAGAGAAGATACAGTAGACTCCCTTAAATCCGCGACCCTAAAATCCGCGTATTTTTTCAGATGTAAACAATGAAATTTACAGTTAAGTTGCAGGAACAAAATTCAAGATGGTGCCAAAATCAGCAACTACTGCAGTGTTTTTTTTACTACATTTTTTGTTAATGATTCTCTTTTGGCTATTACAGCTTGTTTATTACTAAATAAATTTACATTACTTTTGATTTTGATATATATTAGCATATCTATATCAAAACTTCCAGGGTTCGAAATGAAAAAATCCACGAACCGGAACGCTATTTTAAAATTATTTTTCGCGGATTTTTTTTTTTTTTTAAATTATAGACAAATAGATTTCTAAACATACAAAGCAGTATAAGAAAAGCATTCAAGACTCTAAATGACAATGAAAAAAGTTACAGTGAGTGCAATAAGCTATATATACTGCATTAACACTGTTCTCCTTGCTATCACTAGATGGCAGCATAGGACTTTTGGAATCGAATTTAATCGATTTCATTCGTAATAATTTAATATTTTTCTAAATTTTTATTAATTACTTACTTTTAAACTAATAAATTACTTTATTATTTTACTTATTTGAATGTTTCACTTTATTGTAAGCATTCATTATAATTTCCCTTGCTTAACTACCAATCAAATTAATGTTTCAAAAATGTAAACAAATCAATGACCAGAAATCCGCAAAATTCTAAAATCCGCACAACTTCTGGTCCCAAGCTGTGCGGATTTGAGGGAGTCTACTGTACTTCCATGAACAGCAAATTATGTCAGTGTATATTTATGTTATACAGGATACAAGAGCATGAACAATTAGTGCAAGAGACATGCTATAAGCAATAAACTTTAATTAATAGAAATGTACCAAAAATCCAAGTCAAAATATTCTCCTTCAAAGTCCCAAAACTAATTTTTATATGTTGATGTATTATTATTTTTTTTAAATTAAATTGTAATTTAGAATGTTTTTTATTTTGTATAAATAAGTTATTACATTAACAAAGTCGTAAGTATGCATTTACATATATTATTCATATTTATCATTATTTGTGAAATTACTAATTTTGTATATTTCTTATCTACATTATAAAGGACAAACATATCTGTGCGTAACGCATACGTCATTCTGCGAATGGCAACACTCGGAAATTTGAAATGAAATTTCGGTTTTGCAATTTTCACTACTGCAAATTTTTAAACTTCTAAACATCGCACAGTTTCAATTTTTACACCGTCGTATAGAGAAAAAAATGTACTTTTAAATGCAATTTGTTTGAAAGTTCTATATCAATTTATTTTTGAGATATTAATTTTTTTATAGTTTTTAGTACCAATTTTGTAATTGTGACAACTGAAGTACTACATATCTATTAAAAGTAAAGAGAAATTAGTCATGGTTTATTTATTTTTATTGATTATAGGGCGATTCCATGCAGAGAGTCACACACGTAACGCAGGCTTTAATTTGCATTTATTCAATTATTTATTATATTTTAATGTTAATTCTGATTTTAGGTGGTATGGTAAATAAGTTATTAACATATTTTTTAGTTTAAATGTGTGTAAGTAAAACTCACAGAAATATATCATTTAATTTCATACTCAAAATGTGGTTTTTTTTTCTGAAGTAGAAAAAAAGCACATTTTGAGTAATGAAATTAAATGATATACTTCTGTGAGTTTTATTGCCACACATTTAAATTTAAAAATATGCTAATAACTTATTTACCATACCACCTAAAATCAGAATTAACATTAAAATTTAATAAATAATTGAATAAATGCAAATTAAAGCCTGCGTTACGTGTGTGACACTCTCCATGGAATCGCCCTATATCCTTATTGATGCCATTTTCACATTGCAAATAAAAGTAACTTTTTTATAATTTATGAACTGAAAATGACGTCAGCCATTAAAGAAACACGCATTATTCTTCATAAATCAGTTACATTTCAATATTTTTACATTACGCTGATATTGAGTTTGAGACGCAAGGCAAAATGATTGAGTGAGTAAAAATGATGTCGTATTTAAAACAAAATGATCATTTCCTTTGATAGAACTAAATATATGACCAATATTAAATGGCCAATACTATGACAACTAAAGGCAAACTTCAGAATTTTTTATTCGAGGGAACTGAGATAAGAACTTAAAGTTTGTGCGAATGTTCACATGCAAAGATGTATCGGACAAACGTGACTTTATGTTTGGAAATACATTCATTAATAATCTATTGTGCGTTAAAATACTTTTAAATTGTGAATATTACTGGTGCGTATGTAAATTTTGCAAATGTGAAAATAACGTACAGTTTAGATTTTATGGGGGAAAATTTTATGATGTGACAAAGCGAAATCCTTTTTACCGATTTTTCATCCCGTAAAAACAAACGTAAGAGCCTAAATCGATAACTTCAGTATAATTACTCATCTTGATTCTAATAGAGTTTAGTTTTTCAATAATTTAAGCAGTTGAAGTTTGTGGAAGTAATATTTTGGTAATTTTAGGTTTAAAATATTATTTGTTTTAAGAGTTAGACCAACCAATGTAAGATGCATTTTTTATTGTAATTATTTTTGTAGGTTTATTATAAATTCGATCTTACAGTTTCTTGCTAAACATTTTAGTTCGTCGAATTTCGATGGGTTCCAACTCATACTTATAATAGTAAAGTATTCTGAAGTACAGAAAAACCCTTTATCCAGAACATTCCAGGTCACAAGCATTCTGGATAACAGATCATATACATTGTCAATATATCATGAGCATGACCATAAAATCATTTAATGAAATTATATTTTAACTGGAACCTGTTTACAGTTTCAAACTGACTGATAAGTAAAAAAGGAAACTACCTCTTTTCTATCTTTTTTTTTTTAATATTTTGATATGAAACCGCTACAGATCTAGGATTTTTACTACCATCCCCCCCCCCCTCTCTAAAAAAAGTATTTCAAAAAGCATTATGTTTAATTATAATCATCCATTATCTATTTTAATTTAACAGTACTCAAAATGCATAAGACAGTTTTAAACAATTGCAACTTACAATCTATACCACGATTTTTCATATCATGTAAAGCCACATGGTATAGGTGAGAGTTGTGAAGTAAAGCTTTGGAAGGTATACATCCTACATTTAAGCAAGTACCGCCTAGTGTAGCATTTTTTTCTATGCAAGCAGTCTGAAAAAAAAAAAAAGAAATTTATTATTGCTGATAATTATACACTGCATCTGTTAGTTCAAACAAAATATAATACTTTATATAAAAACATACATATATTATATATTAATTTGTATTATTATGATATATATTTACTACTGTAATGACTGTCATAATATGTTTATACAAAATATATGGCATACAGGCTTATTGCACGGGAAGCCGAAGCAGAGGAGGACATTCCAAGCTGACACATTTATGATGTAAATTTATAACTTTGGATCCCATAAGTCTGTTCTACACAATGGGATTGAAAAAACAGACAGTATGAATTTACAGCTACCATACAAGTCAATCTCAACTAAAATTGGATTGCATCACAAACGGGGTCAGTGCAGTAAATTTAAGGTTTTGGGGAGATCAATAGAAGTAGGGTCCCTTATTCAGGATGCGTTAAAATGTGGGCCCACTGGAGTTACCAAAGGTCACATTGGGAGGTGCTCTGATGTTGACTGAATTCAGTGGGAGTTTCTATAGACCTATCTCTCAATTTTCTCCCTAGAGAGAGAATTTTCTATCCAAGAATCATTCTAAGAAAATATGCCTTCATTGTAAGTTTAAAAATGGGATTTTCGTAATTTGGATGACATACTTTCATATAGTCAGCTAGACAGCTGCCATGCTATCATGCCTCATCTAATCATTACTGATGGAAGCCAGTCCAGGAATAAAGGTACTCCCGCTGTATTAAAATATGCATAAGCAAAATAAATGTTATTAAATCAAGGGTTTTGTCAGCAGCCAGGGAAGATTGCTCCTATATATATATATATATATATAATATTCAAATTAAATTGAATATTCGAGATGTTTAATGGTTGAGTATATTTTATGCTCAATATTAGATATAATCCAGCAATGTTTTCTGTTAAAGTTTATGAAAATATGAATTTACTTAAGTTAATCTTCCCCAATGTTTTTGAGTTCTTTCTTCCTAATTGTATTTTCTGTAAACATGTAAATAAAATGCTCTTTGTTAATTTTTAATTCTTGCTTTGTGCTATTTCTGTATGTAACTTGTTTATTTAGTTTTTGTAATGAGATTTAGAAGTATTTTATTTTTAATGTTCCTTGTCTATCTGCAGGTGTTAGACTGATGTTAAACTTTAACTTCCCTAGATATTTATACATTCAGAATTCTAGTTCAGTCTGTTCCAAAATGTTGAGAGTCTACGTAAAATAAAATTTAATTCCATCGTTTAATTAGAATAATTGTCATACTTAGCTTGTATGCAATTAAGTTCAATTACTTCTAATTCTCCCTCTGAACAAGGAATTTTATACAATCCTGATTTTATTATTTAATGCATACCCTCAATAGACAAAACCACAATAATAAGGGGAGTTTACTCTTTCGCCCCCACTGTGTATGTCTTTAGGCGACTACTTTGTTTTTTGTAGAGTAAAGAAGAAAAAAAAAATATCTTTGTTTCAACTGTATTTTTCATAAAAAAAAAATATATATTGATATTTGCTATTTGATTTCAAAAGACATTTTTACTGAACTTCAATTAGTGTTAGTTTTCAAGTTTACCCTTTTTTTGCATTTTGAAATTCTTGTATCTGCATCTTGGATGGAAATACAAAAAGAAGAAAAACCCTTTTATTTGGGGTACCTTTATCTTACTAATTTTTTTTTTTTTTTTTTTTAAATATCAATATTGATTGAATTTAAAAAAAAAGAAAAATTCCGAAGTTCAATTCCATGCTTTTTTATTTCTTTTCAAGTTTTCTACATTTAAAAATTTCCGCATCACTTTCCCAGAAGAAAATACAAGGAAAAAAAAATACCAACTTATTCTGCATACTTTTCTGGCAGTGGTGGTACCTTTGGTTTTGAAAAATACTAATATACTATTTTTTAAAAAAAGAAAAAAAAAATATTTTTCTGTGGTCAATTCATGTTTGCTTTCATCTTTTCTGTTTTTTCTCCAGTTTTAAAATACCATTTCTTTTTTCTGAACAAAAATTTAAAAAACAAATACCCACTTATTACCAATACTTTTCCGGCTATAATAACATCTTAGGTTTAAAATAATAATATTTACTATTTAGTCATTTGAGTGAATTGCATTTTTTTTTCTCTCTCAGTGATTTTGAAGATATAGTTTCCCTTTTTAAGAGAATTGTGCTTTAGAACATTTTTAGAGGAATTTCCGTTTCTGGCATGTCCAAGGAAATCTCAACATTTTCGAAAAAGATATCATTTCATACTTTAAAAGAGTGAGAGGCTGATGTGCATTTTATATTATTTAGATTTTCTCAAACTTTTAGCTAGAATCGAACGTTTAAAATATATAAATGTCAGAAATTAAATCGATAATCACTATAATAGAGACCCTTAATTCATTTGGAAAGATTTTCGTTTAATAAATATAAAATCAACTGATTTTGCATACTTTTCTGGTAATGGTGCTACATTTGGTTTTGAAAAATAATATATTATATAAAAAAAGAAGCATTTTTCTGCGGTCAATTCATGTTTGTTTTCATCTTTTCTGTTTTTGCTCCAGTTTTAACATACCATTTCCTTTTTCTGGACAAAATTAAAAAAAAAAAAGAAATACCCACTTATTACCAGTACTTTTCCGGCTATAATTATATCTTAGGTTTAAAATAATAATATTTACTATTTTAAAAAATATATTTTCTGCAAGTCGTTTGAGTGAATTGCATTATTTTTTTTCTCTCTCATTGATTTTGAAGATATAGTTTTCCCTTTAAGAGAACTGTACTTTTAAGAGGGGTTTCCATTTCTGTACATGTCCAGGGAAATCTCAACATTTTCAAAAAAGATATCATTTCATAGTTTAAAAGAGTGAGAGGCTGGTCTGCATTTTATATTATTTAGATTTTCTTATAGTTTCAGCTGGAATTGAAAGTTTAAAATATATAAATGCAAGAAATTAAATCGATAATCACTATTATCACCCTTAGTTCATTTGGAAAGATTTTTGTTTAATATAAAATCATATGAATTATAGTCTTGATTGCATAAGCAGACCCACAGGTGCCCTGTAATATGCTGCAGAAATTGGGAAAAAGCTACATAAAATTTGTGGTACCTGTGTAGGGAAATATGCCAAAATCTTTTGTTTAGGTGTATTTCTTAGGTATAGATGTTGCTTCTTTGGTACAGGTGCAGACACCACATTTAAATTATATTTGAAAAGATGGCATTTTTAAGAGACTAAACAAACCTGATATCAAATATAAATAGAGTGATTAAAAAATGCATGCTTAAAATACTAAGTTTACTGAGACTAAGTGGACTAAGGGAATACTAAGACTTAATGGAAAAGAACTAAATGCTTAGCAAAGTTCTAATTACTTCTATAATGTAAATACTAATTTACGAAAAAAAAAATTAAACATATAATAATGAAATTTCTTAAAATCAGCAAACTATAAATACATAAAATTAAATATTTTGTTTATTTGAATAACTTAAAGAACAATAATAAAAGATATTTTCCTTTTACTAGCTTTTATGCATACAAAAATACTAATATGTTTTATACAGTTACATGAGTTTTTGAGATAGATGAATGAAAAACATGATTTAAATTTTTTTAAATGAATTATAAAGATTAAAAAATCTACAAATTTTCTCATATAAATCACAAAAAAGTTATAAAATCAGGCAGATATATATATATATAATTAAAATGATCATAAATGTATGAAAAAGTTGATAAAATTCTAAGGATGAACAAAATATGAACAGTGGAAAATGAAAATGTGTAATAAGAAACTATATATATATATATATACATAAAAACATTATAAAATATTACAAATTATCATCTGTATCAGCGTTTCTTAAACTGGGGTCTGCGAGCTTACAGTCGGGTTCCTGAGACCCAGTTTTGAATTCAGACCTATTTTTCGGTACAATTCGGCCTGGGAAATTGCGATACAATTTCCCAAGATATTGTTGAAAATTTCGTTGTACACCTGAAGAACTTGAATAAAGCTTTCCGACTTTATTTTCCTCCTTCAAAGTCAGAAAATGAGTAGATGAGGAATCCATTTCATTTCCATGATATTAACGAAATGGAATCTTTAACATTCTTAGAGCAGGAACAACTTGCGGAATTATCATGCGATGATTCCATGATAATTGCTTTCCAAGTGAAAAAATAGCCTTCCAAACTTTTGTGTGTAAGAAATACGTATGCAACACTAGCAGATAAATTTATCAAGCATTTACTTCCCTTCTGTACAACATATTTATGTCAAAATACTTTCTCCAGCCTTGTGCACATGAAAAACAAATATAGAAATCGATTGAACGTCGAACCAGACTTGCGAATATATGTTTCGAACATTGCACATAGAAAAACAAAACAGAAGCATCCTTCTCATGAGAAATAGTGGTATGTATATTTTAACTGTCTTAAAATGAGTGCAGTTTTCTTATTAATGCAACTGATTTTTTAAACAACTAAACACGGAATATCTGTAATGAAAAATAAATAGGGTCTATAGCATTAAAATAATTTTTTTTAAATCTTACATTTAAAAAAAGTTGTGGTGTCCCCGAAATGCATATCATATCAAAGGGAGCCCGCGAGATCCCAGAGTTTAAGAAACACTGATCTATATTAAATATGAAAATTTATAAATTAAGTTTTAAGACAAGATTCAAACATTATGAACTTTAAATTAGGACCAACAAAATATTAAATGACATGAACAAAATATGAAACAGTGGAAGCCAGGAATGTGTAACAAGTAGGCCTGGGCCTCAAACTGATTTAAGGTTTACATCAGAAATCCGGTTTAGCCATTAGTCTTAAACCAATTAAAGCTAGCTAACATGGGAAATCTTGATTTAGTCAATGTCTTTCTTAAATCGTGATTTAGCCATTGGCTTTAAATCGATTTAAAACAAAATACCGATTCAGAGATAACATCGGAAAACTGTTTAATCTACTTTTATGTATCTAAAGTTTGCATAGGCAAGCTGGTGTTAAATCGATTTAGCAGGACCCGATTAAAGCAAACATTGAGCCTCACAATGCTCTCTGATTTAAGAAAATGGCGATTTAAGTATCATACTTATTTATTTTGTAAACCGGATTCAGAGTGAGAATGGAATGTATATTTTTTAGAAATTAAGAACTTATACGGTTGAAAGTGAAAAGAAAAAGTAAAGTTTAGTTCTTAAAATCTAAATTCATCAAATTTCAGTTTATATGCTAATACAATGTTTTGCTGAAAAATTAAGTTTTCACATATTTGAGTAATATTTTAATGTATTTTTTATTTTCTATTATTCTGTAATTAACTAAAATATTTTAAAGTAGAATCCTGTACTGTTTCAAGATTATTTTCCTGAAATTGATTCAGTATTTATATGATTAAAAAAAATAAAGTTTCTCTCTATTCTAAAAAAAAAGTAACTAACGAAGTCACCGCCGCCACTTTTGAATTTTTTGTAAATGGAGGTCTTCGTTTACATTAAAAAAAAATATTGCCTACAAAAATATGAAAATCTGTGGTATTATAGAGAAATGTTTGATAAACATGCTGATGCAGACAGTTTTCAAATCAAAGAATTATTTTAAGAGGTATTTAATGTTAAAGTTGGTCAAAATTATTCCATTAAAAAAGTTTTATAGGAACAAAAACTATACATAGGAATTTAATCATTTTCAGATCATTTTATACATTAGAAGTTCTCAGTGTGCAGACTGCATTTATTTCTTTAATTTGACTCATTTTTTGAGGTTTTTATTTCTATTTTAAATTCAAATTTTCAGCATTTCGACAGATATTTTTTACAACTTTTAGAAAAGGGTATTATTTTAAATTGTTGCCAAATTTAAAAACAGTGCAAAGAATAATATTTCCTTCAAATTAAAAATTTATTTACACGTGACTACTATAAACAGAAAAAAACTTTCAAATGAGAATTAAATCATTATGTATTAAGAGCAGGAAAATATTGATGAAGTGTCATAAAAACTATATTTACATGTGAATTTTAAAAGAGAAAAAAAATTGTAAAATAATAAATGCATTAATATGCGTTAAAAGATGTAAATGGAGGAAATTACGTCATATTTAAAATTGTCAAACCATAATATTGCCAAACAGTTTAAATTTAAAACTATACTTGCACGAGACATTTATTTCATATTTTGAGATAATCTTTTAAAACTAACCTGTATATATATATTACGCTATCGTACATGGCACAGAAATCTAGATTATTTGTAAATTGCTTAATGGCAACACCCGAATGAAAAGCATATCATTGGTTATTAAACAGCATTTAATGCATCCCCATACCTATAAGGGGGTTACCATAGGGAGGCCCTGTTCTGTTGCCAAATGCCATCAAGTTTATCGCAAACTTGGCGATATATCACCAAATTTGGCGACCAAAATTAATCACCAAAAGTGACGCCAACTTTCCGATATCTCTAATATTTCGCCAAATTCCTGTAGACTTCCATTGTAAATCAATAGGGTTTACTTGCTTACAGAAAATCAACAAATTGAGATATTTTGAACCAATGCAGATGTTATTGAAGCGCCTACAAGAGACGTATTGCTCGTGTTGAGAATTCTAAGACAGCACAAATAATATTTCCTTTCTAAAAACAGAAATATTTTCACTTGAATATTTAAAAAGAGAAGGAAATCTTTGGTGATTTACGTCAGATTTAAAACGATACCTTTAAAATGTCTTATTTAAAATAACTTTCTTATAGCATTGTTAAAAAATACCAGGAGACAAAGACTCAGTTTACTTAAATCTTTTATATTAGCTTATTTTCACATGTTTCACTGATCTGAGATAATCAAAGACGAAAACAACCCGTTAACAGGGAGATAGCCACTGTTTTTTTAATTATAATTCCTTTTCCCGAAATTTTTTAAAGGGGATCAAATTAGCATGCTTTTAGAGTTTACGGTGTCTGAACTGGGGTTGACGAGCGTAGCTCGTAGGGGGCAGAGCCCCCCTGGTTATATGTAAAATCCAAATTATCAACTTTCAGTTTGTATTTTTATGCATTCTTATGAGGAAAAATTCATTTTTTACATGTTTTAGTAATATTTTAACATATATTTTTTATTTTCTATTATTTTGTAATTAATGAAAATATTTTAAAGTAGAATTCTGCACTATTTCATGTATCCTGATTAGGTCGTGATCTGCATGAAATATTTTTATTTTTCAAACATAATCTTTTTCCTGAAATTGAGTATTTTTGGTTGAAAAAAGGAATAAAGTTTCATATTTAAAATCCAATTCATCAAATTTCAGTTTTTATTTTTATGTATTTTTTTTAATGAAAAATTCATTTTTCACATGTTTGGGTAATAATTTAATACATATTCTCTATCATTCTGTAATTAAACTATTTTAAAATAGTCATGCATCGGGTTTAACAGCCAATTTCAACACCAGACACGTGGAATGAGTATTTTGCTGAAACTGATTCACTATTTATGGTCTTGGGAAAAAAAAAAAAAAAAAAAAAGGCTTAAGGTCAAAATCCAAATTCATCTATTTTTACTTTCTTACATCTTTACAAGAAGAAAGTATTGGATTCATGAAAACTTTTTAATTCTGGCTTTCGACCGATTTACACGTTTTAGGGATCAGAGAACCCGAAAAACATGTTTTTATAAAATGTCTGTCTGTGAGTCTGTGTGTGTGTGACACAAATTTTGTGGGTGCTCTATCTCAAGAACTAACGCACGGAATTTAATAAAAATTGATACCTAGTTAGTCTTGATACAAATTGATGCTGATTAGTTTTTGGTGCAAATTGCTCAACAGGTGGCGCTGCTATGCTGCATTATTTAAGATTTCTGCAATGGCTCTATCTCAAGAACTAATGCACGGATTTTCATGAAACTTCAAATTCAGTTAGTCCTTGATATGACTTGATGCTAATTACGAGTTGGTGTAAATCGCTCAACAGGTGGCGCTGCTATGCTGCATTTTTTACAATTTCTACAATGGCCCTATCTCAAGAACTAATGCACGGATTTTCATGAAACTTCAGATTCAATTAGTCCTTGATATCACTTGATGCTGATTACTTGTTTAGTGTAAATCGCTCAACAGGTGGCGCTGCTGTGCTGCATTTTGCACGATTCCCGCAATAACTCTATCTCAAAAACCACGAATTTTCATTTAACTTCAGATTTAGTTATAGTCCAGGCATTTTGTGATTGAACATGGGCAAAATTGCAATAGAAGCTTTTTACAAAATTTTTTAATCAGCAACTACTGCTTAATAGCATACTAAAAATCAGACAAAATCTGAGCATGGGAACACCCCTATATACGGATTTCAAAATGGCGGAGGGGATTTTCTGGAACTAAGGCAGAGAATATATCGCTTACGGAAATATGTCGCTTTATTTTCACAATTTAACTTTGAAGTATAGTCAAAAACGATAAACACAAAAGTCTACTATTTCTGACAAATTACTGCTTAAGTTCATTTTTACAGAAATGTTCCAATGAAGAAAAAAACGTATCAATAGTTTTCATCATATTTATAATTAGAAGTTAGGTAGTTCTTGTTACATCCATTGACTTGGCACACCCCAGAAGCTGTAGAACAGGGCAAGCAATTACGTTTGCATCAGCATCGTAAAGTAGCACAGTTTGTCTTTCAAGAACATGGAATCATATTAAGTAAATAATCTGTAGCTGGTAGTCACTCACAGAGTATTTGGTAGCACGAGTGTTTTTTTACATACCAGCCCCATTCTGCTGGCTTGGTTCTTTCTTATGATATTTATTTGTAAGTAAGTGTGATAGCTATGATATTTTGTAGAAGAATCGGTCGGAGGCAAACGTTCAGGTGTAATAAATGATTTTACTGTAGTTACTTTCCTTACCAACATTTGGGGACATAGTTTGTCTATAGAATCCAGTGCCTTGCAGTCATAAAACAGAAGCATTGCTTTTCTTCCAGCCTCAGCCATATCTGAATGTAGGCTTGAATTTGAACAAAATATTTTTGCAATAGAACGGAGCTCTGTCTTGTTTATCTGTTTGAGAAATGATGAGGATTTCCCAATCGAAAAAATTCTGGATGTTGTATCGCAGCCCGTGAAAGCGTGAAGAAACAGAAGGAAGTTGCAATTTTCACGACCTAACAGAGATTGCATGTTGAGGATATGATAGACTGGTTTGGAACATGATCCTCGTCTTATGTCACTGCGATAGTATAGCTTGAAGTCATTATCCTTTGCCTGTTAAAGAAGGAGAATCAGCAAGTCGGTATCTTCACCTATTACAGTGGTATGTGCATTTTCTGAAGATGAGACTGGAGCACGAACAATGTCTATATTGGCATCCACATCTGTGGTGGGAACAGTACAGCCTTGTTTCTTAAGCAATTCGCCTATGAGGGAAGTCATTGCTTGCTTGTTTTTTCATTGTCCAGAAACTCTTCCTTTTTTCCAATAAATTTCACGTATGGGCTGAAATTAATATCTCTACTGTTTTTTTTTTTTTTGTAGCGTCATCTGTGAGCCACATCATTGATTGTTGGATACCCAATGTAATTATCAAAAACCATGATAGGTTTTCCATATTGTTTAACAATAAAATCAGCGTAAGATGTAGCAATGTTTTCATATGTATCATTTTTTACACCAGGAAATGCGACGCAAGAAAGATCCTCCATCCAATATGTACATTTCTGTACTTTCCACGTTGTCATATTTTTCATTGTGTAAATTTTTAATGTGTTTGACTAGTGCTTGAGCTAACTGAGATTTGTCTGAATTCCTCATCATACTTGGTGATTCAAATAATGCTGCAGGGTACGCACACGGTTCATAACGTATGACATCTCCGAGATTCATTTCACCACAAGTGCCAGTAATCATCATTCTTTGGAAGAGGAGCGCTGGATCTATTTGTATATCTAAGTCATCTTTTTAACTACAAATGGCGGCAGCAGATCCTAGAGTTTTCACTTTCTTTGACCTTTTAGCCGAATACCTAAATATATCCTTCCCTATCATTTTGGAGATGATGATCATACCAAATAAGTGCAACTCATCAACATTAACTTCTTTTTTAGCTGTTACGCCTGTAACAATTTTGCGTAGAGTAGAATCAGAATGAAATGACGATATGTGTTCCAGTACATCGCCCACTTTTTAAATGTCATTGCTGCTCCTCTTCTGTCTGCTGTCTCTTATAGGTATTTTTGATAAATTTATAAAAGTTACACACTCCCAATGTTATTCCTATGGGAGTTTGAAGCTAAAAGTTAGCATAGAACACAATTTTTAACTATTTTCAAAACATCATTTAGTACACTTAAAATTGATATTTTGAATTGAAACTGGCAACAGAGCAAAGTATATACACTTACGTTAATAAGAAGCACAGTATGGAGCTGTTTATAGCATTTATTATGTATGTTAGAGGTTAGAGATTAATTAAAAAAGGTTAACATTACAATAATCTCCACAGAGATGCATTATTAAATGGCCGCCAATGGTAAAGCATGTACTTTTCAAAGGCTCATTAAAATACTAAAATTTATAAAAAGAATCTAAAACTCACTCACTAGTGTTGTATAAGCTTCAAATTACACAAATAATGTAGTAATCCGCTGTTAAATAATCATTTAACACCATAAATATAATCTTGAAAAACACTGACATGACAAACTACTCTGGTCAGATCACAATCACAGCACAGCATGTATAAAAAATATCGATATCTTTGCTTAAAGTCCCCTTAACAAAGTAAATTGGTGATGAAATGTCCATAAATGCAGGGGTCGTGCGTGTCCTGAAATTTTATAGCCAGGAAATTTTTCGGTACCAGTATTTTCTTATAGAAAATTACTTCTTAAATAAGGCGAAATTTCGCGTGTTTAAGCTAGATTTATTCTTCTATTAAAAAATACTGATATTTGCCCTGAAAAATTCCCTAAAGCATATTATTAAAAATGTTCCGATGCCTGGGAAAGTTATGCACAACTAGCATTTATAAGCACTGGAATCGATTCAGAGCCAGTTGCAATTGCAGATACATGAAATAGAGGAACGGGATTAACAGAAAGTAGAGAAATTTAAAAGAACTGTATCTCGCGAACCACTGGACCGATTTTGATGCGGTAGGGCTTAAAATGTTCAGAAAGACTTAATATGTAGAAAGAAAATATAGTATAGGGCTTGCCTGAGGCCGGAGATATATCTCCCCATCGCCGGAGCTTGAAAAACTCACCGCATACCGGATGACTGTTAGGAGATCGGTCTAGTAGTAATACAGTTTAGAATGAGTTATAGATACTTTACTTTATCTGTTCCAAAAGCATTATTGGTTGTCAGTTGTTCGATAAAAAATGAATATTTGCAGTCCAAATTGTTTAGTGCTGCCCTCTGTCATCTTCCGTCTCAACTAAAAGCTATACAACAGCACAACAACGCAAAACGGCATATGATTCAGTCTGTTTTGAAATCCGTTTTTAAGGGTGTTCCCGTGATCGGATTTTGTCTGATTTTGGTTATATTTCTCAGTAATGGTTACGGATTAAAAATCAGTTAACAGAGCTTCTATTGCAATTTTGCTCGGGTTGAAGGTGTATTTACTTTAATTTGCCTGGACTATTAGATGTTAACACAAGTTGTTGCTGATTAGGTTTTGGTGTTAATCATCCAATAGGTGGTGCTGGAATTTTCATGATTTTCGCAATAACTCCATATCAAAAACTAATGCCCGGATTTTCCCCAAACTTCAGCTTGAGTTAGACTTTGACATAAGTGGTTGCTTGGTGGTTTTGGTGTAAAGCACCCAATAGGTGGCGCTGCTAGGCTGAATTTTGCTGGATTTACACGATTTCAGAGATAGCCATATCTCAAGAACCAATGCACGGAATTTCATATCTTTAGAATCCTCATGATGGACATATATAGCCGTTTAATTTTGGCAGTGTGATAGAGAATTTTCAAGTATTAACATGTATGAGATAGATGAAAGTTTTGGGATTGGTACATCCAACTCGTTAGTTTATATTTTTATGCATTATTTTGCTGAAAAATTAAGTTTCATATGTTTGGGTAACATTGGAATAATTTAGTTTTAATTTATCATTATTTTGGTAATTAATTAAAAATACTTTAATAGAGTTCTGCAAAGAGTCAAGTAACTTGATTTTGTGAGGTGGAGGGGACATTCATTAGATTTTTCTGCAGATCTGCGATTTTCTGCTTTTTTGACATTTTGTTATCATTAAAAATATATATTTTTTTTATTAGTAATCTTATAGGGTGCTAATATTCGCAAAAAAAAAAAAAAAAAAAAAAAAAATCAGCAATTTCAGTAATGTGCTCCGAGGCTCACACTTTCAATCCTTCTCCATCCGCTATGTGAATGTCAGTATTTATGTTAAACAAATTTTATTATAATCTAAAAGTTAAAAAAACATAACATTGCACCTTATTTCTCATATCTTTCCTCTTTTTTAATTACTTTTCTCATCGTAATAAATTAACAGTTAAATTCATCATTGAATCTGCTTCGGTTTTACGTCAATAACTTTTTAATTCTGTGCCTAAAAAAAGTGTGTATGTTGTTAGCAATGACATGCTATTTGGGTGGGCTAAGGGGAAGTCATTGCCTCCCTCCTTAAGGAATTTAGATTGTAGCGGTCATAACAAGTCAGACAAGAAAAAAAAAATCCTTTTCTTTCATATTACTTCTTAAAGAAAGAGTTTAATACAGGAGGGGGGAGGCTGCATAAAGACCGCATCTGTTACTAAAAATTAAAAAATAGGCTTCTATATTCTAAAAGGAATAATCAGTATTAAATTGCGATGTTAGATTGATGATAAATCAATTTAACCCTCTGAGTGGTTTGCCCGTATTTTCCTGTTTCCCCAAAAAAACTTAAATCTGTTGTAGAAAAAAAATATTTTAAACAAAATTGTATTTTTAAATATATGTCAAATAAAGGTGCATGAAGTGTATTTTAGAAAGTAACAAACTGAGAACGAAAATTTAAATTTAAGCATTTTTAAGAAAATGCTTGAAAACCCTCAAGATGATCAGAGTGTTAAGAAATTTCTACATCGCCCAGTCCTAGTAACAAGTAACTATGAGTAACCTACAGAATCATCAGAGGAGCTTGCAGGTTTAATTCATAGTGAAGATATGTTATTTCATACAATTTTGTCGGCATTAGGCCTAAAGTGACAAAATCCAGCTCCTTATAACATATCCAAAATAAACCAAAAATTACATAAGATATTAAAAGATAAATAAATGAAGAAAAGATAACTCTTCAATGATAGATAAAAATCTAAAATACAAGAAATTTGACTTATGGAAAATGTGCAAAGATTGAAACAGTATAAGCAGAAATATAGTATTGAAAAACATGAGGCTGCGATTTAATTACTAAAAAAGCAGATATTTAATAAATATACTGATGCCCTCTTGGGAGAAAAATGAAAAACAAGACTGTAGGAAATTTTTTTAATAAATTTTAGTGCTGCCATCTATGGAGAAGTATATAACTAAACAAATTTTGAAGAATACATTAATGAACTCTAATTGATAATAATTAAAAATGGAATAAAAAATATGAAACAATCTAAAATTTATAAAAAAAAAAAAAAAAAAAAAAAAAAAATAGAATTAAAAAAATATATATATAGGAAAAAGCTTAAAATAAATAACTGACAAGGAAAGTCTCCTTACCAGGCATACCCAGAATATTTGAAAAAGAAATAAGAATTAAACTACTTGTGTATGTAATAAAGGATCAGTCAAATTTAGCAGCGGAATTGCAATAGAAAGTCTGTAACAAAATAAAATACTTTCGAGTATTTGGCGTGAAAAGATGAAAGCGACACGTGATTTAGCAAGCAGTATTTTTCCTTGCCAAAAGAAAACGATTTTAATGCATCTTAAAAATGGCTTATTAATTGATTTTCAGAATGCGTGCAAATAGTAATTAATGAGTTTAAACTTAAACAATGAGAGAGTTTAATAGATATATATTGTATTACATATATATGTTGCTTGCTGCTGCATTTATTTAATTTTAACACTGAAAAAATATTTTCATATATTTAAGTGTATTCCAAAATAAAGGCGAGATGAAGAATGCCACGGTTATACATTTCATTCCATATCAAAGAAGTCGTTTCCATAGCAACAAAACTGAATCGCGACAGTCCTCAATTGGACTTAATTTTGATCTTGAAACAATTTTAATTAATTTAAATTTTGTTTTAAATCATAAATTCTGATAGTTAAATTTCATTACAAATATATATAAATATATATATGACAAAACTATTGTTAAAACAAACTAAAACTGACAAAACTAAAAATATTTAAATTAAATTTAAACAAGTTCATCATGAAACATTTTTACCTTAAAGAATATTTGATTTTAAAAGTATTTTTTGAAATTTTATTTCATCGCCAACCGGTGATAAATTGCCAAATAACGAAATTTTCATTATTTTTTTACAGACATTCTATCGATGTTCTGCCAAAATTTCTTTTATAAACATATCTATCATCATGGGAAGAACTTTTTATAATTTTTCAGATTTTTGGAGTATGCCCATATAGAGACCTTCCTTGTGAGAAAAAGTTGAAAAAAGACATTGATAAAAATTGATTATTTTAAAAACAATTTATAATAATAAAAAATGAGTAAATGAATCATATTTAAAAAATAAGGATTTTATATATATATATATATATATATATATATATATATATAAGTATATTTATATATATAAATATATTTATATACAACCATCATTACATATTGCAAATTATGTTTTATATTAATTATGTTCTATATTAAATAAATAAATTATAAGTTAAGTTTTAGTGCTACCATCTACCGGTGATATTTTAAGTTAAGTACTAAATATGCACATTATCTATTAAGAATAGTAATTATAAGTGAAGTGTTATTTAAATTAAAAATCACATTTTATACAGTTTAAAGAACATAATGGCATAACAGAAAAGCATGGAATTGGAAATGCAGTAAAGATTGAATAATGCAAATATTAGTGGCACCATGGCAGATTTATCAAGCCTAAATTACCACATGTTCCATTAATTACATCAACAATTACCTCCCTAATCTATATATATAAAAGAAAGTCTGAATTTTGTATTAATCAACGCGCAGCCCAAACTACTGACCCTAAAGTCTTGAAATTTGGGGTAAAAATTCTTCTTATGACATAGAGTGCCGCTAAGAAAGGATTTTCTAAAATTCCACCCCTAAGGGGGGTAAAAAATCGAACGAACTTTTAAAAAATTCCTTAAAAATCTGATTTTATAGCTATTTTTCAACTGATAACATATTTTAATGTATTTTTGTATGCTGAATCGAATGGTACTAACTAAATTCTTTTAAGCACAACAGTTCGCGAGATATTTCATATATTTCTAATTTGGCTATGTCTTTGACGCCAAAACCTCGAAATACCTAACATTATAAGTGATAATTCATTCATATTTATTCATCTTATACATCCGTTACTGTAGCAACGGAAGAAATTCAAATTAAATCTTTTTGTTAAAACTTTTGGTTAAAGAATTGAACCGGCTATATGAGTTTGAAAAAAATAAATAAATACAAACGCCTTGAAAAAAAGAAAAAAATATATATTGAATTTATTTAAAATACAGGGAAGCGATCAACTTAGAAATTAACATTATAAAACGAAAATATTTAAAAATGAAAGCAATGTTTGTACCACTTTAAAAAGTTTTGTGGTACTTACATCCGGGCCATTTCAGATACAACTGCGCCAAGCATGGCAATTACATTAATTATAGCAACCCTTATTTTTTGTCCATTTGATAGTTTATTTAGTATAGTTTTAAATTAATTTTATTACTATAATTTTTATTTATTATAGTTTATAGTATGCAGTTTTATGTTATATATTTTATTTATTTATTTACTTAAAACAATTTGCCATTTTTAACAAGGTAATGTATTTAAGAATGTTAAATTACTTTTTTGAACGTGCAAACGATAAACAAGATTAGCAATTGTCAACCATTTTTGGCGATATATCTCATGGTTCGAATAATGCATATTACTTATTTTAATGGAAGAAATTGGAATTGAAATAATACATCGCGGTTTATCACTTGCTCCTGGATAAGAAGAAAAAATGGGTACTTTTATGTCAGCCGTATCCGTATGTAAATATCGCCATAGCATTTTTAAAATTGCCAATAGCAGTAGTTACATTTCGCGTATGTAAATTAAAAACAATTCTTTGTTTTAAGTTATGGCATTATTTCCTATTGTTTTACTTTTCATCTTTTTCAATGACATTAGTGTAAAGCATGTATTGTAAATGAAATGAGTGAAATGTTTTTATTTTGAATGAAAATAAGAAAATAAGAATAAGATATGGAAACAGTCTTTGTTGATTTATTACTTGCGCCTGGCTAACATAAAAGTATCACAAAAGCCATATATTCATCTTTCTTTGGGTAGTTGTTCATGGAATTTCTGGTTAATCTTCCGTAATCGGATACTTCTTCAATCGGTGTATTAATTACAATGTTGAAAGCATCGTTTATGTATGAAGCGAAAACTTCATGATGAATTCTATTACAGAAAATCATATCATCATCATCTACTACATATTTAAAACGGAAATTTGCATTTTATTCCTATTCTTCATAATATTTTGATAGGATATGCCACTATTAGTTAGGTAATGTTTTTGGAACGGTTTTATGTATACACACAGTGATCTACGTTGCTTAGTTTTAGTTATAGAGCTATTGGAAAACTATACAGAATGGTGAACGCAATTATGAAAGATACATCTACTGTAACTATATAAAATGCAAATTTGTTTTTCTTTCCACCCGTTTATAATTTGAGTTTTGCTGGATGTATTTTGATGGGACTTACACTGTTTGTTAGATTATTTTTTGTGGATGGTTGGTACTTCTTGCATGGATGGTACTTCTCTGTAGCGAAATTTTCTTCTGGGTTATTGTTTTTCTGAAACACAAACTTGGCAACAAATCAGATTGCAGAAAATTAGATTACAAGAGAAAGTTCCAAAATTAGGTGAACCCAAATATGAAAGATTACCTTTTATTTAAAGTTCTACTGAACGTATTTTGATTGGAGTTGCACAGTTAGTTAATATTAGGTATTGTTGTAATATTTGAAATGTCATTCTACATTTTTAGTTACGGAACTATGAGGAAAGTTCTCAGTGGTGTAGTTGAAAAAAAAGTAGTTCAATCTACAGGCATGGTATATATTAGAGAGTATATATGTTATAGCTATGGAGTGCAGAGTTTCTAAAAAACACCAGAAGGTCTACTGCGTATAGTCTATGCTACATTCCTAAAAATTCTACAATCACGTTAACTTGATTATGAAAGATATATTTAACTATCAACTTCAAATATAAAATAAAACGGCAATTTCGGTCCGACCGCTTATAACTTGAGTACTTTTCAATGGATTTTGAGTATATTTGCATTGTTAGATAAATTTTCAAGAAAGTGTTTCATATATAACACATATTATTCTACGTTGCTCAGTTATAGAATTATATGCGAAAGTTCTTTAATCAGTGAACTCTATTTTGAAATATTAGCCTTTTTAAAAGGTTCTACTGAGTTAATTAGCACTGTTGTTAGATATTTTTCAGGAAAGATTTTAGTATATAACACATATTGTTCTACATTGCTTTGCTATAGAATTATAGCTGAATGTTGTATTATCTGGTGAACCCGATTATGAAAAATTAGTCTTACTGAACGGATTTTGATAAGATTTGCATTTTTTAATTTTAAGGAATGATTTTAATATGCTACATATCGTTCTTCCGTTCTTTTTTATATTGAATTATAAATAATCAACTAAAAGGTTTGCTTCATAACAGTCCAAATTTTGTCTGAGACATTAGAAGATATAAAACTGTAATGGCGTTCATATTGTTTTCAGCAACGCGTATGATCATTAGGAATAAATGTATTTATTGCTATGAAACACAAGATCAAATACACCGATATATTTCGTTTATTTAAAATTTCGCTTGGAGAAACCGACCAGCGTAGCGGGCGAAGGCTTCTACTACTATATGTAAAGCGTAAATTCCTATTTCATTCCGATTGATTATAACTCAGATTCTACTGAACATAATTTTGCAGAACTTACACTATTAGATAGTAAATTTGGTTTATAAATAGTTTAATCTAAAAACCATCGTTCCAAGTTGCTTAGTAATAGTTACAGGAGCTCTAAAATTAGGTGAACTCGATTAGGAAAGATTTCAAGTTTTACTGAATGGATTTTAATGACAGTTGACTAGTTAGTTAGATAATATTTCAGGGATTTTTTCAATATTTATCATATCTTTCAAAACTGTTTAGTTACGAAGCTATGCAGAAAAAGTTTTCTGTGGTATAGTAAAGAAAATTGGAGGATAATATACGCTACAGACAAAGGATGTATACTAGAATGCTATAGTTATGGAAGTTGTGCAGAGTTTCTTTAAAAATCCAGAAATGATGCGATGTATACCTACCACTACATCCCTGAGAGTTCTATATAATCAGGTTAACGCGATTATGATAGCTATATTTAACTATCCCATTGTATGTAAAATGCAAAAAGAAATTTCATTCCGGCCGCTTTTAAATTTACTTCTACTGAATTTATTTTGATGGGGCTTACATTGTTAGTTAGATAATTTACAGAAAAGATTTTGGTATAAAATATAACATTCTACGTTGCTTAATTAAATAATTATGGGTAAAGATCTAAATCAGATGAACCCGATTTCGAAAGATTGGCTTCTTTTAAGGTTCCGCTGAATGAATTTTCACGGGATTTAAACTGCTAATTAGATTATTTTTATGAAATGTTTCGGTACATTTTCCAGTTTAAAAGATCCTGCTAAGTGGATTTCGATGAAACTTGCTCGGTTAGTTAATTTTTCAGTGAATGTTTTAGTATAAAGCACATATCATTCGCTTGGTGTTGCTTGGTCATCAGGTTGCTTGATTATAGAATTAAGGCTGAATGTTTTAGAAACAGGCGAACCAAATTATGAACGATTAGCCTTTTCAGTATGTTCAATTAACAGATTCTGATGAGATTTGCATTGATAATTTTTCATGAACCCTTTTAAGTATAGTACATATTGTTCTATCGTTCTTCATCGAATACTACACTAAATGATCAACGGAAAAAGTTGACCCTTAACAGCCTAAATTTTGCATGGCTCAAAAGATATAATAGCGTAATAACGTTCATATTGTTTTCACCAATTAGATTGGGCATTCCAGGTAAATGTCCATATTGCTTTAAAACGCATGATCAAATTCACAGATATATTTCGTTTGATTCAAGGTTTCTTTAGAAAAACTGACCAGCGTAGCGGGCGTTAGGCTGCTAGTTATATATATAATTAAAATTTATGTAAGAATGTCAAATAAAAAAAAAATGTATAAATCAATGTACATCATTATAGCTGAATAATACGTTACATATATACCAAAACATTACATAATCATTTAAATTAATTTTAAAATAATTTTTAAAATGTTTATTGTTGTCTAAATCTAAATCAGCTAATTATTAAATTGATTATAAATAAATAATATCTAAAATGCTCTCATACTTGCATTAAATTTTAATTTAAAAAAAAATTACAAAATTTATTTATTTTATTTTATTTTTTTTTTTTTTTGGGGGGGGGGGGGGAGTGGACGGAAGGGTGGATAGAAATTAAACATTACATTTCTACATGATTATATATAAAATTTATAAAAATAAAATAAATATAGAAGTAAATAAAAAAATAAAACTATTTTAGGCATTATTAAGGAGTGCTGAATCACTGAACATAACAAACAGATTTATAAAGTAACTAAATTTTTACAATGAACCTCTCTCTCTCTCTCTTTTTTAATATATATACATAATAATAATAAATTAACATATGTGCATGAATTTTCCAGATAACACTACAGCCATTCTATTTTTAAAAAATTTGTTTTATTTATTATTTTTTTTTTTTATGATTTTTTTCATTTTTTTATATGCTTTTTTGCACAACATGTTAATTTTATCTGACAACTATCAAGCCTACTAATTGTAGATTAAAGAATATATGAATTTCTAAGGAAAACCATGATTTAATGCACCAATTATTAATTGAAGAGCTAAGTGGAAGAACATGTTATGTAACAAAAGTTACATTTCAAGAAATTTGAGGTGAAAGTTTTTGCTGTAAATTTTAATGATTTATTTTCTGTTTGATACCATGTGTTTAAAATATTAACAGGTATGGTACTAAACGCTCTCAGAAAAACTTATTCATATTTAATTTTCAAATATTAAAAATTATTAATATTATTGACATTATTAAATATTAAATATTAATGAATAATCTCTTAAATCTTCAAGACTAAATAGAGTCTTAGTATTTTAGCTTCACCATGGGATAGGATACCTCATAACGCTTTCATCCAAAAGATAAAAAAAAAAATTTAGAAAATGTAGCATAACATGTTCATCCACTCAGCTCTTCAATTGTTTAATGTTGTTGTTAATCAAATGAGAAGAACAAACTTTTAATTCTATACATATGATTAAGGAGTATATTACAGTATGGAACCATTTATCCGGAAACCAGTTAACTGGAAAACCAGTTATCCGGAATGATATTTCTGATAGAGTGATTTCAGAATCTTTGCAGAAAAAGGTGTCATACATTGCCAGTTTGACATAGGCTTTGCTTGACACAATTGTATAATTTGATGACAACATCTAGTATTTTTTGTCATCACATTTGGTTGTATTTTAGATGTTTTAATTTTTATGCAGAGGAAACAGAAGAATTTTTGTTCCTAAGGGATTCCCATAAATAAACTCTGGCTAACTTTTGATCTTTCTTGCATTGATTTTTAATCCAAGTAATCTAATAATTTAAAATGAGAAATAATGCCACAACCACACATATTCCACAAAACTTATCAAATGGATGCTGCTTTAATGCACAACCAGTTAACCGGAGAAACCAGTTATACGGAATACATCTGACCCCAAGCATTCCGGATAAATGGTTCTGTACTGTACGTTAAACTGAAATGTGTAAAGATTTAAAATGAGTAAAAGCCCGGCAGCAGAAACCGTGCAGCACGGAAGTGAGTGCTGCAGATTCATTTTAGATCTTGCAGATTAATTTCCAACTTGGGAAAAAGAAAAAAAAAAAAATGAATTCTTTTTGTTGTTGTTCATGTACTGTACGATCAAGTGGCCCAAAAATGAAAAATGCAAAAAAAAAAAAAAAAAAAAAAAAAAAATTCTCTGGTCTCCAAATTATTTTACTTTTTCTTCTTTTTGCCGTAAATTATCTCCCTTTTCACACAAACCCTATGAATGAAAGACTCCTTTCCTGTAAGAGACAAAAGTGTCAATCATCAAGATCGTGGCGATACTAACACGCCCTTCATTCCGACCAGAGTAGATGATTGGTTTTCAACCTTTAGTGGGCCAGTTTCTTCTATCTTCGTGACGTAGTACTCCTTACTCTCTGCATGACGTTGATCTTTGACCCTAACATTTCGTTTCTATTGCTAAATTTTTTCATTGCAATCTTACGCACGTTCTTTGAAAGCTGTTGATTTTTGCTACTAAAAATATGGCTTCACAGACTGAAAAAGTATCATGTTTGCATTGCAACGAATCAATGTTACTAAAAAATTTAAAAACACATTCTCAGCGTATCCATACCGGCCTGAAAGTGAAATTTAAATCACTTAAAAATAAAAATATAATGGATTTGTTTAAGAAAGCTTCTGATTAGACTATTTTCATTCTTGGAACTCGGGCCGGGCCGGGTTGGGCCATACATTTTTCTGAAGGCTCGGGCCAGGCGTAACTTATTTTTTCTGCACAGAGCCATTCCTAAACTTCATGGCCCAAAACTTTCATTCCTAGTTTTGACCCAACCCGTATGAAAATCATTGTCTTAGCGTGGTTTGGTCCGTTTAAAGGTCAGTTAAAATTAGGTTTGGCACATTTTTTTTTTTTACAAAAAATGCGTACATTTTTAAATCGCCATTATTCTACAATCAAACATTCAAATTCATTCTTTTTAAAGAATAGTAGATTTCTATGCTTATTAAAATATAGCTAAATTAAAATACAGTAAAATGTGTGAAAAAGAACCTGCCTATAACAGAATCTTGCTTTAAACTGAAAAATGTGTTGATCCATGCAAAATTAATTTACTACTACGTAAGAAAAGAATATATAATACATTTACACTTGCTAAGAAGGGAACTTGTCTATAACGCATTTTTTTTTTTCTTTTCTATGCGATTCAGTCTTAGATTTTGCTGTATAGCATTTTTCAGATTTTTAACACTTCAATACATGGAATATGGATTAACAAAACATTAATGATAACTGAAACATTCACATACAAGAAATAGAGATTCATTAATAAAATAAATATCGCACCTCGCGGCACTTCTATAAAAATGAAGTTATATAAACATGAAAAGAAAAGTTAAGATAAATATTTTTGGCCCGAACTCGTACAAGACAAATTTTTAACCAAATCGGCATAAAAATCAATGTTTCATAGAAATTCACTCGGGCCGGGCCGAGATTTTAACTTTTTTTCGAGCCAGGCCGAACTTTTAGATGTTATACTGGGCCGGGCCAATAATTTTTTTCTACGGGCCGGGCCGAACTTTTAACTTTTTTACCGGGTCGGACCAATATTTTTTTTTGTACGGGCCAGGCTGACGTTTTTTTTTTTCCTGCGAGTCGGGTGTAAATAATTCGCTGGGTTATGGGGCGCGCGTATGTGTGTGTGTGTTTTTTTTTTTTTTGGGGGGGGGGGGGCATATTTATCTTTTCTTGAGAAATATTAAAATATGAGAATCTATTTGTATTTTTACAATGAAGTAAAAGTAAACTATATTTAATTTCTTCATATAAAAGTCACACTTTAGGCCTAATCACAAAACATTGACTATAACAGAAATATTGCTTCAAGCTCAATGCTTTTTATGTGCATGTTAAAAGCTTTGAATATTGTGCTTCATGCAACTTAACTGATATTCTAATATGTTTATAGGTTTAAAAAATATATGTATATTATACAAAAGGTATTATGTAACTAAGAAAAAACTTCAAACCATTTTCAATTGTTTAATTGCAATTAATAATTTAGTAAAGACAAACAAATTTTGGCTTTACATAAATATTTTTCTTTTTTTTTTTTTGCATACATTTTCTTAGTCTTAGCTCTCAGCTGTATAAACCCTAGTCTTTTCCCACTAGATTTAATCTGATTCATTTATCAAAACTGAACTTATTTTAAAGGTTTTCATGTTTGCCATTTCCATCCTTTGTCCATATGTGAAAGTTGGGGCTCTATAATTGCTAATGGGATGCTAAAAAGACCAAGAGGTGATGATGGTTTTCTTGAGGATATTGGCACACCTGATATGCGTGTGTTTATTATGCTGAATAGTCCTGAAAGTGGATTTAAGCACATGCGCAAATTTTTTAAATCTGCATTGGTTGAGAAGTATGGTATGTCATACTTCCAACATTTTAAGCACGTTTCTACAAAAGTTGCTTTTAAACAATCTGTTACTTCAAAAGTAGTTAGCAGAATCATTAGTGATTCAGACAATTGTTTACCATGTTTTCATTAAGTAACACAATAAATGTTTTTTTAAAGGTTAAACCGAGTTTGTTAATTTTATGTAACATTTAATATACCTTGATCTTAGTATATACATTAACTGAACTGCAGTTTTTTTTTTTTTTTTTTTTTTTTGTATTGTTTGTGTATATTATTGTTATCTATCGGCAAATTTTGCTTCCTAAGTTTGGTGTAGGTCTAAAAGATTTATATTATTAAAAAGATCTTTGAAGTCATATGTCCTCATATTTTTTTACATACTTGAGGTCTTTTAGTATACCAACCAGATAACTATTTTTTATACAATGTGTTCAGTGCTAAACTGATTAGAAATCAAATTTAAGGTTTAGTTATTCTGTTTTTTGACAGATGGCAGCACTATGCATTCTGTGCTGTTGTGAAATCTTAATTATGACATCATCAGTGATTTGATGTTTGGTTTTCTGAGAGGTGGCATGGAGAATGTTGCTCCTGCTGCATTATTGTCTTTCTTTATTCTATTTAATTATCTGCACCCAGTTTAGGCAGGGGATATATTTTTATAATGTAATTTAAGGCTTTCATGTGATGAAAGCATACTAATTAGAGTTTTAATTTTAACTAGAGAAATTTGATTCTGAAACCAGAACTGTATGTTTCATTGTGTGTTAAGTTTTCGTGAATGTCAAGATTTGTTTTTGTGTTGTGAAATAAAATTAAGAAAATTTCAAGGATTTCTTTCTTCAAATTCTCTACATAAAGAAAATTGGAGGCACTTAGGCGTGATATGTGAGTACTTGCTTTGTTTTGAAATTGTTCTTTGATGCTAAAGCTTAATTTTTCTACTGAAGTTGCATTTAGCAAGATATTATTTTAGAATATGAGAACAATTTAGTATCTTCTTTATTGAATTGATAAAATAAGAAAAAATAGTATTCTACAATATTATGTTTTGATAGTTCTTGAAAAAGAAAATTGTTCTCAAGATTATTATGATTTATTTACTTGTTGTTCTCAAGAACATTATGATTTATTTGCTTGAAATATTTGAATATTTAATTATTATGGTGAATTATTATTTTACATTGAAGAATTTTGAAGATTTTTAATTTTATGCACATTTGAGAACAGAAAATTCTATTGTTTGTATGAAAGAATAATTATGAACATTTTATAGTAGTTCTGTTTTTGACTTTGATTTGTTCTATTTTTGAATTTAATTCAGTTACTTCTGTTTTTGAACTTAATTTGATTAGTTTTGTTTTGAAGCAATTCTGATTACTTTTGATTTTGAAGTAATTTTGATTAGTTTTGTTTTCAAGTTATCTGATTAATTTTATTTTGGAAATTATTCTGCTTATAAGTTATTGTATAAAATGGAGGATTATGAGAAAAAATCTGCTCAAATTAAAATTGAGAGAGTTAGGGTGAAAGGCTCTGTAACTAGATTAGAGAATAGTTTTGATAATGTGAACACTAAAAATGAAATTTTGATTAGATTACAAAGATTAGATGATTTACTTAAAGAGTTCTTAAGATTAGATTCTTGTTTAAATGATGATGATTCTGAATTAGCAGAATTTGAAGACAGGTATTTTCAGTTAAAAACTAAATATCAAAACAAACTAGATTCTTTGAATCCTTCAGAAGTTGTTAATGTTGCAACACACAATTCTGTGCAAGGTTCTTCTGTTACTATTCCTAATCAATGTAATATTAGACTACCAAAATTGAATATTCCAGTATTTTCTGGAAAGTTTTCAGAATGGACAAATTTTAAGGATATGTTTGTTTCCACTGTCCATTCACAAGTAGGTTTAAGTAACATTCAGAAATTCCAGTATCTTAAAGGGTTACTTTCTGAAGAACCAGCTACATTAATTAAGCATATTCCCCTTGCTAATGAAACTTATCAAGAAGCTTGGGAAAAGTTGTTAAATCGATATGATAAAAAGAAACAAATTGTTAATTCTTTGATTAAATTATTTTTAGAACAAAAATCAGTTCTGCATCCTAATAGCATAAATATAAGAAATTTGCTGAATACTAGTGATGAAGTTATTAGGGGTTTGAAAGCTGTTGGTGATGAAGCTACAAATAGAGACCCATGGTTAATATATTTGTTATTTCAAAAACTTGATCCGGAAAGCCGAAGACTTTGGTCCATTGAAAGTACAGAAAATGAATTTCCTACTTTGAAAGAATTTTTTGATTTCTTAAGTGTAAGATGTTCTTCTTTAGAGCTCATCTCTAACAATGAAAGTGATGTGAAACATTCCAAAAGTTCAACTTTTGTTGGTTCCAAGTACAGTTCTAATGATAAGCAATCAAAGGTGTGCTTAAAGTGTCAAGGAATACATCCGCTCTATAAATGTGTTAAATTTAAATCCATGGATGTTGTTGCTCGAAAGAACTTTATTAAGCGTAATAATTGCTGTTTTTTATGTTTAAACTCTCATAAAGTTAAGGAATGTCCAAATTCTCATTTGAAATGCTTTAAATGTGAAAGTAAACATAATACACTCTTACATGAAGAGAATAAAAGTAATAATGCTTGCACTGCTAAGTTTGAAAATAAAGTTTTTCCAAATTCATCTGAGAATAAAAATCACCAGTCAAATAAAGAATTTGTACAGGAGTCAACATCTCACGAATTACAAATTAATTCTAGTGCTTCTTTCAATAATTCAAAATGTGTTTCTTTCCTACCTACTGCTAAAGTTCTCTTATATAATAATGAAAATAAACCTTACTCTTTTAGAGCTCTACTCGATTCTGGTTCGGAATGTTCTTTTGTTAGTGAAAATGTCATAAGAACTTTAGGGTTAAAAAGAAAGAATGACAGAATTCGATTAAATGGAATTGCTGGAGTATTGGCTGGACAAACTCGTGGTTCAGTAACTCTTACAGTAGGTTCAAAGCTTTCTACTGAGTCCTTAAAGGTTCAGGCATACATCCTGCCTAAAGTGACATCTCAATTACCTGCAGAGTTACTTGATACGAAAAATATAGAGTATCTTAAAAATATTACGTTAGCAGATGAAGATTTCATGAAACCACAAGAATGTGATATTATTTTGGGATCTGACTGTTTCTTTACTATTTTAAGATATGGTAGAATTGTTAGTACCGAGAATGAGCCAATTGCCCAAAACACTATGTTTGGTTGGGTGGTAGCCGGAAAATTGGAACCTAAATGTAAATATTCTTCTAGTATTCAATCTCATTTTCTTAGTGTTGAAAACGAATCCAATGTTGATCTATTATTACAAAAATTTTGGCAAGCAGAAGAAATAGATGTTAATAAACCCCATTTGTCTGAGGAAGAAGAATTTTGTGAACAACATTTTTGTTCAACTTACAAGGTAACACCAGAAGGTAGATTTGAAGTTAAATTGCCAGTTTATAAAGATGTGATGTCATTAGGCGATTCTAAATCCATGGCAGTGTCACGTTTGTTTGCTATGGAGAGAAAATTTCAATTTGATAAAAATTTTGAAAATGAGTATAGAAATTTTATGAAGCAATATGAAGACCTTGGTCATATGACACTTATCGACAAAAACTCAAATCCTGCAAGCAACAAAGTATATTATCTTCCGCATCATTCTGTTATAAAAAGTGACTCTATTTCAACAAAGTTACGTGTGGTGTTTAATGGTTCATGCAAGCCTCCTAATGCTAATTCGTTAAATTCTGTTTTAGCTGTTGGACAAATTCCACAACCAAATCTTTTTACCATTTTGATAAGATTTAGAGCAAATCCTATTGCTTTTACTGCTGATATTCAGCAGATGTATAGACAAGTTTTGATTGCTCCAGAAGATCAAGATTTACAGCGTATTGTTTGGCGTGACTCAGCATACTCAGCTATAAAGGAATACAGGCTACGAACTATTACATATGGTACATCATCAGCTCCATTTTTAGCTATTCGTTGCCTATTTCAAATTGGAAAGGATATTGAAAAGAATGATCCTGTAACAGCTTCAATAATTAAAGATAGTTTCTATGTTGATGATTGTATGTCCGGTGCAATCTCAAGCGAAGAAGCTATTAAAATGGTTGAGAAACTTTCACTGGCTTTAGAAAATAGAGGTTTTCATTTACGGAAGTGGAGATCTAATTCTTCTGATGTAGTTGATGTAGTGAATCATTTATCTTCAAATTCTCTTGAGTCAACAAATTTAGAAATTCATCCTGATGACTGTTCCAAAGCCTTAGGGCTTATTTGGGATTCTTCAAATGATGTTTTTGTCTTTAAAGTTAATTTACAATTTGATGATAACATAACTAAAAGAAAATTTCTTTCACAATCTGCCAAATTATTTGACCCATTAGGATTTTTGGCTCCATGTACTGTCTCTATAAAAATGTTTTACCAGCAATTGTGGTTGATGAAGTTAGACTGGGATACTGCTCTTCCTGAAAATTTCCAAGCAAATTGGAAGAAATTCCAAGAGGAATTTGAACAAGTTTGCTCTATTAGAATTCCCCGATGGATCCAAGTTTCCAGTAAAGAGCTCATTTTACATGGATTTAGCGATGCTTCAGAATCAGCATATGCCGCCATCATATATGTGGTTCAACCTGGTGAAGTGAAGTCAAAGGTGACCATTTTAGTTGCTAAAAGCAAGGTAGCACCCCTTAAATCAGTTTCCATTCCAAGGCTGGAGCTCAATGGTGCTTTACTACTTTCCAGACTATATTCTGCATTAGTGACTATTTTGAATACCTTCATTATTAAGTTTCATGCTTGGACCGACTCGCAAGTAGTTCTATCATGGCTGTCATCTCATCCTAGGTGTTGGAAACCTTATGTGGCCAATAGAACCTCAGAAATTCTAGACTCTGTTCCATCTGACTGTTGGAGGTATGTTCCAGGCAAGGAAAATCCAGCTGACATTGCTTCTAGAGGTTTATCTCCTAATGATCTTCCTGATTGTTCCCTTTGGTGGGAGGGCCCAAAGTGGCTTTCTTTAAGTCAAGAACATTGGCCTGAACAACCTCAAATAAAAACTAATTTAGACACTGTAAACAAAGAGAAAAAGAACTCTAAATTTTGTTTTCCAGTAACTGTGAATAATTCTTTGATTGATTTACTTTTTGAAAATTATTCTTCTTTTACTAAAATTGTTGTTGTTTTAGCTTTTTGTATTAGGTTTGTGAGAAATTGCAAACAGAAAGTTGGCAAAATGAACACCAGTCCTTTGAGTAAAGGTAAATTTCTTCCTTTATCGACAAACGAAAGAAGACATTCAGGTAATTTGATTATTTCTTACATTCAGCAGCTATATTTCGCAGATGAAATTAGTTGTATTAGATCAAACAGACCAGTTTCTAAAAAAAGTTCTCTTTTTTCACTTTGTCCTTTTATTGATAGTGATGGTTTACTTAGGGTGGGAGGTAGGCTGAGAAATTCACCCCTCCAGTACAATGCAAAACATCCTGTCATTTTGCCAACTCAACATAAATTAAGTGTGCTAATTGTTAAATATTTTCATGTTATGCATTTTCATGCTGGGTTAAATTTGTTAATGGGTATCATTAGACAGAGTTATTGGATTGTACGTGCCAAGAAGATAATTAAAAATTGTATTCATAAATGTGTTACCTGCTGTAGATATAGAGCAGCTTCTTCCAAACAGTTAATGGGAGATCTTCCTCTTAACAGAGTCACTCCTAACAGGCCATTTTCTGCATGTGGAATCGATTATGCAGGGCCTATTAATATTTTGAAATATCGAGGTAGAGGAGCGAAAACTACTAAATGCTATATTGTTCTATTTGTTTGTTTTGCAACTAAAGCTCTACATTTAGAGTTGGTGAGTGATTTAACCTCCGAGGCATTTATTGCTTCATTAAACAGATTTTGCTCTCGAAGAGGAGCTCCTCAACATGTGTATAGTGATAATGCCACAACATTTGTAGGTGCTAAAAGGCAACTCTCAGATTTATATAAATTTATTTGTTCAATTGAAAGAAATGAAAAAATTTGTTATTTTTTGTCTCAAAGAAACATTGAGTGGCATATGATTCCTCCAGTAAGTCCGCATTTTGGTGGACTGTGGGAAGCCGCTGTTCGTTCTGTAAAATTTCATATCAAACGTGTAATTGGAAATACTAATTTAACTTTTGAGGAACTTTATACATTTTTAACTCAAATTGAAGCTATTTTGAATTCTAGACCATTAGTGGCAATTGATAGTGATAACAATTCAGATGGTATAAATATATTGACTCCATCTCATTTTTTAACTGGTGATGTCATAACTTCCCCAGCTGAACCTTTAAATGAGGAAAATTTGTCTTTACGATCTCGTTGGGATATTGTACAAAAATTGAAATTATGTTTTTGGAAAAGGTGGAGTATTGATTATTTGAGTACTTTGCAAAATAGAAAAAAATGGAGAGTAAATACTGAAAATTTTAAAGTAAATGATGTAGTAATTTTGAAAGAGGATAATGTTCCTCCTTCTGTTTGGCCATTAGGCAAAATTATTGAAATTCATCCAGGTAAGGATGGTATAGTCCGTGTAGTAACTGTTAAAACCGCCAGGGGTATTTTTAAAAGACCTATTGTAAAACTTTGTTTACTTCCTTTGCATCAAGAATAGTTTCTTGATGGGTGGGAGTATGTTCAGTGCTAAACTGATTAGAAATCAAATTTAAGGTTTAGTTATTCTGTTTTTTGACAGATGGCAGCACTATGCATTCTGTGCTGTTGTGAAATCTTAATTATGACATCATCAGTGATTTGATGTTTGGTTTTCTGAGAGGTGGCATGGAGAATGTTGCTCCTGCTGCATTATTGTCTTTCTTTATTCTATTTAATTATCTGCACCCAGTTTAGGCAGGGGATATATTTTTATAATGTAATTTAAGGCTTTCATGTGATGAAAGCATACTAATTAGAGTTTTAATTTTAACTAGAGAAATTTGATTCTGAAACCAGAACTGTATGTTTCATTGTGTGTTAAGTTTTCGTGAATGTCAAGATTTGTTTTTGTGTTGTGAAATAAAATTAAGAAAATTTCAAGGATTTCTTTCTTCAAATTCTCTACATAAAGAAAATGTGTATTATCTATTGCTGTTGTAAGTTTATATGTTTGATTAAGAATTTTTAATAGAATATTGTTGGCTTTATTATTATATGTATTACAGTCAATTGTAACAGTTCTAAATTTAATGGGTGTCTTATGAAATTTTGGTATAAGCACAAAATAAGGATAATTAAATTTAGTAGGTGTAATATTTAGTAGTTTAAGATTAGGGATGCACCGGATATTGATTTTGCCGGATATCTGATACCGGATATCCGAAGCTCCTTTGCCTGCCGGATTCGGATATCCGGCACTAGATATGTTTTTAGTTATATGGTGAATTATTTCTTTATATAACGCCATCTCAGAACAATAAATTACAAACATGTTTCATACATCATTAAAACATTTTAAATGCATTGAAATATAATTTACAAAATCTATATCTCTTTGAACATCAGGGCTTGAAATTCAAGTTTTCCCAGCCAACATTTAAAAATACAGGGGAGTTGAACTGTTGGAAAGGAAAAAAAATATCTTTAAACCCCGTTATTTTTTATGTGCCACTTAAAGAATTACATTTATACAGACATGACAAAATACCTTTGAAATAATTTAAATTAACAACTCAAGATAATTTATTATCAAAAATGTTTATTTTTATTAAAACAAAGGAACAGAATGAAGTTTTATATATACTATGTCTATTTTTCAACTTTCACCTAATGTTACGGGCAATTAACAATTGGGTTGCTAAATAAATTTTAGAATTTATTCCATTTTGCATGTTTTAGCCTCTTTCACAAGTTACACTTTTGACAAACAGCCCAGACCAACTTTTATAACTTTAGAAATTATCGGAAACACATGGTTATGCTCTGTTAAAAAATTTTAGAAAAATTTGCAAAATTTGTTGTGCATTATTTTTTAACTTACTTGCATGAATAATGCATATCGGTGATTCTATTGTCGATATCCTACGGTGATTGTATGTCACTTCTGAACACACTTGTTTTATTATATCCTTAATGGAATTATAGTCAAAACTGTAATCCCTGGTATTTTCGTTAAAACTGAACTATGGAATTTTAAATGCATTCAACATGTCCGAAAACACTTCAGTGTATATATTGTCATCATTTCTGTCCACAATTCCAATGACATCAGTTTCTGCCGACTGCAACTGTGTTTCAAAGACTAGCAACTCAACGTTAGGCCATAACTTATGTAAAATTGTTACTAACGTTTTAATTTTAATTCACTTTCATTCACTCCCATCAAGAATCTAACCAGTAGTTAACTTTCTTCATATCCACAAGTTTTAAATTTTCAACAACTTCTGCTCCATCAGTCAGTCCTTCAATCAAAAACTGTATCAACCTTTTCCTGTAATGTCTCTTACTTTTCTCAAGGAGCCGTTCTCTGCTCCAGAAGCTAATGTGTAGCTTGGCAATATTTCATTTTTCAAATCTGTTTCATTGCAATTATAGATTTGGGGTGAGGGGGGGGGGGGGGGAGAGAAGGCTGAGTAGTGGCATCTGGTAGGGTAAATAAGAAAGCTACTTGAAAGATTAATGAATAAATGTTATGCTTATATTGAAATTTTTTCAATCTATTGAGTATGAATTAATAATATTAAATAAACTCCTTGTGAATCCTTTCTATTTATTTATTTTTGTTAAGAAATACTTTATTTTTGTAAGATTTTAAGAAACATTTATTTCCTCAAAGTAATTTCTTTTGTTAAGGGGACATTCCAGTGAAACTGGTTTTCCCTTCTCAAATCATGAAATTCTATATTAACCCATGGGAAATTTTAGCAAGAACAAAAAATCATACATTAGTCATACATTATAAAACACTTTCTAACACTATCATAATATTGTTACCAAATTTAATTTTTTTTTTCATTCACATCACACAGTTGAATATTTATAAGGGGACCCTTCACTAACTTGAAAATGGCCATTCCGTAATGTTAAACCAATGGGCAGGGTTTTTTTTAAATTGTTTAAATTTGAAAAGTTTTAAAAGATTCTTTTTGCATAAGATAGCTGAGCTCCATCTTTCATACGGCTGTTTTTTACTTTTCCGATTTCGGTTGCAGATTTTTTTGCATGGAATTGCAATGCATTGGAATTTTAAATCCATATCCAAAGTTTGAAAAGGAAATAGTCAATTGATTTCTTCTATTACACGATAAAAGGTTGATTTTAAAAGTCATGTCCTAATTTCTGTGAATTGCAAAAATCAACTAGTTTGTTATTTCTAAACATGTTTTTTAAAGTTCAGCAATTTTTTCTTCATGTGTGCCACAAGTGTAATCTCATTTTGTTTAGTGCTGACTATTGGCCAATTTGGTAGGGCACAGTCTCCAGTGGCCATTACTGCCCTTTTAGTTATTTACTATTTTGAGTACAGGGAAAAAACGTTGCAAAATACATAAATCGGTCATAAAAAAAATATCGCCGATTTCGTCAATTATGGTGAAAATAAATAACAAAATTTGTCGACTGGTAGCAAGAAGAAAATTGAAGTTCGTGGGAAATCAGCAGAGGGAAAATATCACAAAATTCGTCAATCGATCATGAAAAAATATAGTGAAATTTGCCAGTCCGTCACGAGTAAATATCATGAAATTCCTCAGCCGGTCGCAGAGAAAAAACATGAAATTTTTCAATCGGATGCAAAAAACAATCGTTATTTTCATCAGTATTTCGCAAGAACAAACAGGGAAATTTGCCAGTCGGCCACAGAATAAAATTGCTATATTTGTCAATTGATCTCGAGAAAAAAAATTACGAAATTCACCGATCAGTCTCTAGAAAAAATCGTGGCATTCGTCAGTCGGTCATGGAGAAAAAGCACAAAATTTTTCAGTCAGATGCAGAAAAACAACTATGAATTTTGTCAATCTGTCGTAAGAATAACCTGTGAAATCTGCTAATCGATAGTAGAAAATATCACGAAATTTGTCGGTCGGTCCTGAGACTTGATTGTTGTTTTACAAAGAAACATTTTCGGAAAATGATTTTTTGGAAACAGGAGCCGTCCGCCCACAATAGGGCATAATAAATAGGACACAATAATAATCTTTAGGGCACGAATCCTGCCATACTGTCTCGAAATTCAAGCCCTGTATCTGCCATTCAAGGCCTGTAATGTATATTAATAATATTGCATAAAAAATGTAATTTAAACATTAAAATATTCTGTTTATTTGTACAATGAAATGCTGATAATTGCTACTGGATTTGGATATGGGATTGACTATATTGATAATTGCTAATAATTAATTTGTACAATAAAATGCTGATAATTTGTATAGTAAATTTTGACCAATTAATATGCATATAATTGTAGAGTATTTTCGCAAAGAAATACTACATACTTTCTTTTATAATTTAAACATAAAATATCTACTAATATGCCCATGATTAAAGAGTTATTTTCTCCAAACATAGGTTTAATTGATGCCCTTTTTCTGTTTTAATTATTTAATATTGTTTTTGCTCTAAGTCACGTTTAGTTTTATTTTAAGTTAAATTATTTTGATATTTATAAGTAAAAAGAAAATTACTTTTAATTTTAAATATTTATAAGGAAGTTACAAAAATAACTAGTTGGATTTGCCAATCCCAAAACTTTCTTCTATCTCATACATCTTAATATTTCAAAAAGTAGTTCCAAAAGTTACGATTCTTTAATATTTTTAGTTCAATATTATACCAACTTCGATTTTGATCTAAAATTTCTGCTCCAGTCAATTAATCAGAATAAGAATAAGTTAATCTCGATCATGATATTTATTAAAATCAATAATTTTTTCGTTATTCTGTTGTACATCAGCTGTTTGTGAATAGCCAGCTTAGCAGGATGCGAAGTTCCCTCTGCTTCATGAGCCGCCAATATACAGCACAAAAAACTGCGAAAAATCGAGAAAAATTTACAAAAATCTGTTACAGTGCCACCTTCTGGCAGAATATTTCCAAATGCAAGGAGAAACTGCTGGCCATAGCCAAAAATATATACACAAAATTGGTTCAATTCTATGCTTAGCTTCATACACTTTTCAATGGTAAAATAATGAACATAACACAAAAATCCGTATTATAGCGCCCCCTTCCAGCAAAATATTTTCAAATTGAAAGAGGACCTGCTGGCCATAGCCAAAAACATACCCCCAAAAATTGGTTCAATTCTGTGCATAACTTCATACACTTTTCGATGGTATAAGAATGAAAGTGGCACAAAAATCTCTATTACAGCGCCCCATTTTGGCAGAATATTTCCAATTTAAAGGGTAACTTGCTGGACATAGCCAAAAAAAATTACAAAAAATTTTGTTCAATTATATGGATAACTTCATACACTTTTCGGTGGTACAATAATGAAAAAGGCACAAAACTCGCGATTAAGTGGCCCCCCTCCTTCCAGTGGAATGTTTCCATATTGAAGGAGGCTGACCTCTAAAACATCTAAATCCGTCGAAAACCGGAAATCGAAAAAATTTCTATTACAATACTTTCTTCTAAAAATTGGCCTGTTCAATTGTTAAACTTAAAAAAAGAAAGAAAATTAATAAAGTCATACTTTAATAAAAAACTTCAAATTTTATTTTGCATTCGGAAAGTAAAGCTACAATTTTCTGAAAGAAGTAAACATAAATTCTTAAATTTATTATAAAGAGTTCAAATACCAATGTTAGGAAAGCTGGCAATTCTTTAAACTTTTGAGAATTACCTTTTACTCATGTATAGTGAACTTACTTTCATATTTTGCATTATAAACAAAATTGTTCGGCATTGTTTGGGGTCAAAATATTTCTGTTATCCTTATATATTCACTTCGCTGCGCTCTGCCGGATATCCGACGTCGGATATCCGGTGATTGTGATCCGGATATCCGACGGTATTTCGGATATTGAAAAATCAGCCGGATATCCGTTGCATCCCTATTTAAGATAACTATTAATTTTACAATTGTTTACTATTATGTCATCATTAGTTTTTTAGAAAGAATTATAAGAAGAAATACAGGATGTCAGTAGCTGGTGATAATATATTTTACATTAAAAAAAAAAAAACACTAACCCCCTCATATTTGAACTATATTTAACAGAAACCCGACAGTTGTAAAAGATAAAATATACCCAATTAAACATTACACAACTATAAAATACATGGATAAATAAAAAAATATTTAACATATAATGAGAAGATGGAATGAAACTATTAAGAAAATGCAAAAGACGAATTTTCTAAAAACAGCTGCAAAAGGTTCTACAACAAAACAATTTACTCTAGTTTTAGAAAATAAAGTGAAATAAAGTGAATAAAGTGAATAATAGCAGAATATAATCCAGAAATAAAGTGACTGCAAAGAGAGAAATCAACCAAACAACTTTTTAATAGAAAGATACAATAACATTATTTTTTTTAAATGGTGAAAAATCAAACTTAAAAAAAAGTTTAAAGCACATTAAGCATACTTTAAGACCAAGCTGTGAGGCTTTTATGGCTGCAACGTAGCCTCCAGGTCCAGAACCAATCACTACTATATCAAAATCACCTGCAAGGTAAGAAAATTTAATGATAAAGAAATTAAAAGAATTAAATATTTAATTACAATAATAAGTTGTAATAATTTAAAAATAAAATTCGCAATATAACAATGGTCCTGAAAACACAGATTCCAAATCAGCAACAAATTTCCCTGACTTTTCCAGGTTCCAGGAATCGAGATTTTGTGATGTTACACACAAAAACTCTTAAAAGTTGTGAATTTATTTGTGTCTTAAATAGTTATTAATTTTTTTTATTAAAAAGTCTAGTACTTACAGCAAGTGTAGATGCCTGTTTACCCTTTTCAGCATATGGTTGGGCAGGGGCACCCTTTCAGAACTTTCTTCGGGAGGGGGGGGGGGGCAAAGCTTTTTTGAGGGAAGTTATATAGCTAAGGGTAGGATACAGGCGTTTACCCCCCTCCAGAACGAAAAACGTAAACTGAATCATGCTTACAAAAGCAGTAAAGGGGGGGGGGGGAAATGCCTGGATCCTACCCTTAGCTATATAACTTCCCTCAAAAAAGCTCTGCCCCCTCCCCCCTCCAAGAAAGTTCTGAAATGGCACACCTGCTCAACCATATGCCGAAAAGGGTAAACAGGCATCTACACTTGCTGTAAGTATTAGACTTTGAATACGGAAACTCAAGTACCAATGAAATATCTTGCTTTAAACATGTTCTCAAAGACTGTTAAACCATCCACTCTATAGAATAGCTCTGAAAAGAGATGTATTACAGTAAAACTTATGAAAATGAAGCCTGTCTATAACAGAATTCTTTCTCAAAGGGAAAAAAATCAAATTTCAATGGAAAAATATCATACAATTATACTTGCTAAGAGCCTGTCTAAAATGGAGCTTTTTTTCTAGTCCCTTTCAACTTGTTTTTTTTCAGGTTTTACTACAGAGGTCAAGAGTTTCTTGGCGAAGGACAAGGAAAAAAAATTCTTTGAGGGCCAGGGAACATGCAGAATTGCACAACATGCAGAACTGCACAAATCTCACAGAAAATGGGAAAATCCCATACAATAAAAAAAGCTTTATGCGATTTTGTCTCATTAACTTTGTTCACAGACATTTGATTAATCTGCGAATTTTTTTAATTTTTGTGAAAGTCCCACGATTTTTTTTTCTTTTGAATTCCGCAAAATCAATTTGTCAATAGGTCACAGAAAAAAATAGCGAACTTTGTAAATTTTGAAAAAAAAATCCCCAAATCATCGTGGAAAAAATCGCTAATTTCTCCAAATGACCGTGGAAAATATTGCTAATTTCAATTAGAGATCGCAAAAGAAATGCAGATTTCGTCAAATGATTGTACAAAAAATCATAAAAATTTAGTCAAACAATCGAGGGGAATTTCGCTAAACAATCGTGAAATAAGATCCAAAATTTTGTGTAACCATCACACAAAAAATTACAGATGTTGTTAGTTGGTGGTAGAAAAAAAGAATCATGAATTTCAACAAATAATAGTGAAAAAGAAGTGCGAATTTTGTCAAAAGATCACGAAAAAAGAATCATGAAATTTAATCAGTCATGAGATATTCAGCCCACGAACATCGTGAATAGGTCATGAAATTTGCAACTTTGGTGACCTATAGTGATAAGAAAATTTAGTGATTTTTTGCAAGTAAAGGTAAGGTAAAACGTTAATTGTTTGATTAGTGTTTTCACTATTTTGAGGTGAGTCCGTGTTAATACTATTTTTCAAAGAAATCCTCAATACTTTTCAGATGAAAAAGCTACATATTTGAACATTAATGAATACTATATATATATCTTCATTTTTCTATATAAAATGTAAAGTTTATATTAGATATAATTGTAAACTTCTTTTACAATAATTGTATTAAAATATGGATTAATTTTCTTTCATTTTGGGTCGGGTTGCCTTTCAATGGAAATCCTTTTAGCGGTTTTCGTATTTACATGAAATTACAGTCCTGCGTCAGGATAGGTTGACATATTTTCTTCGTTGCGACTGAGGTACACTAAGTTTTTCAGATTGTGCTTTATCTCTTTCGGTCGGAGTCAGGATGACCTGGTTTTTATTAAGGAAGTCCTGAACATTTTTCAAATGAAAAACTATAGATTTGACTATTAATGGTAACCCATAGTAATAACCGTGTTCATTTCTGTACATAAGGGACAAAATTATAGACTACTTTATTATAAATGTGTTAAAATATGGAGTAATTTTCTTTTACTTTAGGATTTGGTGGAAGTCTGTCGATTTTTGGGCTGAAGAAATTGTTTTGTCCGGTGATCCCAGACTCCATTCCTAGGCGTTGAAGAATTTTATGAGTATACCATATTTAATATGATTTAATAAAGCAAATAATTTGATAACATTGCAATGATTGCGGTAAATATAATGAACACTAATAACCCAATTCTAGCCATTAGGGGACAAGTTTTCCTATAATCAAAATGTACACAGCTGAGAAGCAATTGATAAAAGAAAATGTCTCTCACGTATTTTTAAAATTAGCCAAAGTACGATATATCTCACCTTAAAAAAGTTTGAATAGGAAAGTTTTTTGATAATTATTCATTTCTATGCATAAAGTATTTATTTAATGCATATGTTTTTATTGCAATCAAATCTGATAAATTATTTTAGCATTTGAGCAATTTTTTAATTTTTGTTTAGTCTGACAGTTTATGGTTGATAAATTATCTGAAAAATAAAATTCCTTGGGGGGCGCTATTGCATCCCCTCCCCCCCAGCCTCCCTCAAATGTCGCCCCTATGGTTGGATAGTGAAGTTAACTTTCTGTTACTTTTAAGTTGACCTTTTTTTTTATTTGTTGTTTCCTGTGATGTAATTTTGATACAGTGATGTCATTTTGTTCCACTGGGTGTGTCCTACACTTATTGAAACTTGTGTTTACTAATTTGGCAACATTATAATATGTACTGTGTTTTAAGTCATAGAGTAAAGAGAAAGAATATAGATGAAGTGTGGTGGCTGGAGGTGACACTAAAAATGTAACCCTAAAATTCACTATGTTTGGCCCAAACACAATCACATGCTTTCGCAAAAAAGAAGAAAACTTCTAGTAATAGTGTTTTTAATTCATAATACAATGAAATGTTACTTTAGAATGCTTAAATATAAGCAGATCATTTTCATTTAGAGAAAAAAATGCATGGGAGGTGTCAAAGAATTCAGTCCTTGTTCCACATGCTTGTTTTGTTTGAGCCGAATGAGGGCATTTAAATTTAAGCGATAACGTGCATCTTAACTAACCTCTCCGTTTCCTGTCTGTTCTTTTCCTTAAAAAAAAAAACTAAAATGTCTGTTTTTTTACATTTTCACATCACTTCTTAATAGCTGAATGTTTTTTGCGTTCAAAGCAAACGAATAAATGGCAGTATCTAAGCTGATTTCCACATAAAATAAATGTTATTTTCATCCGAGTTTGCAAAATGCATAAAAATGCCCAAAAGACAGTAGGACCAAGAAAGTGAGAAATTTTCATAAGTGTTTAACTTAAATCTTTTTCAATAAAATATTTTGAGGATTTGTAGATTATTTATACCTGTTTAAAAAAGTTCTTAAATTTGTGATTGCAATAATTTAGGTTAATGGTTATTAAATTGATGTTTTAAGGGGGTTTGTAGTTTTAGATCCATATTTTTTAAACTAAATTACTAAGCGCCTAAAGGATCCATTTCAGAAAAGATATTTTTTCTGTCATTTACAATGTCATTTTGTTGGAAAAAAAACAATGAATAAGCATTTGTATCATTATTTTGGCTTCGGAATTGAAGAGGTTATTACAAACCATTTTTTTGGCATACTGCATCCCCATCTATCGCTTTCCTCCATGGTTTGAAGTATATATTCGGGAAGTTGTACTTTTACAATTCAGTTCTACATGTGAGTAGTATAAGAATTAAGCTATTTTGTGGGTGTTTTAGTTTGGTAGCAGGTGTCTACTTATTTTTAATGTTACTTAAATTGTTTATGTGAAGTATAAATTCAATATTTTTGAGGACAATATGAAGTTTATTATTACTGCAAATTATACTTATCATGTGCCTATGATGATGTTTCTCTAATGTAAACTACGGCAGGGGTGCAGAATATGTCCGATCCGGCGATCTAGGATCGGGGGAAATTTTAACCCCCTGGGGAAATTTTTCAGAAACATATACAATTGATTTCGATTTTAACAACGAATTCCATAATTCCCTGAGATAGAATAATTTCAGGACAAATAAAAATATCCTTATGGCGACCTTCACAAAATCAATCTCAGAATAGTATGTACCATATATCAGGGGTGATTATGTTCCGAATTTTCAGAAAGTTTAAGACATTCGGTTCCGAAAAAAAAAGAAAAGAATCGGTCATCTGAAAATTCGGACATAAAAATACCGCGAATTTTCGTGAAGAATTACGGAAAAAACGCGAATTTCGTCACAAGATCGCAAAATAACGGCACATTTCGTCAGAAGATCGCGAAAGAACCGCAAATTTCGTCAAAAGATCGCGAAAGAACCGCAGGTTTCTTCAAAAGATCGCGAAATAACCGCAGGTTTCGTCAAAAGATCGTTAAATGAACGCAAATTTTGTCAAAAGATCGCAAAATAAATGCACATTTCACCAAAAGATCGCGAAACAATCGCAAATTTCGTCAAAAGATCGCGAAATGAACGTAAATTTACTCAAAAGATCGCGGAATAAACGCAAATTTTGTCAAAAGATTGCGAAACAACCGCGCAGTTCGGAAAAAGGGGCGAAATAACCGCAAATTTCGTTAAAAGATCGCAAAAATCGGCAAATTTTGTCAAAAGATCGCAAAATAAATGCACATTTCACCAAAAGATCGCGAAACAATCGCAAATTTCGTCAAAAGATCGCGAAACAATTGCACATTTCGTCAAAAGATCGCGAAACAATCGCACATTTCGTCAAAAGATTGCGAAACAATCGCACATTTCGTCAAAAGATTGCGAAACAATCGCACATTTCGTCAAAAGATCGCGAAACAATCGCACATTTCGTCAAAAGATCGCGAAACAACCGCAAATTTCGTCAAAAGATCATAAAACAACCTCGAATTTGGTCAAAAGATCGCAAAACAACCGCGATTTTTGTCAAAACAGGGCGAATAACCTATTTCGCCAAAGAAAAACGAAAAAAACGGCAAATTTCGTTAAACGATCGCGAAATGAACGTAAATTTACTCAAAAGATCGCGGAATAAACGCAGATTTTGTCAAAAGATTGCGAAACAACCGCGCATTTCGCAAAAAGGGGTCAAATAACCGCAAATTTCGTTAAAAGATCGCAAAAAATCTGCAAATTTCGCCAATAGATCACGAAAGAATAGCAAATTTCGTTAAAAGATCGCAAAAAACTGCAAATTTCGTCAAAAGATCACGAAAGAACAGCAAATTTCGCCAAACGATCGCAAAACAACCGCGAATTTCATGAAATGATGGTAAAACAACTGCGAATTTCGTCAAAAGGAAGGAGAAATAACCACAAATTTCATCGAAAGATCCCGAAATAACAGCAAATTTCGTTAAAAGATCCCGAAAAAACGCGAATTGCGTCAAAAGATCCATGAAAAATACATAGTATTGGGAGTGGATTTCCCCCCCTCTGCTGTAACCTTTCAGAAAATTTGCTGTGAATTTTAGGAAATTTTTTTTCACTCAGAATCACTCCTGCCATATATACTCACGCATAAATTGAGAAATATTTGAAAAATAAATTTTCTATACCCACCGTAATACAGCACTTACCTATAACATACCGTAAAATTTTGGGGAAATTTTCCTGTGGATTGGGGGAAATGTTGAGAGTAGAAACATTTTCTGCACCCCTGAACTACGGTTCTAATATAACTTTTTGCTTACTTTAGAAGATGGTTATAATTGCTTTAAAACTTCATCATGCAGATACAGTCGAACCCGGCTAAGATGTGTTTCAAGGAAGTGGATACAAGTTGCGTATTAAGTGGGATCGCGTATTAAACGTGATTTGCATTATGTTGCAGGAACTAATCATCTAAATGAACATTAGAGCTTTTATTTAAATGTTTACGGTTGAAAATTTTGCTTATATTTATATTTAAATTTAATTGTATTCAACTTTACTCATTGTTTTTTTTATAGTTTCGACTAGAATAATAACTGAAAATAAATATGGAATCAAACATGGTTTTATTGTGGATTAATACGTTACAACCTAACCAAAAATAAAACAATAAAAATAATTTTCCTGTTTGACTAATTTTTTTAACATAAAGAAAAAAGTATTAAATCTTTGAAGCACAATTCAGTTTTTAAAATCATATTTAACACTTGCGATAATGAATATCATTATAATCTACCCTTTTTTATAATGCAAGAAAAACTATCCTTATTAATTTTTGTCTAAAAAATATTGTTAACACAGCAAAAAGTAACGAAAGAATAGTCAACTTAAAAGAATTATAAAACCACAGTCGTATTTGTTCAATCTTTGCGAGTTTCATTTTTTTTTCTATAATTGCATTATAAAACATAGTAGTGATATAAAGTACACTTTAAACATTACTAACAAGAAGTATAATCATCTCTAATCAATCATTTTTATGAGATATCTGAGTATCCTGAATTTGTCTATATCTCTCTACTACAATAAGACATACACGAAACGAGAGACTAAGAATATTAGGATGTGGTACCAAAAAAGATTTGCTGTGACTAATATAACAGGGTTTTCTTTTAAATTTAAGTATCACCACTATTTCCGATTAGTAATGTTTGCTTTAAATAATTTGTTATTTAATAAAGTAAATATTAGTACTATTCGGAAACAGTGTTTTTTATATGAATAAACAAATTTGCTAAATTGGCACCAATGGAGAAAAAAGAAGGAATTCGCATATTCAATAATTTCGCGTTTTAAACGTGATATTTTGTCTCAAATGACCGAAAATCTATAGCGTATTAAGTGGGATCACGTAATAACCGCTCGCATATTAAACGTGATATTTTTGCATTAGCCCCATGGGCGATGTTCAAGGGATCAGAAAAAATCAGTGTATTAAGCGGGATTGCATATTAACCGTGAGCGTCTTTAACCAGGTTTGACTGTATATATATTTTTTAATTAGAAGGTAAGCAGTGTGACTATAGATATTGTAGGAGAAGTGTTATCTGACCCTACAAATACCAGCTCCAAGAAGGAGAACATGTAAAAATTTAGATCTGTTGAAGTTACTTAATCATTATGACAGTGCAAATGATGATATTTGTGTGTTTTTAGCATTATACGAGAGACATGTACCTCAAATGAAAATAGACAAGGATGAATGGCTATTGCATCTATTAAGCTTATTACCACCGTTAGAAATAGCTAGCAATATTACAAGAAAAAAAGAACCGGAGGTAAATAATTAGGAATATATAAAAAATTTATTGTTGAAAAGATTCAAAATGCTGGCGGAAGAATTTAGACAGAAGTTCATGAATCATAAAAAAAGCCAATGGATAATTGGTGCAATTTTGGTTTTTAGTTAAGAACATACTTTAATGAATGGGTACGGGAAATAAATATAACAACTTTTGATAAATTAACGGAGTTATTAGTGACAGATCCAATTAAGTGAGAAATTATGCCAGAAACTGAGGAACACTTTAGAGTCAGGTGGTGTAAAATGGGTATAAAATTCACTATATTTAGATGTTCAGTTAAAATTTTCTGGCAAATATTAAATAATTAAAACTTTTTTTAGTATTTTCTTTACATTGCACATTCTTGGAATCGAAATACGCAAACTTTATCTATTAGGCTGCAAAAGTATGTCTACAACAAAATATTTAATAGGTATATGTTTGCTATACCCATTTTGCCCCATGCAGGTGAAAATGGGTAAGTGTGGGGTAAAATGGGTACATAAAAGTTTAACAATAAATACTGTATAAATATATTTCCCAGAGATTATATAATGAAGTAATATGGAAAACAATGTTATATAAGTCTTGAAAAATGTCAACTTTTTTTTTTAATATGAAATTTAAGTTAATTGATAAATGAGAAACTTTACTATGAATCAAACTTAGGTGAAAATGAAAACATTTTCTGGCTACATTTTTTTTCTACTCTTATTCTCACCCTGTTGCATTATAAGTGTTAAAAGTCTATCAAAAGCATAATGACCCAGATTATTTAATGTTGGTTCATTTAATGTTTCTATTATCTGCTTTTTTTTTTCAATATAATCTGCAAGAATGTCCATTGTTGCTCTTGTGAACATTAGAGCAAAGTTTTGGAAAAAATTCCAATTATTTAGTATAAAATATAATTAGGATAAAATTGATATAACCAGTTAAATACCATCCAGTTCCACTCACATAAAATGTATCTAATTTGTAACAAAATTTAGATTTATTATATAGACAAGTAAAATGCTTTTGATTTGAAATTAGATATATTTTACGTGAGTAAAACACAATAATATTTAACTACTAACTAGTCATATCAATTTTAATCTTAATAATAAAATAATTGGAAGTAGTTCTGAAAATTTGCTCTAATGGTCACAAGAGTAATGAATGGACGTATACCTCTATACCTTCAGCATCAGGGAAAACAAAATGCAACCAATCTTGGACTTTTCCAAGAATTTTACTTTATATTCATGTTTCATCTTCTTCAATATTACTAATTTTGCCAATGAATTCTTTGTTTGTCTTTTTTCCCAAATACTGGACCTTCAATCATGCACCTACAGATACATTTATTTTTACTTCAGGGATATCTTCCCCACATTATAGTCTAATTTGAGCCTGATATAACAATTTCTCTTCTTCTTGTCAATTTTTACTATTTTGGTGTTCCGGTTATCAGAATCATTTTTTAACTGTTTCATAATGTCTTCATTTGTTAGAACTTCATCTGCTTTTGCTTGAGCTTTGAAGTTTTTACAAAGATTATTTGGAGATGTGGCAGATTGATATTTGTCGAGAAAGCAAGGATGTGTCAAAGCCACACTGCTCCTACTTTTGTCAACAATTCTGGTTTTTAATTTTCTAACTCTTTTGATTACCTCTTCTTAAAATTTCAAATCCAATCAGCACCTGATATGTCATCTAGAAATGGAATGTTTCTAGAAATGGGCAGTGATTTGACTAAATTATGTACAGAGAATTTCAAGTCTTTCCGATCTTGAGAATAATGCACTGTGAATTGTATAAACATTTCAAAGTATTTTTAAAACTTATTCTATTCTAATTCCAGTAAAATAAAGAATTTTATTCAGAAAAGTTCTATATAACACTTTAAAAATACTACAAACGTTAAGCCTAACACTATACCCATTTTACCCCATTTAAAAGATTTAAGATAAAACAACAAAAACAAAAGTCAATTTATTGTTTGTAATTTGGAAAAGTATTAGAAGTATTAGAAGTGCTTAATGAACAAAATGAGATCAAACAAATGAGTTTATATCAAATATTATGAGCTGCAGGAAGAAGTTTAATCAGACCACATGTGGCATGAAATTGTCCTCAAACGGTTACTGTTGCCACTCAAATAGAACAAACTATAAAAACAAAAATAAAGTAGGAGAAAAAAGCTTAAACATCAAACAATCATATATAATTTTGAAAACTATAAATATGTTAAGAAAATTGAAAAAATTAAACAATATTTTCTAACTACCCATTTTACCCCACCTGACCTATTGAAGAATTGCCAAGGATAAAAGAACTAAAAAAACTAGATGACTTTGATATGGTGTTGTGAGGATTCAAAACTGCCAAATTACATAAGGTGTAAAATAGTGTGAACAGGGAAGAAAAAGATAACCAGTGGCAACAAAATGATCAGCGAAATAGTATAAGACGAGGTGAAAGAGCTAGTAATTCAAGAATTTTTCCGTGGTTTTTTCTGTGATCCTTTAACGAAATTTGAATTTTCCACGCAATCCTTTAACCCTTTGAGCTCCGGTTATTAAAATTTTAAAAGTATGCTAGAAAAACACTTAAAATGTGATTAGGGGGCTGTCTGAAATTGAACTATGTGATTAAAATATTTTTTAAATCCCCCCTTTAGGCTGGGGGACGTGGGAAGTTTTTCCACCATCAGAGCTCTAGGGCATTCATTTCAACACTCAAATACAAGAAATGACACAGCAAAATTATTCTAAAATTACTATAATTGCTAAAATTTCAACATATTTTAAGCAGTTACATTGTTTAGACAAATTCTAAGACTATTAAAATATTTAAAAAATTTATTAAATGAGAAAATTTTAAATTTTAAAATCATAATATAAAAACAAACTAAACAAAAAATATGTCAAATTTATAGAAGAAACAGATGTTAAAAATATTTAATTTTTGTTTAGAAATATTTAAAACATAATAAACTCGTCAATCTGCTGAATTAAACACAAATTTAGATTCCTTGGAATTAAATTATAAGCATCTAAATTTGTGTTCTGAAACACTATGTAGTATGTAATTTGCAGTGCTGCCATCTAGTGAAAAATCACATTTTTCAAGTCCTTAGAGCTCTCGTGGTAGAAAATTCTATCTTTACTTATTCCTATCCAGTGTAATTATTTAAATTTTCAGTTTCGTAATTTGCAAGTAATTATTATTAATTGTTTGATGTGTCCAAGAGAAAAAAAAGTTATCTCCTTTGAAAAATATTTCTTTATAATGCTTGAAAAATACAGAATTTCTAAACCTTCAAAATTGGAGTATTTTTATGATTGCATTAAAAACCTACTAGATGTTTGCAGAAAGTAGTGCTGCCATCTAGGTTTGAAGAAGACAAGTAAAATCTACAAAACCCAATTTTTGCTTTTAAAATTGAGAAATTTTGAAGGAAATTAAAAGATTTTGATTTTATGTGGGTGAAAATTCCCCCGGCAGAGCTCAAAGGGTTAACGAAATTTGCATTTTCCCCATGATCCTTTAACGAAATTCCTGTTTTTCACGCGATCCCTTGACGAAATTCACACTTTCCCACAATCTTTTGACGAAAATAGTGTTTTTCCTGCGTTACTTTGATGAAATTAGTGTTTTTCCTGCATTACTTTGATGAAAGTCTTGTTTTTCCTGCGATACTTTGATGAAAATAGTGTTTTTCTTGCGATATTTTGATAAAATTTGCATTTTTTTTCATGATCCTTTGCAAAATCTGTGCTTTTTTCACGATCCTTTGATGAAATTTGTGTTTGTTTCGAGATCCTTTGACAAAATTCGCGTTCTCCCCCCCCCCTTGATCCTTTGATAAAATTGACGATTTTTTCTGCAAACGATTGACAAAACTGATTTTTTTCAGCGACCACTAGTCAATATAGTCGCGATATTTTTAATGTCCAAATTTTCAGATTGCTAAGTTGATTTTTTCATGATTAGCAAAATTCATGATTTTCTTTCAGTGACTGATAGATGAAATTCACAATTTTCTTTCAATGACCAATTGATGAAATTCACGTATTTTTTCCCTTGAGGGATTGAAGGCATTCGTGATTTTTTCCAAGTACAATTGACTAAAACAGTGATTATTTTCACAACCCATTGACAAAATTCGTGGGCATTTTCCCCTGCTTCTCATCAGTGAAATTTGCAATTTTTATTCAACAAGCGATTGATTAATTTTGTGATTTTTTCTGATATCAACAGACAAAAATTGCTATATCTTTTTAACAACCGATTGACGAAGTTCGCAACCTTTTTTTCTATGACCAATTGATGAAATTTCTGCTTATTTGCTAGTATCCGCTTGATGAAATTCGCGATTATTTACAACATCCGATTGATGAGAAATTCGAGATTTTTTTTGTTTTGTTTTTCAACAACCGACTGACGAGATTTAGGACTTTCTTTCGATGATCAATTGATAGCATCTGCGATTTTTTCAGCATACGACTGACGAAAATAGTGATTATTTTCAGACACTGGCGTAATTCCTATTTTTCTTATCAGTAGATTTTGAGGGATGCAAAAATTGCTTCAAAATTGTTTTCAAAACTAATATTTGTTGAGCAAATTCTTTCTGTTTTCAATTTTGTTCTAAATGAAAAAGAAAAGGGAAACAAAAATGCATTTTTAGAATAATGCTTGAAAATATTTATTATCAACAGTAAATTAGCTATTTTATAAAATAACCAACATAATATTTACATAATATTTTTAAAATATTGGATATATAATATCAGATATATATCAAAATATCATGATATTTACGAACCCTGATAAGGACAGCATATTTTGTTATAAATATGCAATCACAACTGAACACATTGGTTCAAGCATGATTATCCTGATAAAGTGATTGCCCCAATTATCAAAGTAAAATTTATATTTTTCATTTTTGTTTTTGACATTTTTTCCAAATTTCACAGCATCACAAATAACCAGAATCTATTGTATATTATTTTTTACTGATTTCCATGTTTTTCTTTATCTGCAACATCAGGTAAGATATATCATGACAGAACAATGAGTGACACTTCTACTTTCTTAATAGATGAGGGCTATTATAAATGCAGTACTTACCTCCTGTATCACTTGATAGATAGCGACAATGAACATTAGGAGAAAATGACACTTTAACCTTTGAGGAAGATCCCTAAGAAAAAATTTAAATATCATTGGATAGTTAAAGTGAAGTACACTGTTTATATTTTAATGGAAATAACTTATACCCTGATTTACAGAAAATCAATTTAATATATACAGTGAAACTTCCATTTAACGAAGTCTCATCGTTCCACTTAAACACTTCATTATGAAGAAAATTCGTTAAATAGAAATCAACTCAAATTCGTGAAATTTTTATAATAAAATACACATGCATAAAAGGAAAAATATACCTAAAATGGAAATATTGGTAAAGTATATTTTAATTCGGGCAGTAAATTTTGTTTAATGTAATGTCTAGACATATGAGAAGCATTTAATTAGAATAATGTCTAGAAAAACACTAATAAATAGAGGTAAACAAAAAATAGGGTGTAACATATTTTTTCTCTTTTTCTCAGTATTTCAAATTCTTAACTTTAAAAAAGTCTGTAATATTACTTTGTACAGGTCTATTATAAAAAATACACTGCTCATAAAAATTTTCGCACTACTGTAAGTATCTGAACAATTAATCTATAACATTTTCGTGAAACTGGAATTCCCTTATTATTGTATCGCAGGCTAGGGATGTAGTGGAGGGTATACACCCTATACGTTCTAGTTCTTTTTCAGTAACAGCATATACCCTCTGTTTCTCAAAAAAGCTATTGTATATACACTCTAAGGTATACCCTCTGTCTTTAGCGTATAACCCTTTTTTTTACGACTACATCACTGTCGCAGGCTTTTAGCATCTTTTCTATTAAATGCAAATGGTTAAATATATGAATAATCTTGTTTTCATACCATCCACTGAAATAAATTCATACATCCATCGCAATCTCTCCATTTAAATATTGTACACGCATGAAAGTGGAATAAGCTTCGTTATATAGAATATATTTTCCATAATATGGAGACAAATTTGCACGCTAATAGTACTCAAAGTTAGTGATGGGCGATTCTCGAGAATTCGACAATCGAGAAAAATCGTCATCGTAAAAAATCATAATCGATACAGCCATCGATTAATTCATAGAATCTACAATCGAGATGTTTTACAATCGATTATAACGAGAAAAGCTAAAAACAGTTATTGGAAAACTTAGCTATTATTCTGGCCGACAATTTCATAGTAGTGATAGGGCTCAGTAATGGGCGATTCTCGAAAATTTACCAATCGAAAAAAATCGTTATCGTAAAATACACAATCGATACAGTCATCGATTACTTTCGAGAATCTACAAAGGAGATGTTCTAGAATCGATTATTGAAATCATTGTTTTTACATATATATAAGGCAGATTTTATTAAATATAGGGTAACTGAAAACAGATGGAATAAAAAAACAACAAACCAAAGGGAAACTATAAAGGAGCCATAAGACTGAAAAAGTCTTGTAAGGGTGCCCCCTGGTTGAAAAAAGCTGAAAAAACGCGAGTAGCTATGAAGCGGTAAGGGGAGTTTAAGTATCAAAAATTAGAATTTTTTGGCAATTAGTACCAAAATGGCCAAAGAAATAAGAATCAAAAGCACCCCCTAGTGGCAAAAATATGAACTAAAGGATGATAAAAGGGATCAAAATTTTTTATTGATTTTTCTACGCCATTTGAGATTGGATCTTTAATTTCCCCATTTTTATAAAGTCTTCGACTGGAGTACATTAAACGAACTCCCACGGGGAGCAAAGTAGGAGGGAGGGGCAAGGAAAGTGCATAATATGAATAAGTGGTCACAGGACTTTTCTAACGATATGGCACATGAGGGGTGTCGGCTAAATTTAGTAAAGTGCCCCCGCTCGGGAGCAAAGTAAGGGGAGGGGCGCGGGCGGTATATAAAATGAAATAGTAGTCACAGAGCTTTCCAATGATATATCACATGAGGGGTGTCAGCAAAAGATAGAAAAGAGTCCCAACTCCCAGGATTCCAATTATTGTGCCCCCCCCCCTCCGAAATATACCCTGCCCATCCTTCTCTTTGAAATTTTCATAAATTAAAATTATTTATCGGAGGGCTCCGTAAAAAAATCCGATCTAAAATGTTTAAAAACGCTACGATTTCAAAAAAGTTCGAAAAGTGCCTCTCTCGGGGCGCCAAACTAAGGAAGGAAGAAGAAAGGTTCATAATATGAAAGAGTAACTTTGCGATGATAACCGAAAACTTTCCGATGATAGATCAAATGACTGGTCCAAAAAAAGTTTGAAATGTACTCCTCCCATGTGGGTTCCCTCTTTTATCCTAGAATATACCCGGAAATCACGCAGCCCCACTTTTAAAATTTTATATTTAATAAATAATATTTATCGGAGAGCTCCATTAAAAAACCTCATTTAATGATATTTATTGTAGAAATCTCTACAATTTAAAAAAAAAAGTCACCCCCCCCCCCCCCGAACACCTTCCGGAATTCAACTCTGGGAGGAGAAAGGTTCATAATATGAAAGAGTGGTGAAAGGACTTTCCGATGATATGTCAAGGAGAGGTTTGGTAAAAGTTTGAAAATTACCCCCCCCCCTCCCTTTGTGCACTCTCGCGCACCCCAGAATTCACTCACCTTCCTCTTTGAACTTTTTATATTTAATAAATAGTATTTATCTGAGTCTCCAGGTATGGGGCAGCTTGGCAGAGCTAAAATAAGAGAAACATTGAAAATTGTGGCAAAATGACACTAAATTTAACAGTAAAGTTTGAAACTAGGACTATACAGAACTGAATACATAAACCACTATGCTTCATAACCCACATCGGTTAATAGCAATAAAATGATAAGTGCCAGTTAAACTGATGGCATTGAGCTCACAAGTTATTAACACTAACTGTATATTATACTCTTATTTCAAAGAATAATGTCCCTCAAAAAATAAATGAAGGGAAATATCCCCCGTTTGGCCCTTTTATACTTAACCAATGAACCTCCAAATCTAATCGGGAAACTCCTTAACTATAATAAATCAGTTATATCAAATTTGAAGCAAATCAGATAATTCTGCATGAAAAAAAGGAACATATCGCTAAATTAAGGGTGGTCTAACCCCTTTAACCGTTTTATACTTAACTAATGAACCTCCAAATCTAATCAAGAAAGCTCCTTAACAGAACAAACATAGAAAAAAAAATTAAAGTAAATTGAATAATTCTCCATCAAAATCCATTTATCTAAATTAAGGGGACTTGCCCCCTTTTCGCCCTTGTATACTTAACCAATGAACCTCCAAATCTAATGAAGGAAGCGCCATATCGGAATAAATCGGTATATTAAATTTGAAGCAAATCCAATAATTCTGCATGAAAAACCCTTTTATCTAAATTAAGGGGAGACTAGCCCCTCCCCTTTATACTTAACCCATAAACCTCCAAATCTAATCAAGGCAGCTTCTTAACATAATAAACTGGTATCCCAAATTTGGAGCAAATCGAATAATTCTGCATGAAAAACCCATTTATCTAAATTAAGGAGGGGGTCTACCCCCCTTTACCCCCTTTATACTTAACTAATGAACCTCCAAGTTTAATCAGGGAAGCTCCTTAACATAATAAACCGGTATACCAAATTTGGAACAAATCGAGTAATTCTGCATGAAAAACCCATTTATCTAAATTAAGTGGGGGACCAGCCCCCTTCTCCCCCTTTATACTTAACCAATGAACTTCTAAGTTTAATCAGGGAAGCTCCTTAACATAATAAACCGGTATACCAAATTTGGAGCAAATCAAATAATTCTGCATGAAAAGCCCATTTATCTAAATTAAGGGGGGACCAGCCCCCCTTCTCCCCCTTTATACTTAACCCGTAAACCTCCAAATCTAATCAAGGCAACTTCTTAACGCAATAAACTGGTATACCAAATTTGGAACAAATCGAATAATTCTGCATGAAAAACCCATTTATCTAAATTAAGGGGGGGGGGGCGGACCAGCCCCCACTTCTCCCCCTTTATCCTTAATCAATGAACTTCCAAGTTTAATCAGGGAAGCTCCTTAACATAATAAACCGGTATACCAAATTATGAGCAAATCAAATAATTCTGCATGAAAAGCCCATTTATCTAAATTAAGGGGGGGTCTAGCCCCCTTCTCCCCCTTTATACTTAACCCGTAAACCTCCAAATCTAATCAAGGCAACTTCTTAGCATAATGAACCGGTATACCAAATTTGGAGCAAATCGAATAATTCTGCATGAAAAACCCATTTATCTAAATTAAGAAGGGGGTCTATCCCCCTTTCCCCCCTTCATACTTAACTAATGAACCTCCAAGTTTAATCAGGGAAGCTTCTTAACATAATAAACCGGTATACGAAATTTGGAGCAAATCGAAGAATTCTGCATGAAAAACCTATTTATCTAAATTAAGGAGGGGGGGGGGGACCAGCCCCCCTTCTCTCCCTTTATCCTTAACCAATGAACCGTCAAAACTAAACAGCGGAACACCTTATCAGAATGAACATAAAAAAAATTGAAGCAAATCGTACATTTTAATCAAGAGTTATCGCGTTACGTACATACGTACGTACAGTACATGCATACACACAGAACCGACGGGTACATTAGCTTTCAGGCTTAGATAGCCTGTGAGCTAAAAAGAGATTGGATAAGCAGATGGACTCCTTTGAGAAATTATGACTTAAACCAGAAATGTGGTAAGTTTGACTCTGAAAGCTTCATTTCCATCTGCCATCTCGCATTTCGGCAAATCTCATCTCGATGATTTTTCCAGCATTTCGACGCTTCCAGATGGCAAGCTGCTCGATGGTTGGTTCTCTCGCGGTTTTAAACCTTTCGGGATGGGAAGTCTCTCGAGAGTTTCCTCTCGCCCTTTTCAACCTTTCCCGATGGGAAGCCTCTCGCTTGTTACTCTCGTCCTTTTCGAAATCTCCCAATGAAAAGCCTTTCGAGGATTTCTCTCGCGCTTTTCAACATTTCGCTATGAGAAGCTTTTCGAGGATTTCTCTCGTCCTCGGCAGAGAAGAAAAGTAAGAAAATTTATCGAGAGTAACAAGGGACGAGATAGAGAAAAAGGCATGACAATGAGCTGTGAAATGAAGCCCTAATTTTCGAAGTTTCTCTTATTTTAGCCCTACCAAGATGTCACATACCTGGAACCCTCCGATAAAAATTATTTATTAAATATAAAATTTTCAAAGAGGAAGGTGGGTCGGGTGATTTCAAGGGAGGAGGACGTGAGAGTGGACTCATGAGTTGCAATTTTAAAAATTTTACTGAACCCTTCCTGTGGCATATAATCGAAAAGCCCTTTGACCACTCTTTCATACTATGAACCTTTCTTCGCTCAAAGGGGGGTGGGGAAGGGGCGAACAAATTTTTAAAACCGTAGCCGATTTCTATAATAAATTTAAATATCACTTTAAATATGGGTTTTTATGCAGTCTTCCGGTAAATATTATTTATTGAACATAAAAATTTTAAAGTGGCGGCTGTGTGAATTCCGGGGTGAAAGAGTGGGCCCACGAGGGGAGAGAGGGGGAGCAATTTTCAAACTTTTTTTGGACCAGTCATGTGATATGTCATCGGTAAGCTCTCGTATGACTCTTTCATATTGTGAGACTTTCTTCCTCCCCTCCCCAATTTGGCCCCCACTGCGAGGGTAGTTTTTTCCGCTTTTATCATTTTAGATCGGATTTTTTTATGGAGCCCTCCGCTAAATATTATTTATAATATATGAAATTTCAGGACACTTTTCCAAATTTAGCCAAGACCCCTCATGTGACATATCGTTAGAAAGGTTTGTGACTACTTATTAGTGCTATGCACTTCCGGTGGCCGCCCCCCTCCACTTTGCCCCCCCGGAGGACACTTTTCCAAATTTAGTCAGTACCCCTCTTATGAGATATCGTTGAAAAGGTCTGTGACTACTTATTGATGTTATGCACTTCCGGTGACAGTCCCCCCTACTCTTTGCCCCCTTGGGGGACACTTCTTCAAATTTAGTCAAGACCCCACGTGTGAGATATCGTTGGAAAGGTCTGTGACTACTTATTGATGTTACGTACCTACGGTGTCCCCACCACCACTTTGCCCCCCCCCCTCCGGGGGCACTTTTCCAAATTTAGCCAACACCCCTCATGTGAGATATCGTTGGAAAGGTCTGTGACTATTTATTGATGTTATGCACCTCCGGTGACAGTCTCCCCCAATTTGCCCCTCCCGGGGAACACTTTTTCAAATTTAGCCAAGACCCCTCATGTGAGATATCGTTGGAAAGGTCTGTGACTACTTATTGATGTTATGCTCCTCCGGTGGCCATCCCCCCATTTTGAACCCTCCCCCCCCCGGGGGACACTTTTCCAAATTTAGCCAAGACCCCACATGTGAGATATCGTTGGAAAGGTCTGTGACTACTTATTGATGTAATGCACCTCCGGTGACCGCCCCCCTCCACTTTTCCCCCACGGGGATGTTTTTCTAAATTTAGCCGAGACCCCTCATGTGACATATTGTTGGAAAGGCTTATGACCACTTACTCATGTTATCCACCTCCCGCACCCCTCCCCCCCTTTCCCCCCACAGGGAGGGCATTTTTATAAATTCAGATCCAGACTTCTCATGTGACATATGGTTGGAAAGGCCTAAAGACCTGTGACGACTTAATCATATTATGCAGCTGCTGTGCCTCTCCACTCGCTTTGACCCCTCCCCCAAGAGATCTGGTCCGACGCTCATTCGTTTCAATATTATATTTTTTACAAGATTTTGTAGTGCGTGCACACCACACCCGCCTGCTATCATATATCAGTGCCGTATATAGCAGGTAACCTGTTCTTGATTTCATATTACAAGATTACGTATAAATTAGGGGGCCCGATTAAAGGAGGGGCCCGCTAGCGGTCGAAGTCACCTAGTCTTTATTAACATCGACTCATTCCAGTTCACCCACAGACGATTCTTGATAAATGTATGACGTATATAATACATAATATATGATTTATAAAAGAAATTTGCAAACTGTAGTCATCGAGAAAAAATTTATACAATCGAAAAATATCGAGATGTCCATACAATCGAGAAAATCGAGAAAAACATCTTGTTATCGCCCATCACTACTCAAAGTCAAGGTTCAGCAGAAAATTTCATTAAGTAGAAAACTTAGTTAAAAGAAAGTTTGACTGTATTTAACAATAAAAGCATAAAATGCACTTTAATTTTTCGTGCTAATTTTCTTTCTTCTTCTTCTTTTTTTTTTTTTTAAATCTTGTACCTACTCATAAATTACTTTAAAAATTTGTCTGCATAATGCATGGAATATTCATGTATTTTTTCTTATTAATGGAATTTTATAAGCTAATTTTTCATATTAAGATGCTAAATTTATTAAAATCAAAGCTAATTTTATAATTTAAAATATTTTTTTAATTTTCAATTAATTTGTATGTTAATGTGCTGAAAATGTTATTGAAATTAGTCGTAATTAATTACAAACCTACAAGGAAGTTTTGTTTGGAAATATGGCGATCATTTTCAAAACTTTGAAACATTAACTTTTTTAAAGTGCCAATAAAATCGCTTTAGTTTTCAAAGTAACTTCTATATTGGTTTATCTCAGAGTTTCTGATTGGCAATCATTTTCAAAATTGGCATTTTGGGGAAAAAATAGACAAGTTGATTCTGTGAAAAACTAACACATCTTGTTCCATTATTTTTCCCATTCGATAATATTAAAAATGTACAGATAATCAAACATTTTCTGTTTTGAAAAAGAAAAAAAAAGTTAGATATTCGGTCAAATCACTATTCATCACATCCCTAATAAGAAACAAAGGTACTTATCCATCATCCTATCAACCACTTTCTACAGAAAAACTATCACCAAACTATAACGTCCAATAAAAAAATAAAATAATGTTGCCAATCTATTTTTTTAGCTACTGACAATTAGTAAAATTAACAAACTAAACATCAGAAACAAAAAAATCATTGAAAAATACGGTGCCTTTATATGAGAGTATAAACTAGGGATGCACCAAACAGTGGTCTTGACTGAATGCTGAATATTCCGTACCGTAAAATCTAAAATCCCAATTGTAAGCCCCCCCCCCCCTACTTTTAAGCAGTTTTTAGTGGAAAAAATTGATTTAAAAGTCTAAGAGATAATTTTGAATCTGTTGACTTTTTTGGTATATTTCCATATGTTTTTACATAACCTTAATAAAATCCCCCTTCCTTGCATGAAATGTTCGCTTCCTTTTTTTGGCCTGCTCCCTCAACACAAAAAGTTTAACATCTTGAAAATCTTAATTCTGTTGTTTTATTTGCTGCTCGCTAGTAACAGTAAGTAAATAATCAATTATATAAAATTACACTCCTTTCTCTAAAAGTTCATCTTTACCCCCTGACTGCCACTCAGCAAAGTTTAAATTTTTTTTTTTTTTTTTTTTCGATATTGCTTATTTTGTAGTAAGAGAATTTCATCTACATAATTTCATTTAATCTAACTCATTGAAAATCTTCATCTTCTTTGAAATTTTTGATCCACCCTTTTGTCCCAAAGGGAGGGAGGGAGGGGGTGGGGATTTCTAAATGTGTGGGAGGAAAAAAAAAAATGTTTTGTATTTTGGCTGTTCTCAACTGTGAAATCACATGCACATTTTATGGTTTAAATGGAGAAAAAAAAAGAAAAGGTTTTATACTGTGTGTGTTTTTTTAGGAGGAGGAGGAGGGAGAGGAGGCTGGCAACGAAAAAAAAAGAAATTTTTTTTCGGGGAGGATAAGAAATAATTTAGGTGGTTATTTAATAATTTTTACAACAAAGTTACAAATCAAGCAGAAAAAAAATGAAAGAATTATAAAGATTTTAAACTGTATGAGATGCAGGGTGAGGTGGGGGGGGGGGGGGGGGGGGGGGTGAAGTTCATGATACGAGGGGCGGAAGTAGAGACTTTGGGAGGAAATTTACGTGATGTATTATTCATTTGTTTGTTACTACAGTGTATTAAACAGGTCAGAAAAGAAAGTTAAAATTAAACAGTTTTATAGGTTAAATTATGCATGTTTAATACCAGAGGGGGAGGGGCAGAGGGGTAAGCAGTTTTTTTTTGGGGGGGGGGGGGAGGCTTAGATTTTTGATTAAGTATTGTTGCAATAAACAAAATAACACAAAAATAAATAAATAAATAAAGTTTAAAAAAAATTAAAGTTAAAAAAAAATTAAAGTTTTAAAATTTTGCCTGAGGGGTTTTTGTTGGGACTTACAATCGGGATTTTATGGTATACAGGTAAGCCAAATACCAGTAACTGTTAGGTCAAACACCGAATAGTCGGCTAAAGATGAAAATAAGGAATTTTGCTTAGTTAGTAGCAGATTGGCCGGTAGGTTATTTTTTTAGTAGCCAGTTACTAGCTAAACATATATAGAATTGCACGTAGGGGAAGGCCTCTGTAGTATTCCACTTTCAGATGATAAAGAGTTGCCCCCAAAGCAAGGCAAAGTTGCTAATCGGCCTAAAAAATGAAGTACTGCTTTATAATGTATATATTTATCAAGATATATGGATGAAAAAACACTTTGAAACAGGGTTGCCAGCTTTTAGCCAGGCCAAAAAAAGCCGGTCGGCTTTTTTTGGTTTTAACCACTTAAAAAAAGCTGGTTTTTATTTTTTTAAAGTTTACAGTTAATTCGTTTTAAATTTGGATCAATTAATATTTAATACACGTTTAAAATATTTTCTACTAAAAGAAGTTATGGATTTCTATTACATTTTGTCAAATAAATAAGTCTTTATAACTTCTAGAAGGCAACTGTGAAGGCATTATGTCTGAAAAAAAACAAAAAACAAATTGTAAACATTGAAAAGAATATAAGTTAGGCTCCAAACTGGTGTTTTGAAATCTATATTACACATCTCCACATATACTACACATTTTAAAGATTATAGTTAATTAATGACAAAATGTAGCACATCAAAATGGAAATATTCTTATGTGTCCATATGGAGAGATTATGTTATAATATGTTAAAAGAGAAATTAGAAAGGATGTAATATTTGATGAGTGGGGTACATAAGTGTAAAAAATAGAGCATTTAAACAAGAAAAAAAAATCTCTAAATAAAATTTTGAAAAGTTTGTTGCTAAGCATATTCATGTTTTTAATAGTGAGATATGGTGTTTTTATTAATATGACGGTATATAATTAATTTTAAATGTTTACTGGAAATAAAATAAGACTTGTATATTAATAGCTCTTAAAATTAAGTAATAAAACATGTAACTAAGTAACCATTGTCCTCTTTTAATTTATAAAGCAGTAAAAATGAAAAAATTGGCAGTTGGTATGGCCCTTTTAAAATTTAGCAGACATATTTGCAATTCTGACTACAAATCACTAGCAAAACCATCTAAGTTTTATTCCAGTATTAATGTCCTCATTATTGAGAAATTGGGTTACTTATTGAACTCTAAATCAATTAAATGTCATTAAAACTAATTAAAAACACTTTAAAATGTGCAGTTTATGTTTATAATTACAATGCTTCATTGTATAAAAGACAATTACGGCCAAAAAAGGCCCAAAAAGCCAATTAAAACCAATAAAAGCCACCGGCCTGGCTTTTTTACAACCCTGCTTTGAAATATTGTTTATTTGGATGTAAATCCAGAACTCGAGTAACATGTACAAATGTAAAATCTAAGAATCATAAAGAATAATTGCTATGAGAATTTTCATTCAAAATAAAGGTTATTCATGTAAACATTTTCATTCAAAATAAAGGTTATTCATGTAAACATCTATAATTATAAAAATATTAAATAAATTCCATTCATATTTCTTTAATTAATATTAGAATTTCATTTAAATATATAATAAAATTACAATATATACATTAAATTATTTTATATGCATTTTATCAATTGAGAAAAGTATGCTATTTTGTCTAATTGAAAACTCAGGTACGCATATGTGTACCTAAAATTATTGTCCACTTAATAAATATAAAAATATAAATTTTTTAGAATCTATGATATCAAAATAGCTAAATAAAATATTTATTTTTTATAGTCTTACAAACTTCAGGGGCGAAGAGGATATACTGTTTATTTTTCAGGGAAGAGACTATAGATGCAACGATTATTTGGCTACGGCCGAATAATCGGCCTGTCTGCTGAATATTCGGCTTCGGCCGAATATCAAGTCCATTATTCGGCCTTGTATTGTATATATTGTAATTAACTTGCCTAATATTGTAAAAATTGTTTTTATATTTACACAGTAAAACTTTTTAATTTGACAATTTATATTCATTATGTATAATGAAAATTTTATTTGAAATTAACAAACACTTTCTTTTTCTCTAACTTTCATACCCTGAATGGGTTTTATTTACCCATTTTTATATAAGGGGGTCATTTAGGAATCATGTTAAAACTTTTATCCTGTATTTATAAGTACAAAAAGTATCTGTAATAAGCTAACGTAATCTGTTAAATTTAAAATTAATCTATTGAAAATTTCCTAATAGAGCCATACTAAGTAAATTCTATTTTTTAAAAGCATAATGGGAAGTTTAATATTTATCCCTTGTTACATTAAAAAATCTTTCTTTCAATGATATTTTTAAGTAAACCTATAAAGAACATAAACATATACTACTATAGATTAGATATAGGTGTATTGTACGTATAACAAAAATATTTAAGTCGTATATGCTACTTTTTTTTTGGAGTAAAATGCACTCAAGGCTGTTCTCAAATCCAAAAGGGCAAATTTCTGACATAAGTTTTAATTTATTTTTGTTCGAAAATGCATGAAACTAGCTGGTGTTGTTGTTCAGAAACTATGTCATCGAGCTGTTTTTTCCAATTTTTTTGCAAACGCAATAGATCTTTCAGAAAATAATGTCAAAGTGGACGTTTTGAACCGAGTTTCCGCACAAACGGAGAATAAGCACTCAAGAGCAGGCGAAAAACGTGTTTATCACATGATCAAAAACACTTATAACTCAATAGGTAATGGATGGATCAAAAAAATGGAAAAATAGTTCAATTCCAAATCGCTTCCCTGGCCAGGTTTTCCAATTTTATATCTTTCCGTTGAAAAATGAATTTGTAAATGTGTCAAAACGTTTTGCGCTTGTTGAACAGAGCAGTTAAGAACAGCCTTAAAAGTTAAATATAATTTAAGTAATTTTTTCAAGTATATTACTATTTCTTATTAAATAATGAAAGAATGTAAGTACTAAATTCTTTTAATTAGTATGTATGTATGTTTTACATCACTATTTAATTTAGATTTTCTTTCATCTGAAACTTGAAATTTATATTGCCTAGTAGAGATGCAACGATTATTCGGCCATAGTCGAATAATCGGCCCATTTGGCCTATCTGCCGAATATAAAGTCCATTATTCGGCCTTGGCCGAATAATACTGTGAGAAGTGTCTTTATATTTACACAGTAAAACTTTTTAATATGACAATTTATTTTGATATGTATAATCAAAATTTTATTTGAAATTAACACATTTTCTCCCCTTTAACTTTTATACCTTGAATGGTCTTTATCTATTCATTTTGGTATAAGACAGTAATTTATCAATCATGTTAAAATTTTTATGCTGTATCAACAAGTACAGAATGTATCTGTAATAAGCTAACGTAATCTATTAAATTTAAAGTTAATCTATTCAAAATTTTCCTAATAGAGCAATACAAGAAAATTCTATTTTTAAAAGTCTAATGGGAAATTTAATGTTTATCCCTTGTTACATAAAAAAATCTTTCTTAATGATATCTTTAATTAGACCTATAAACAGACTTAGATAAAATGTAAAACTGTCTGCGAACTCAAATAATTTCTTTAAAATTTTCTGCAAAAAAACGCCGCGCTCCTCCCGAGTCCTATATTGCCGCCAACAGCAAAAATGAAAAGTTATATACAAGCACATAAATATTCGCTAAAATTTCCAACCAAATAAACTTTATTTAAAAAGAGATCAACATTTAATATTTATTTTTTAACACAAAATTTATTTTTAATCTGTTAAATTTATCTGAAAAGCCTAACATAATCTGCAGCACCCGCGTCGGTGCTGCACTGTTTCTGCTACCGACCCTGGCAGGAGGGGAAAAAAAAGGAATTGTACCCGCTGTTCCGGCATAAACACCGCACTTACAATATTTTTAAGTTTTTAACTCGTATGAGCTGCGGCACTTCTTCCAAAAAATACTGTACTATGGTACATGGCAAATACTTTCTAGCAAACTTTTTTTTTTCTCTCCAGTTGAAAAATAGTCTACAGACCTTGTCAATAGTCTGCAACGTGCTTTACACCGATTCCCCGCCTGGGGTCTTGTTAATTTATTTCTTTAAATAAAGAAACTTGTAAAAAAAACCCCATCAAAACTGTCTGCAAACTTTGAAAATTTTCTGCGAATGGCGTTCGCCTACATTATCTGGCTCTGCCTATAAAGAACATAAATATTTAAGTTGTATATGCTGCAATAATTTTTTTCTTTTTTCAGTAAAATGTGCTTAAAAGTTAAATATAATTTAAGTAATTTTTTTTTAAGTGTGTTACTAATTCTTATTAAATAATAAAAGAATTGCAAGTACTAAATTTTTTTAATTGGTATGTATGTTTTACATCACTATTTTCTTTTATCTGAAACTTGAAATTTATGTTTAGTACTTTTAAAATTTTGTGATTATTTTAAAATGTAACAGCAACAACATATATAATATCAATTATAACAATACCGTACCTAAGATACTACATAGTCAATATTTTTGAAATTTATTTTCCTTCCACTAAATCTGAAAACATTCACTAAACACTTCTAATTGTGAGCTTCATAAAGTCTACTCCACCATTTTAGAGGATATTCCTTTCTATCAGTAATTTTTCTTAAGATATTAAGATTTCTTATTTTTTATTTTCTATTACCTGAAAGTTGAAATTTATGTTTTCTAGTACTTTTATAAAATCGTCATTATTTTAAAATGTAACAACAACATACATAATATCTACTAAAATATAACTATATTACAGTAACTGATGAGGAACTTTAGTTAAATTTTTTTGGGGGGAAGGGAATTGTATTTTTGGTACAATTTTAGGCTGAACATAGCTGAATATTTTTCCAGAATAAAATAATGCTTTAAATAATTAAATTTGCACATAAATAATTTTTAAAAAAGAAAATAATAGATTTCAATTGTGAAGTATAGAAGAATTGTACATATAGTGCATACGATATTTTGTTTTTAGACAAAAATGAGTTCATTATTCGGCGGCCGAACAAGCGGAATATTTGGCCATAACTAGACCGATTAATTGGTATTCGGTTATTCGGCCAAACCATTATTCATTGAATCACTAGAAGAGACTAATTAAAAATATAAATAAATATAATTTTTCAGGGAAGAAACTAATTAAAAAAATATATAAATAAATAAAATACAATTTATTTAAATGGTGGCAACTCAGAAATAATAACTTTTCCACTCTTTTTGCTTTAGCAAGGAAGTTTTTAAATGCATCAAAGATCAACATCTCAAGAGGGCAATCATTTTCAGAGGTTGTAAACATGCAGGTTGTTCCTAAAATCTTGCAACAAAGTTTCAAGTCAGGTAATGTGGTGAAGACAAATAGTTTTTGAACATGATACAACATAATACATTTACTATATCAAAAACACAATAAATTCAATCAAAAATACTGGGTGTGTAACAGCAAGTCGAAACTGAATTTTCTTTCACAACTTTATCAATAATGGAAATATTTTAGCGAGATTTGTATAATTAATTTTGCTTGTATAAAATGTGATGATATCATTAAAAAGGACAAAATTATGGCCAGTGACACAGTATAAGTACTGTAAACTGCATCCTGAATAAGGAACTCAGTGCAGTTTAGTTTTGAATATTGACAATTTCCAGTACTTCTAGTCATATCATATTTCATAAAAATCAAAGTAAATCTGTTGAAAATATAGTTACGATATCTTCATTATTGTTAAACTAACAATCGAAAATCCAAGTTTGGGTACTTTTCGTAGTGTTGACTCTAGAAAAAAAGGTCCGCCGGGCGGGTATTTTTCAAAAAGGGAACACTATTCTAAAAAAAGGGTATTTTTCAAAAAGGGAACACTATTCTAAAAAAAGGGTATTTTTCAAAAAGGGAACACTATTCTAAAAAAGGGTACCCTTATTTCAAAAAGAGAAAACTATTCTAAAAAAGGGCACATTTTATTCAAAAAGGACACACCTGTACCTTGTTCACAAAAAATATTTTGAACTGGTTCGTTTAGAGTCTCTAAAATTTGTGATATTTTCTCTGCATCAATTGAATTGCCACGGGGTGCATAGGAAATGTTAAAAAGAGTAGCCGGGCGCATCCGAAGGGTTTAATAGAGCCGCCGGGCACTGCACCCTGCTAAAGCAGCTTAGAGTCAACACTATTTCGGTTAGCCGGGCACCAGTGTTATACAGTCAACTCTGTGAAATCCGCCGATGTATAATCCACCAATGTCTATTATCCGCACTGCATGTTGGAATGTAAACAATGAAAATATCATTAACAGTTAAACTCTTAGATAAAAATTAATTTTGTAATTTTTTCATAATTTATCAATTTTCCAATGAATAAATATTAAAATATAAATTGGGTTGAATTGAAATTTTCCAGGGCAACAAAATTTCATCTCAGAGCAAAAAGTAATGAGTGTTCATAGACTACAGAAAAAAAATTATTGACTACAAAGCAAAACTGAAATTACCATTATGTTGGGTCAATGTTTAAAAAAATGAATACAATCAGTAAAATAATGATGCATTATGTTTTTCTTTTACATTGTAATTGTAATTTGTGTGCAGTTGTTTCTAATTTATTGCCAGACTCTAAAAAATAAAGGGTAAACAAATGGATGATCTATAATCCGCAAAAATGTGTTATCTGCAAAACCCTCGGTCCCTAAGTGTGCGGATTTCACAGAGTTGACTGTATATGCATACATATATATACACATATATTTACATATATATATATATATACTTTGTATGTATCTATATATGTGTGTGTATGAACATATATATATATGTAAATATATGTGCATATACCGGGTGTCCCAAAAATGACTGATGGATTTTAAAATTCAATAATTTGCAAACGGTGACAGATATTAAAAAAATTCTTGCAGGAGGGTTATGTATGATGTCAGGAGTTTTTTTACTGTGATTCTTGATTTTAGTTTGGATTTCAAACAATAGATGGCGCTGACAGCCATTGACGCTCAGTCGAGGCCGAAACTGACGTCAGTCAACAGTGATGCGAAAGAAGGAGATTAAGGCTATGGAGTGGGTCTCATTCGCCAGTACAATCTTGCGCTTAGGGCCCGATTCTGAACTCATTCGATATGATTTCAATGGAGTGCGTTGTTGCCATGGAAACAACAAATTCTTCGATAGTGGAAATACAGCGTTAAGAACTGGGCATGGATTTAAGAAGTAGTATTCGAGTTTGCAGGCGATTTTACATTGATGAAGTTTTATTTTCCCGGATTAAATTACATTTATGGTCCGATTTAAAGAATATTTTATGCATCGTATTTTAAAACTAGGTGAAGAGATTTAGTATTTTTTGTTGTTGTTAAAAATTTTATAACTTTTGTTACATTCTAATAAATTTTAGTTCTTTTAAGAGGTCTCAGGACAGGACTCTTAAAATTGGAAAAAATGGAAAAGAAAAGATCATTTTCAACATTAAATATTCTAAAATGCATATGATTTAAAAACACAAATGTAATTGGAACGTAAGATATATAAGTATGTTCTTTCCTTTCATGTATTTTAAAAAAAATTCAAGTTGCAGAATTAGTATTTATAGGGTGCTCCAAACTGTCAGATATTTGTCGAGCAGAAAATTTGTTTGACAGCTTACGCACAGGATTACAAAATAAATTTTGTCGCTAAAATTACTTTTTTTGTGCCTAATTATACTTTAGATTACAATAATTACCCTGGAACCTAAATAAATTCGTATTTAAAGTATTTTTATATTTTTAATACAAATTTGTATTTAGCTAATACAAAATTTTGAAAATTTCAACAGTATAATCACCTAAAAAAATATTTTTTTGAACAATAAAAAGGAAATTTTAGGTTCAGTTTATACAGACTGAAACATATTTTTTTTTAAATTCATGAAAAAATATTCATAAGTTTTTGAGATATCCTGCGCGTTATGTCCAAAAACGTCATTTGGAGAAAAAAATAGTTAAAATCTTCGGAAATGCCGCTTCAGCTATTGTGCGGGTATAATTCTAAAAATCCCTGCCGGCTTGACCTACAGGCGGAGGTAGATTTCGAAGTTAAGTATACCAATTTCACCAAAAAAAACTAAATCATGATTAGAGATAAACCCACTTTAACAATTTTATCTGGTCGCTTTTGGCGAGTTTTTATTTCATTTTTATATAATAGCTGATTTTATCAGAATCATGTTAAGGCTGTATTAAAAAAAATACTTTTCCATGCTCAACAACTCGAAATTTTCTGGCACATTTTCAGATTCATTTTTAATAGAAAAAATATTAATCTTGCTGACGTGAATTTTGAAGAGATTTATAAGCGACCTGTGTTTTTATTTTTTGTTCAATTAATTAAAACTTGATTTATAAACAATTATTTTCTCAGTAGGACAATATTTTTCGTTTCTAACGCAATTGCTTCGGGAAATTCTGTTCAAAATGCCTACTTTGACATCATTTTTTGAATTATATTCTGCCTCTATCAAAAAATCGATCATTACGGTACATTATATAGTTTCTGAATAAGAGAATCTACCAATTGGATGCGTCTGAGAGCAAAAATGAATTTAAAAATGAGTAAGAAAATAAGCAGTTTGAATTTGAATACACCCTTAATAAGATGATTTTTTTCTTCAACAACTATGTATTTTAAATTTGTTTTTGCTGTAAGAATTGGTCCTATCAAAAACTTGTCTGTATAAACGTTGCAGACAATATTAAGAAGATATATGATAAAATCATGAGGATTTTATATCTTGTGAATTGACGGATTTATGAATTTTTTTTCTTCTTCAACCCCCTTTTTTTGTTTTCGTTTTTAATTTTTATTTTGCTGTACGAATTAGTCCTATCAAAAACTTGTGAATATAAAAGTTGTAGATAATATAAAGGAAATTTATAATAAAATTAATTGGATTTGATATCTGGAGAATTGACGAAGTTATGAATTTTTTTCTCCCAAAAACTATTTTTTGCGCCCCTTGAGACCATTTTTAATTTTATCAAAAATCTATGATACATAAATTTTTTGCCCTATTTTTAGAAGTAATAAAAACTTTAAACTGATTTGATATGTACAAAAATTAAGAAGTTATGGGGTTTTTTTTTTTCGGTTTTCATAAAGCCCCTTCCTATTTTCATCCCCTTGGTCCTACAGATAGATAGATAGATAGATAGATAGATAAAGTTTTTTACTAGGGTGGTTTTGGGTTCTAGGGATCATGATCGGTGTAGATCTGCAAAAATGTTTCAGAAATTCCAACATAGGGAGAATATAATAGGTAGTATTTCATACGAAATCTACCTATAAACCATAACTTCCGTTCTAATCGGAATTTCAAGGATATAATTATATCAAAATGTTCAGAAAAGATAGTAGTTTAACATCTAAAAAAACTAAAATTTCGAAATTTTGAAGCTTTAAGAGTCCCGAGACCCCTTAAGGAAGTTCGTCAGTAGGTTTTATGAATTTTGGATAATAATCGTGAAAATGGTTAATAGTATATTGTTGTTCAAAATAACTCTTAAAAAACAAATATTAGAAGTTACCTTGTTTAAACCTTTTGAATAGGGTATTATATAATACTGATACAACAATCAAAGTATTGATTTAATACAGCAATCTAATGATTGATTTAACACAACAATCTAAGGATTGATTTAATACAACAATCTAAGGATTGATTTAATATAACAATCTAAGGATTGGTTTAATACAACAATGAAATCGCTAATGTTAAGTACCTACCCCCCCCCCCCCCCCTCCAAAAAAATGTCCTTCTGATTTTCAGTGGAATTTTTTTCCGTTTATTATGAATGATAATTCAAACACTAAACACGTATAATTATAGAATATTCTTCATTAAATAAAATTATTATTCTAATATTTAAAATTCTCTCTCACCCCCCCCCCCCCCCTTGGGCCACTACTACCACATTTCCCTGAAAAACTGTAAACAGAACCCTTTTGCAAAAAACATTGTTAAACAACCCACCCTCTCCCTACATTCTAATCGCATGACATGACATGCTAGCTGGCTAGAGCAGCAAAGAATGTCGTTTTCTGTGCATGATATGGATTATGCCATTTACACTTGTTCTTTCGTTAACACTCCAAAAACCGCCAGATTAAAAATCTTGGTCGTCGAGTAAAAAATATTGGTTGCAAGTGGCGAAGTTTTAAAATTACAGTTGTATTCCAACAAAAAGTGCTTCTATAAATTCGGTCTTAATTTATATAAAGATAAAAATTTGTTTGTGGCCTTCAATAATTTATCTACTACTAAGTTTTAGACTCTTGTCAAGTTTAATTTGAACTTAGTTTATCACATTAGATATCATTGATATCTTTATTATTAAAAAATATATGCATATTAGTATTTGTGTGTAGAAAGAGTTGCCAAACCGTAAAAATTCTAACTCCAAGAATTATTTTAACACATTTTTACAATTTAAATAGTAGATAAAAATAAAAAATATTTACTAGTTTTATTTTATCAAACATCAAAATGAAGCTAATAATACAATATTTTAATATCAAACTGTCAAACGAAATTTTTAATTAACTAGCATTCATTTTATTTTTTTAATTTTAATGCAACGATATAATACCCCTATTCAAAAGGGTTAAACAAGGTAAATTCTAATATTTTTTTTAAGCAGTTATTTTGAACAACCATTTTCACGATTATTATCCAACATTCATAAAAACCTACTGAAAAACTTCTTTAAAAGATCTGAAGTTTATTAGAATGTAATAAAAGTTATGAAATTTTTAACAACAAAAAATTCTAAATCTCTTCACCTAGTTTTAAAATACGATGCATAAAATATTCTTTTAATCAGACCATAAAAAGTAATTTAATCTGGGAAAATAAAATTTCATCAATGTAAAATCACCTGCAAACTCGAATACTACTTCTTAAATTCATGCCCAGTTCTTAACGCCGTATTCCACTATCGAAGAATTTGTTGCTTCCATGGCAACAACGCACTCCATTGAAATCATATCGAATGAGTTCAGAATCGGGCCCTAAGAGCAAGATTGTCCTGGCGAATGAGAACCACTCCATAGCCTTAATCTCTTTCCTTCGCATCAATGCGGAGTGACGTCAGTTTAGGCCTCGACTGACAACGCCATCTATTGTTTGAAATTCAAACTAAAATTAAGAATCACAGTAAAAAAACTCCTGACATCATACATAACCCTCCTGCAAGAATTTTTTAAATATCTGTCACCGTTTGCAAGTTATTGAATTTTAAAATCCATCAGTCATTTTTGGGACACCCGGTATATGTATATTAGGGTGGAACTTAAGTATAGGGTAAAAAAAAAACTTTTTTGTTTTAATGTGTAATAGTGAAAACTTTTTTCCTTTTTGGATGTCTAAACTTTTGGCTGAAAAGTTTTTTTTAAATTAATTTGTTTTCCGGTTCCTCAAGGACGTCAAAGTTTTAAAATTTCAGTATAAAGTAACAGCGTAGCTGTTAGCTAATATCTGCTTATAATAAGCAAATACTACCCAGAAGTCACCTTAAGGTGATGGCAAAATGTCGACTCCCACCCTACTTACCTCCCATTGTTATGGATTAAGTCAATTGGATATTCAACCTACTGGCTTCTTAGGCAAACTTTGTCATTACATTGCGGGAAATCAACTTTCCCAAGATAAAGCCATTTCTTGCTTAATATCTAAAGACGGTTGACGCAGCTCTCGGGACAATTTTGACAAATGTTTCCTCTGTTTGAGTATGACAAGGAAAACCTAAAATTCAGGTGTATCCCCTGTTTGTACTTTTTTTCAAAGATCTTCATCCAATCAGTCCGTCAAAGCAGGATCCATGTTTTTACAGTCTATAATTTCAATATGTTCGTATATTTTCAAGTTGCTTTCCTACTGGTCCAGAAAATCCTTTAGTAACCGTAGTTTTTACAGCAAGATGTTGAAATACACATTTTAAAAAAGCTCATTTGCATGTAATAAGCAAATTATCCATTGCAAAGTTTTTAGAGTCTTGCTTCTGATGTTTTGACAACTCCAGATTTTCGTGCTGCATTGACGGCATTTCTGTTTCACCCAATAAATTTCAAACTTGAAATGTCTTTATTATTATTTTGAAAATACACCAAAATGGCAGTGGCTATATTAATATAAAAAGAAGATGTCAATGAAATATGACCAATATATTTTGATCCTGGTTTTTGAACTAAGACCATGTGTTCTTTTTAAATTCTTAATTATCGTTCCCATCATATTCACGGGCTGTGACTTTTATTCAGATTATTCAGATTTGTTTGATTCACACCAGTTATATAGAATAGTGTAATTGGCTTTATTATAGTATCATTTTACCTGTCATTAAATAAGGTGAATATTCTTTTTCAAAAAAGTTGTGGCAATAAGTAATTTGAATTTTTAAAACGTAATTTAATGCGACCGTTAAGGGGTTAGTGATTCTTAGTTGTACTTTTTTCCCTTTGCTTCAATTATCATAGTATTATCCTTCCTGTCATCAAAATGCAAACCTTCTAAAATTAACTCATTTCGTTTTTCTTGTTCTTTCAAATTCTTCCTTTTCTTTTATCTTTGTCGTCTTCAAGTTCTTCTTTCAGTTACCTTTTCTTTATTATCATCAGAAATACCCATATCTTCTAGGGTGCCATTTGTAATAATATTTGCAGTTCTGTCTAATACTCCGGTTCTTTCACCTTGTTGATTATCAAATTCAGGTTTAGAAGAACAGCCGATTGAACTATTTCCTTCCGAACTATTTTCTTTACTTGACGATCATTCAATCAAAACATCCCTTTTTTGTTTTAAAATAACCCTTTTTTTCCTTGATATTTCCTTTTCCAGTCTATTGATCCTATTGCCATCATCCCATCTCTCTTTGGTCTTTTAGAAAGTGACTTTTGTGTCCTGATATACAATAATATTTAATGCATTTACAGAAAGAACAGTTTTTTGCACGATTACCTAACATTTTGCAATTTTATGCTGGATGTGGGATTATTCTTTCCAATCTTAATATTTTTCTTCAAATTTCGACATTCTCACGATAGTCTTATAATTTTTTTATGATGTGTGTATCAGAAACAGTTGGAATAGAAGATCTTAGCAATACACTTTCAATTGTATCAGCAACAGCTTTAGATATTTCAGAAACAGTGTGTTCCAGTTTCCAGATGGTTGATTTTAAGTTAAATTGAACCCATAAATAATGTTTCATAACATCTTCATATGTTCACAAAAGATGATAGTCTAATGTTAATTGTTTTGGTTTGCAAAATAGAAGACACTTCAACAATTTTCTAGATTTAGGTATGTTAGCAGACATTGTCACATTTGACACCGACTGTTTAGTGAAAAATAATCGAAGAAACTGTTAACACATGCTAAATCGGACTAACTTGTTATGAAGTCGCAGCCAAATAAATCAGAGACAATAAAAGCCAACGCCCGCTATGCTGGCTTCTACTGAAGTCAAATAAAGTGTGGCCATCTTTTCCATGGCACTAAAACTAAATTATTCTCTTTATTACAAGACATTAACGCTTCATTAACTTAATTTTGCAAAATATAAATTTAACAATAAGCTTAAAACACTCTTCATGCAATTATTGGCTTTTATTATTTTTTTATGGAAAATCAGGTGCTTTGAGGAACCGGAAAATATCCTTTTAAAATTAAAAGAAAAATATTTTCTTTTTATGGAGTTAAAAAGGAAAAAAATAATCACTATTAGAATATCAAATTCGAAACTTTGTTTTTTAGTTCCACCCTAATGTATATATTAGGGATTGACCGAATACCGAATAGTTGATTCGGTATTCGGTGGTTCGGCATGTAAATCGAATATTCGGCTTCGGCCGAATAATTGCAGATAAGTATTTTCTTAGAAATAGAAGAATTCTCTTTTACTTAGCAGTAGAATAGGCTAAACAATGAGTTTCAATATTATGTGCATAAGTTCAGAGTTCAGCTGCACTACAAAAAACAAGTCAAAGGCCATTTTTAATTTAAAAACAACTTTTTCCTTCCTAAAATAGTTTACATAGGTGTGAAATCAAAACAATTGTCTACAACAGAGAAAAAAAAAAAAGTAAGGAAGATGCAGATATTTCCCTTATCATTTAATTTTATTTACTTCTACCTTTTTTTTTTTCTTTTAATTTAAATTTATTTAATGTGTATTTTCTTTAATATACACATCAAGTAAGTATATCAGAGTTCATGCCTGTAGATCTAAGGTGTATATTAAAGAAAATAAACACACCAAATAAGTATGCCCCTATGTCTATCCTATAGCTTTTATAACCATTATATCAAAATCGCTCAAATTTCTTATCTTCATCACCACAATGTTAAAATATTAATCAAAATATAAATATTCTATCAATAATTTGACAGAAAATAGTTAAATGTACAAATTGATATGATACTTTTCCTATTCAATATGTTTATAATTAGACTTAAGACAATCAGTAAATCTGCTTAATGACAACATTGTTTCTGTTTTGTTTATTTGAATGAACTTTTGTTTTGCTGACAATCCTTATCCTTAATTATACCCTGTATAGTTTAATACTTTCATACGTTATTTTTGGGTATTGACTAGTGATAAAATAATAAAAAATAAGTGATGGGTTAATGAATTTGTGAGTGGAAAGAAGTCATTAAATTTTTTTGTGTAATTAGATTTAATAATAAAAATGTAACTGAATTAAATTATTGAGAATTTAATTTCAAAATAGCTTATTAAAAAAGCTAATATATGCAAACATGCATGGCCACCCCCATGGCCATAACTGGTACATATATCAAATTTCATGCACCAGTTTTGACCACCCCCCATTAAACTGTTAAAATAATTAAATTAAATGTAAAATTGCAGTAGAGAGAAAGCTTACCTCATAAAACCTAATAGCAATTTGTTTCAGAACAAATAGAACCCAATAAGTGCCTAATGTTGAAAGATTCTGAAAACTTGTCAGCTAAGCAAAAATCTTAATACATGTAAGCACACACTACAGTTTCACACATTTATTTTTTTTGCAAGTCATATTTTATCACAAAATAAACAAATGATATTGTAAATGATAAAAGAGAGCTTGCTTAAAATGCAAGAATGCCTATTATTTATTAGCATTAATTCACAGGCTAAATATTGGACAAATTGACCCAATGTGGCCAAAACTGGTACAGTGGCCAAAACTGGTGCATCTACCCTATAACAAAAATTAAGAATTTAAATGCAGAATTACTAAATTATACCATAAACAACAATTTCTTTTTATATTGAATTTATAAATAAAATATAAATATTCTGTTGAAACAGCACCAACTGTCAATTAATCACAATTAAAATAATAAAACTTTATATTAATCGCCATAAAATCACTTGTCCCCTTACGGGCACATGTTTAGAATAGCTGATGACAGGCTGTTATATTTTCCAGCTCGAAATGAAACCTGTGAATTGCTTTGATTTTAATCTGATTTATTTAAAGTTTTATTCTTTTAATAATAGATATTATTAGCTTTACAAGTTTAATAAGATAGGATGTACTAAATAGACAATACGAGCAATGAGAAATGTTTTAATGCACATTTCATCAATATTATAAAAAATGTTAAAAGATCATTATGAAGTTGAAAAAATGAAAATACACGAAATTCATTAAAGTCGCGTTCATATATTGCATGTACAAGAATATCGTGGAAATAAAAAGGAAAAGAAATCCCTCAATGGATGCAGCAATCTTGTCGTATTGGGAATGTAAGAAAAAGACCAGATTACTACAGCAGCAACTATCTGTAATTTTCAATAAAATTTACAGTATATTATTGAAAAAAGAAAAAAATCTTGGATACCTACTTATTTACAATCATTATTTTTCTTAATTATTATTCTTTGATGAGGAGAAAATGCATGTGATGTCAGTTGGAACTATCTATTTTACTTAACTGTGCATCACCAGCATTTTTTTCAAAGCTTAATTATCATGATGTCCAGTGTCGTAGGAACTTTGTACAAACAGGGGGAGCCGGGGCATATTGCGGAAAGCTAGTGGCGCGGATCATTTCATTCATTTTGGAAGGTTCCTTCATAGAGTTGTATGTTTCACAAACAGGAGTATTAAATAGAAGCATATCAAAAGATCACCAACTCTTTAATCCAGTTAAAATAATTTTTAATAGATATTATACTTGATACATAGAAAATTAATTTATGTGCAATCCCGAATACAATATTCAAATTTAAGGCTTCCCCCACTTCCATTTCCCAAAAATTAAAGTGCTTTCTGTTTTGCTTACAAATTCTTTACAAATCTCTTCCAAATAAATTTTAAAGGCCTCTTTATAAATGTTATCGGTGCAGGTAATTTGCAGTACACCTATATAAGACCCCCTTTTTTCTGGAAATCAGGAGGGTTGTAAACAATGAGAAAAAGGGTGAAGGCACAAACAAGTGTGCTCACCATCCCCTCTCTCTCTTCTCTTTGTTGTTTATTGTGCGAATTTCCTAGAAAAAGTATACTCTTTTTTTTAATTCAGCAATGTATCGTAAACAGATGTGGTGCGAGAATTTCTCCCAGGGAGCTGAGCCCATCTGAAATATTCCAGGGGGAGCCACAGTTCCCCCGGTTCCTACGCCCTTGATGATGTCACAGTTTACTGACATAGTTGTTATTTTAAGCAATGCAAGAACTAACAAGTCAGTAAAATATCATTAAAAATACAGAAAAACAAATTAAAAATTACTTGATGACGTGACTAACATGTAATAATGCATCTGATGTCAAGTGATGAATATGACTCACAATCACGTATTTTTGGCATTACATCTTATAGTTTGGCACAAGTCTTTTTAATGGAAACTATCAATGTGATAATAGAGAAGGTATGCTTAGAATGTATATTTGGTACACTTACATGGGAAGTTCTAATACATGACTTTTAAGTGTAAAAAAGTGTAAAAACATACCGATTGTCATAAGTTCAAAGCACTAAATTTCACAGACAATGAATCTATATTAAATGTAAACAAAATGGAAAGTAAAAAAACATTTTTCAAATGAGAAATAAATGATCTGTGATTTCAGATTTGTAAGATAAGCAGAAATTACAGTTAAAATGTATTTCAAGTAAAATTAAATATGAAGTGAATCGGAACAATAATTAAATACCGAGTTAATAGTTTAATAATGAAGGATAGTTTTATTTTGTGATATTTTTACTACGCACTTGAGTTCACTTTGAATCCGAATTTAGGAATAATCAGTAACAAATTTTTTTATTATAATTACCGCCTACATGAAACTGCTTTAGAAGAAAAATATTAATAAGCATGAGCGGGGAAAAAACATACAGGACTATTAAAAATGATAAACCGATTTTAAAAAGTCATTTTCGAAACTACTGCACATATTACAATAGGTGATACATGAATTTAAAGAGAAATATACTAAGTTTTTTTCAGTTACAAATGTTCGATGTGTGACCCTTTTGTTACACGGCATACGAATAATCTGTAATAGAGTTCGTTCCAAACATTTTGTAGCATCACTCTGTCAATAGTTCCGAACACTTTGTTTTCGGCATTGGTGGTACATAAACAATGACTTTGACACTGTCAGAACTTAAAGAACGCATTTGTGCAGAATTCTAAACCATTGACAGAGTGATGCTACACAAAATGTTTGGGACGAACTGGATTACAGATTGGACGAATGCCATGTAACAAGAGGGTCACACATCGAACATTTGTAACTGAAAAAAACGTGGTATATTTCTCTATAAAGTCATGTATCACTTATTGTAATATGCGCAGTAGATTCGAAAATGATTTTTTTAACCCTTCTGTGGTCACGCACGCGTATACGCGGTCGCACTTTGGTACATGTAAGTGGTCATGAACGCATTTAGGCGGTCAGACTTTTGTACTTGTAGATGGTCACAAACGCGTATAGGCGGTCAAAATATTCTACTTGTAGATGGTTATGAACGCGTTTGTGCTTCCCCCCACTTCTCGAGACTGGGAGTTAAAGAAGGCGTTTATCAATCACTCCCCTTTTCCACGCACACAATAGGCGTTAGGCAGACTATTTGTCAACTGGATTACCGTATTTTAAGTCGAATGCCTTAGGGGATTTCGTTTTCTGTTAACGCTTAAGAATGGCATTGTATTTCGAACCATATACTAGGCAACTTTATAGCATATCATCGTTTACTTAATTTATTTTATTATTTCTGTCCATAAGATTCTAATTCATTACTATAATAATTATTATTTTATATCATTAGCCATATAATATTTATTTATTTTGCATGTTCATTATTTATTATGTAATATTTATTTATTTTGCTCTTTTAATGAATATACACGTTCTTTTCTTTCCTTTTTACTTCCAAATGTATGTCATTTTTTTCATTTAACTATAATACTAAATAACTAAACTGTTTTTTTTTTTTCTTTACTTACAGCACTTTTGTTGTGTAATAATAATAAAAATCTCAAATATCCAATTTAACATTACACTTCAAAAATAATATTTTTATTTATTATTGTTGCGCAAATTTTATTCAAATTCTAGCATAATTTAAAACTAGCACCGTGAAACCTGTCTATAATGACGCTGAATGGGCCAGAAAAAGCATCGATGTAGATAGGTTTTCAATTTCATTATAGGTAGATTGGTAAACGGAAAAAAGGTGACTGGAAAAAACGGGACCGGAAAAAACGTGACAAGGAAAAAAGGTGACCGGAAAAAACATGACAAGGAAGTGTTAAATATTGAATTTGGAAACAATGAACCTGGAAAAAAAAATTAAAGCAAATCGGATGTTTCTGTCAAGAGTTATCGCGTTACGTACATACAGACGTAAGTGCATACATACATACATACAGAACCTGCGTGCACAATAGCCCTTGGGCTTTGATATCCTGCGAGCAAAAAGCAGGATAATGAAAAAATTCCTCTAAAGAAAATGCCTCCTCTCTTCGTCTTTATTTTGTTCCCTTTACAAGCTGTGTATGTAATTTTTTCCCTCCCCCTCCGCCTTATAAAACATCTTTACTCATATATAAACTATCAATAGTGAATTGAAAGAATCAATAAATTGTATTTCCTTAATACCCCCCCCCCCCCCCCTCCGTAGATAGCACTAACTTGTCTTTTGTAGAAGTCATACTAAACTTCTCTTAATGAAATGTTAAAATTGTATTTTCTTGGACCAAATTTTAGAATTGTCAAACTCACCCATTAACTGTGCCCCCCCCCCCCCCTACGCTGTAAGAAACTGACAGTGGAAAAACTTTACTTTAGTTTTTAGCATTTATTTATCGACAAGTTCAATATTTAACACTTCCTTGTCACGTTTTTTCCGGTCTCGTTTTTTCCTTGTCCCGTTTTTTCCGCTCTTGTTTTTTCTGTCACGTTTTTTCCGGTCACCTTTTTTCCTAGATTCAATATTATTCCTAAGGAAGAATTTTTTAAAGATAGCTTGCTTGCATTTCAGTATTTTTAAACGATTTTCTTTGATTTGAGTAGCTGAGGTCGATCTGTACAAAGGACTTTTTACTCCTTCTATTTTATTTGCAAGGTTTTTAATGGGGATACTTTTACTTTCGAAACCGGTTCCGAAAGTAAAAGTATCCTAAATAAATTAAAAAAACTTTAAACAAAATCGAAAAAGAAAAAAACGGTCTTTCTATAGATCGATCTTAGGTAGCCAATGCAAAAGATTCGTTTAAAAAATGGAAATAAAAACGAGGTATCTTAAAAAAATTCTTCCACCAAATAAACATTAGCGAGCGGGTGCTTTCGCGTGAGTGAAGTAGCCTATTAATTGTTAGAAGTAGATCAAAAACTCCACGCAATTAAACATCATAGACGGCTTTATTAAGTCCAATTGCTCGCAGTAATCTGCAATGCTTTTTTAATATTTTAGAGCAAAAGTAAAGTAATTTTATTTTTCAATTTGAAACTTTTCCTCATATGAGACAAAGTTAATGATAATTCTACCGTGAAGGCTGTATTTCAAAATCTCTACAAACGTATCATAATGTTTTTTTTTTTTTTTTTCTGTTCTTATCTCGATTTTCCTTTTGTTTATATGGCAGTTTACATACAAAGAGATTTGCCATGAAAGAATTATTTCAATCAATAAAATGATGTTTACACAGTACTTCTCAGGTTGGGAGATATAACCTATCATCTCACCAATATGATTAAGCAAAGTAAAAAATAATAATTTTAAGATAGGTAATGCATTCATATGCATTAAAGACAGATAATCTTAACAAAAGTTACTCTTCCTTGTTTTTACTTGCATTAAAAAATAAATAAAGGTGTATTTTTACACATATTTATATGTGTGGTTTTCATTATATTCGACCTACTTATATTTTTGAATAACTGGATACTTGTACCGTGCATTAGTATATTTATAAGCAGTATATAGTCCCATTTTTAGCATTATTACAGCAAATACTTGGCTTAATATGAAAAAAGTTCTATTTGTATTTCTTTTGAAAGTTGAGGGGGGGGGGGGGAGAGAATCCAAAAACCATCCTTATGTTTATATCACTGGCTGTGTCCGCTTGGAAAATTAAACACATTGTGTATTATTTGTGCTTTCTTTATATAACGAGCCCCAATATAGCGACTCTTACATTAAAACTGCCATATTAAAAAGCCCTAAATCTTATTTATTCTCACAGTTGTGTTTCACAGAGAAGAACCAGAGGTGTAGCCAGAAAAATGCTTATGAGACTACACTTCCCTGAACGATATCTACAATTATCATTATTTTTTACCTAATCATTCTACTAAATACAACAGAGTTGACCAAATGTTCCAGTGTAATTAATTCCAATGATACTTTAAAAGTTTCTATGAGTTTTCTTTGAAGTAAGATTTGAAAGAGAGTAAATATCTCCCATTGTTATCTAATCCAAACTCTTGCAACCTCTGAATGACATCGAAATACTACCTGTAAGTGACGCTTTGAGCTTTGAGAAAACTATGATTGACAGCCCCACCCCTTCCCTTGTAAAGATGATTTCTAAAGAAAACAGTTCACAGGAACAGTAAAATTCCAAATAGTGGTAGCTTGCTACATATTTTTTTCATTGTCGCTTATTTAATAAAAGGATTATGAAACGTTTATGTTTTAAACTAGTTCTTTTAAAATTAGTATTAATCAATAATTATTAAATCATGAATATTGCACAATGAAACATAAAAGATTGTTGATATAAAAATAAAGTAGGGCATCATTAAAAAAAAAAATCTTTTCTGACATCACAGCAGAAATCTTAGAATAACTCCCCCCCCCCCTCCCCAACGGAAAATAAAAACTGATAGCCGAAGAGTTATCTTTATTGTAGCCTAAGAATTATTATTAAACTTATGGTTATTTTTAATAATAAAAACTTTATTGCACATTTTCTGTGTGTTATCAAATTCTGCACCATTCCGCAAGCGTGCTTATAGAAGAATTTAGTAATTTAGTTATTCTACCTAAATACTTTTAAATAATCACTTTTAATAGTCTACTTTTAAAAAAATCAAATTCGTGATATTTGATATGCGCATGTTACCTCCGATATCGTAAAATCAAGAAAATTTTTCTCCGATTAAGTCACACACTAATGACAATTTGTAATTCTAAATTATGAGGAATTTATTTATTTTACATTTTCCAACATAGTTGAAAAGGGTTTATGACTTCAGTTTGTCTGTCAGTGCTCTATCTTGCGCAAATATAATTCGATTTCCCTGAAATTTTGTGTGTTATTGACATTTACTATCGCACGATCACCATTGAAAATGAAATATGTAGCATGTACAGTTCACTTACAGGGGCATTCAAAAGTATGCCGTTAAATTACGACCAATGGGAAAAAATCGTTTCAAGTGCAGCACTAAAACATGCTTTCTGTATAATACGAAATGCAAAGAATTTATTATTCATTTCCAGAGTCGCACAAAAGAATTCCGTTACATAATGATCTACGCGGGAAAATCGTTTGCAGTATATTTTAATGTAGATACTCTATTTCAAATGAATTTAGGTAAAAAGGTCAACGGTGAAAAGGTCTTAGCAAAAAAAATCAGTGGTAAAAATAATAATTATTATATATACTTAGATGAACCTAAAATTCAGATCTATTAGTAATTAAAGTTACATATATTTTCAGTTATAGAAAACTAATTCTAAGCTTCAACTAAAGCCCGTACTAAGTCCGCATATCTATTATTGATATCAAAAAAGTATATTATACATAGCATTACACTTAAAGGACACTAATAAATAGGTGCTGTGTATTGAAAAAATATATTCTGCTGGAGACGACGGCTGTTCATTAGTAAGCCCCTAGAAAGGGCGGGGTGGTAAACAGAAAATACAATCTATAGATTCTCTCAATTTAGTACATGGATAGCTTATGTATAAGGCTATTAACTTTTATATATTTATGGGAACTTTGACCAAAGACAGCCTTTTGGTGAAGAGAAAGGGGGAGGACATGGAATTAAAAGAAACAAAATTTTACATACATTTAAAGGGGTCAAAACAAACAAAAGTACTTTTTTCAAAAGTGAAGGTTTTTCATTATCTTGATTTTTATAATGTAAGAGGGGAGCAGAGTTAAGAGCGGGGTGTACGTGTGTGTGTGTGGGGGGGGGGGGGGGGGTAACAATAAGTGGGAATCAAAATTTTGAAGTTTCAACAAAGAAAACAAAATTTAAGGAATGCACAGCAGAAATGAAAATATTTTCTCGAAAATAATTTAAATAATACTTAGGATCTAAATTTATTGAGTATGGCGTAGAGTCCTGCATCGGGTCGGGAAACCTTTCATTTTTTGTCAGGAGTTGGATTAACTTCTACAATTTTGCTGCAAATCGGGTTGATATCCATTGTTTCGGGTTCGGGTTAGGTTTTGTCTCTTGCGGGTCCAGTTCGGCTTGACCCGATTTTTCAAAGAATTTCTAAAATATTTTTTCTGGTGAAAAATCTGCATACAATAACAGTTTTTAAAGAAATGGAAAAATTGAATACACAAGGAAAATTGTAAAATCTAAATAATTTAGAAACTAGTTTTATTAAGCTTGTCTTAATACAATTTAACAGACATATTACAAAAATGGGATCTGTAGGTCGAAGGGAAAATTTATGATAGTCATAGACCGTTTATTCAGAGCTATATTTCAATTTACATTTGTGAATATACAATCTTCAGCTGTGTATCGACCTATCTTTAACTACATTGTCAAAGGACTATTTCATCTTATTCCTCTATCTAAGATAAGCAAACAATATTACGTCGTTCAAGCCATTAAATAAAACTGTCATACAAAATTTCCCACAATTGGACTATTATCGTTCTTCCTCTTAATCATTTGATTTTCCTCTAATATTTTACGCACACGCAAAAAAAAACTGGAAAGTAAAAACTTTTTTTTTCTTCACCATTTGAAAAATTAAGAAAGATATAATGAAAGTAATGTTTTATTAAATTTTGAACTCGAGTGTGAAAACCAAATTTCAAAATAAGACAGTTTTCTTTATAGATATTAAAATTATTTTAATTTCAGCAATCCACCCTTTAGTAAAAAATATTTTAAATATTCACAAAAGTGCCCTTTTTCAACCGTCCTTTTTTAGTGCACTGTTCTTAGGTTGTCTTGGAATTCCTCTGTTAATGATCAGTAAACACTACGCGCATTATTATTACTATTAATTTTTATGGGAAACAGACTGCAGTGCACATTAGCAATGTGTATCAATTATTACGGTTGGAATAATATACTACTATAAAAAAAAGTACTACAAGCAGATATCGACCTAGACCGTAATTAGAGTTTATTCGAATTATTTTATACATCCATGTAAACCAACAATAAAGGCCACACTCACTATTTCCAATAGTGAACAGGCCTCCATATCATATATCGATTTCATGGCAATGCAAGTAATATTTACAAAGGTCAGATGGAAAAGCAGTACTAGACTTTTTCCGCGATGGCACCCCAAGCTCACAATTAGCCTAAAATATTAAAGTGTAACTGTATACTGTATAAAAAGATACCAATGAACAGTACAAGTATAGAATTATTCAAAAATATCAATAGAATGGATGCAATTAAAGCAGTAGATATGATTAAGTGTAAATATATGGGAATACTATATATAAAAACAGGGAAGAATCATTATCTAAAAGATTCTTACAATAATGCAAATGAAAGCATTATTAAAACATGTATAATAATCACTTATAAACAAATTAAGTTAAATAATGCTATAATGCCTATTATGATTGATTTTGAAAATGTCGCCGATTGTGCGATGAAACGATCGTAAGTCTTAATAAAGATATTCTATCACTTTTTATAGCATTATTTAACTTAATTTGAAAGCATTATCTTTTTAAATTTATTGTTATTATTATTATTATTACTTTACTTTGTACAATCATGTTTGTTAAATGACAAATTAAATTATGGCAATCTATTTTTTTATAAATATATCTCATATAGACTAATACTAGATGATCAGAATTAATGCTAATACTATATGATAAGTATGATTAAAACAATCATAATGAAATGAATGTATTGAAACTGGAAAAAAAAAAGTTAAACTAGATTTTGATGATTGAACTTTTCATTTCGTTACCATGAGAATTAAACTAAGAAAACATTTATTTTAATGCATTAAACTACACTAATACTGTATAATGCACATTTATTTTAACGTATTTAAATATCCATTTTTAACTATAGATTACTTAGAGATCACAAATATATTTTACAATTAATGTTGATTTCTTTCCTGCTCATGCTGACTGATAATTGTTACATCATATAAATCCAACTTATTGCAATTGCTTCTAGGTCTATGACACTAAATTTGGGGGGCTCTGGGCGAATGCCCCGTACAAAAACTGCATAATCTTCCAAATTGATTTTTTTTTCTGACACATTCCTGAATTCAGTTTTGTTCATAAACACATGGAATTGGCAGGTACTCTTATTCAGAAACTATAAAGTCGAACAATTTTTTTCAATTTTCGATAAACATAGGACGGAAGTCTTTTAGAAAATGCTGTTAAAGTTGGCGTTTTGAAATAAAAATTCTGCACACGGAAGCCCGATAAAGGTTACAATGGGAAAACGCTTGTATTTCTCATTATTTATTTGTCGAAAAGTGAAAAAAAGAAAAAGTGAAAGAAAAAAAAACATTGGGTCTCAAATCATTTACATAGTCATACCTGCATTTGTCAAGCTTTTACATTTATATATTAATTCATTATTGTGTCAAAGTTTTTATTGTTAAACGAGCAATTTTTTTTTTCATCTAAATAATATTGACAAAAGTTAGCGGTAGGGCAGGCGGAAGAGCATTAATTAACCACCATATACAGGGCAGGGTCCGACTTAGGCAATGGGGGGGAAAGGTAAGAATCATTCTCCCCCCCCCTCTATCTATCTATAGATTTTTTTGTGAATAATGTGGAAGTAGCTAGTAATAAACTTCATACTATTGTATTATATGCATAAGTTTTATATCCGGCACTGCTTACATCTGTATACAGAGTATCACAAAAAGATAATCACAACTTTAAGAAAAAAATACTTGTAGGAAAATAGTAGAAAAAAAAAGATAGATTGTTTGATACAAGTATTTCTTTGCAAACATTTACTTTGCTTATCTACGTACGTTATAAGATGTCTAAAAGAAAACGTCCCAAATTGGTTATAAGTATTGGTTTTAACTTGCCACGTTAAGAGAAAAACGTTAATAAAGAATTGCTTTTGAAAACTATAGAATACTAAATTGTCATAATAAAATATTAATCATTAGTTTTCTAATGATATTTGCGTAGGTGGAGAGGTTACTGAAAGCGGAGGGGGGGAAGGGGGACCGCACTTCCTTCTTAAAAGTTCGAAAATGTATGAATTTTGGTCACTTTTATTTAATTTTAAACATTTGACACCATTTAAATAAAAATCCTGACTACTCTCATGGGAGTCCCCTAAAAAGGGGGACCCGGGGAAGCTTCCCCGCATGCACATACATAAGTCGGGCCCTGACAATATATATGTAATATACATATATATATATGTATTTAATGGACCACCATAACCAATAATTTTATATATTAAACTTTATTTTCAAAGATCTTTGTAAAACATTTTTATTTATGCAATGTATTGCCTAAATTGTGTTTCCTTGAATACTGAATTTTTTACTCATACTTTGTTACCCCCCGACCCCTTTAACTCTGCCCTCTCCTACATTGTAAAGATCAAGATGATAAAATTTCCGTTTGTTAGTCAACATGTTTATTTCAATCCCTTTAAAATATCTGTATGTAAAGTTTTTTATGTTCCCCCACTCTCTTCCTTCTCACCCCAAAGACTATCCTTGGTCAAAGATTCCATAAATATATAAAACTCGCTGTTCTTATACATAAGCTATCAAAGTAGCGCGTTGAAAGAACAGATACACCTGCTTTACTTCAAACGCAGAAAAAAAAAATATAAGTATTACTGACTATGGAAGTTGCTTAGAGAATAGTTTTAATTGTGTGATGCATTTTCTCGCTGAACTATATTTGTATACCAATAGAAGTTTGTGAAACATAAAAATTTTTATACAGGGATACGCAAACCAACAAGATACATGGCCGTTTGGGTGCGTAATTGACTATTTTTTTAATTATTATAGAAGGTAATTGATAAAACTGGATTTCTAAATGTGTTATATGTTTACCATACTGTTTACTCACATATCTTCCTGCCACATATCTTGCGCCTTATTTACCGGTAAAATTTCATTACAGTTTTATAGATAGATAAATGTGCTAGAAAGTATTTCACAATCTATTCTTGAAATCTATTCTCAGAATCTATTCTTCGTTCTTATTTTTATGAGCTTTTATTTTTTATGCTGGAGAAAGTTTTCAAAGTTTCAATACATAGAAATACGCAGAGATAATAATTACTACTATTTGTTTATTAATACTATTTGTTTAAAAATTAAATGAAAAAAATAAAAATATCTTGAGAAGGAAAATTAAAACTGGTTTCATCCAAATCCTAAAACTTAAAAAAAGGATAAATCTTAAAAAGTGATAAAAAGTGTCATTTGATTTTTTTAAAACTCTTTCCAGTATAGTGGAAAAGCGTTTATAAATTCAGTTTGTCTGTCTTTCCTTCTGTCTGTGCTCTAATTCACATAAATTTAGTCCAATTGCCATAAAATTGATATATGTTATTTTTGTTTAATTTGGCATGTTCAGTATTGAAAATGAAATGTGTAGCATGTAAGATTCGTTTACAGGGACACGCAAAAGAATGTCGTCACATTACGGTGAATTAGAAAAATCATGTATGGTGTAGTTTAATGATATTACACGATTTTAAACATATTGGAATTTTTATACTTCACTAAGGAGTTGTACACTACAAGGCGATTACTGTAGAATATGATGTGCATAGAATTTATATTTCATTTTCAGGGACACACAAAAAAATTTGGCCTATGACCAATAATTGCTATAAGTTCGTTATCAGTTGCGGTATACGTTTTTAAATTTGACTGTTGTTATTATTATTTTTTTTATATTATGTGGTGTTTATAAATTCTATAGGTCGTATACAGGGAATCACTATCGCAAGTACAATTCCGTTTATTGACAGAAATTGCTGAATGGGAATTTTCCTGCGGAACTAAATTTTTGCATACATACATACAAAGTTATAGAGCATATACAGGGCTGCACAAAAAATAGATATTTTTCCAACTAACTGACAGCAATTGCAGAAATTGGGTTTTCAAATGCATTATGTGTTTTCTAATTTATTTATTTAGACACCACCTTTCTCCGTAATAAGCTGTAAAGTTTTGTTTCAATATTCTGAATGTATTGGAAAGTGTTTCATAATTTATGCTATACACATGATTTTTAGCTCATGTTTCTTTTTACAGATATTCTTTTTCAATTTCTCCAAAGAATTTTTGAAAAAATACGGAGTCTTACTGTACTAAATATAAGAAAAAATACATGAATACATTTCGAAATTATTAAAAATAGTGCTTAGTTTCCATCTGGTCTAAGAATATTCAACTTGTGTCCCGCGGAGTTGCGAACTTATTGTTGTAAAGTTTAAATCCTTTTTATCTCTTTATGGCCGATGGACGCTGGAAGTTTTATGGGAGATAAAGTGAGGGGGGGGGGGGGGGGGGGAGGGAGGTATTACTCTTCACAGATATTTGAAATGGATTGTATTTTTCTCATTTTGAATAGGAGAATATATTAGGTACCGAAAATAATTCCTGTTATCAGAAAATTTTAAATGTAATTATTTTTCCTAGGTGGTGAGAAGGAGAAAAATGACACCTGAAAAAAAGGGCACTTTTATTACAATGGAACTTACAAAAAGCACATTTATTTTGTATATTACTATGCAGACTCTCCATTGACCTATTTATACATAGTAATACCTGTACTAAGCGGAATCTTGCCTTAAAAAAATCCAAAGTTCTTTGGAAAATTTCTAATTCAAAATTATTATATTGCCCCTTATCATTTCGTCTTAAAGAGTTTCATTGTTAAAATTAAAACTTGCATTTAATCAGTAATACAGTCGTCCCCATTTAAACGAATATTTTTGGTTCCAGAAATAATATTCGATTAAGCGGGGTATTTGATTAAACGGGGAATCATAACTGTAATATTTAATGCGTAATAAAAAGGGAAAATACCCATCTACGGTATGTTTAATTAACAAAATAATAAATCACTAATAGAATAACATAAACTAAAATAAATACGAATGCTAATATAAAGTAAATACTTATTAATTTAATGTCAGTATATGCATTTATATGGTTTACATCACACTTAATGCAGCTCGTTTGAGTTTGGTCAAAACTTTGCTACTTCTAATTTATGTTACTTATACTGCCTTTAAAAAATCTTTTAAAGTGGTTTGTTTAAGTGGAATTTTAATTTATTTTTCGAATGAGTGCAAAATATCACAACGACCATCTCGAGTCTCGAAGTGACGACGCATTGCCATTAAAGCCTGATTAACAGCAAGAAGCGATGGTGGCGAGATCAAGGTGGGGAAATCATTTGACCTGTCCATTATATACCTGCCGACCGAAATCATTGCAGGAAGAACTGAAAATTTGTTTTCAGCGTAAAGGAACCGGAAATGACAAAAGGTGGAAGGAAATTCTAGCTGAAACGGGTTTTCCGCGCCTATTTTCAAATATCGGTCACACAGTTCTTATTCGATTAAGCGGCGAGTTCGTAAAAGGTATTTGGTTTAAGCGGGGAAAAATAACATAGAACCAATAGGAATAAATTTGGTTCCGGAGAATTCTATTCGAATAAGCGGGGTATTCGATTATCCGTGACCCGATTAAGTGGGGAGGACTATTATACATATGCACAAGTATTACACTTATAATTCATTAATGATGCAATACTATGATCACTAATTAATTACAGTAAAACCTGTAAAAATGAAATCTATGTATAACATAATCCTGCCTTAAACGGAGAATTTTATGTTCCCAAATACAAAATATTACACAATTACACCTAGTAAAACCTGTCTAAAACAGAATTTGTTTTCGTACCTAGTGATCTCGTATTAACCGGTTTTATTGTAATATACAGTGGTACTGTGCAGTGTTACTGATTAATTCTGTAAAACTTAAATAATATATCTTTACTATCGCTAAAAATGATTTAAGTATAAGAAATAGTGTACTTTATAAAAAAGAAACGCCTTAACATGTTTGGTTTTACTGTACTCAAACAATTGCCTGCCGAGACGAAAGGAAAGGTTGAAATAATTACTGCCACTTTGATTACATCAATAAATGTTTTTCTTTTAATGTTCTACATTTATCAGTAAAATAATAGGAATTACTAAAAATTTAAATTTGTTATCTGGAAGCTAAATTATAAGATCCAAAAATCCGCCTGTTTTTTTTTATGTATGGCTGGAAAAAAGGTTGTCAGTTTGTATTTTTTTTCTTCTTTTTTAAACAGGAATTTGCACATTTTGAAAATCTTATTAAAATTTGTTTTAATTCTTTTATTGCTCACAAAAAAATAAGTTAGAAGAATTATCATTTAGAAGAAGATTTTTTCCATTTATTTTGAATGCGCATTTGAAATACTTTATAACAAATCACTTTTTTGGGGGTGGGGGGTGGGTAGGGGGTTAGAATATTTTAATGTATTTTCAACTGGTATATTCATCAGGATAATGTACAATATATCAGCTATCTCAGATTTATATCACAGAAAATCAAAGAAAGCAGATGTTACACTAATTTGCATAATGAGAAATTATTATTATTATTATTTATAAAAGAAAAAATAAATAATATTAGCATTAATTGAAATTGAGATACGATGAATAACCCTATCTAAAAGTGTAACTAAAGTGTACTAAACGTTTAATTGAGATTCGTTGTATAGTGAGATCTATCGCTATACGTGCGTTTTATAAAATGTAAATTTATTTAAAAAATCGATTACTTCCAGTTTAATTTTGTAATTAAATCATTACAAATTAATAAAATTTACAAGTTTATGTAACAGAAACTGTTTAGAAAAAAATGCATTTAGAGGAAATGAAACATGCTTGTTATTACGAAGATATAAATTCTTTTCAAATTTAGATAAAATTTAATAGCATATAAAGCAAATTATACTACATTAACAGTTTGCAAACATTATTCTAAGCAACACGGAACACACACCTGTATTCCTGAAAACTGCTATTTCGTTACATACTTTCAGATGTTCGTTTCAGACAATCGTTTTCGAAAGCTATTAGTCAACTAGTTTTAAACGCCCATTCACGCCTCATAAAAGACAGTGGACAGGCGTTTCAATCATTCAGTGTCAGAAAGAAGGGGAAAGAACTAAATCCCTTAGCACTTTTCAACTACAAAATCACATAACCCCTTCCACCTTTTCGAACAAGTTCTTTTTTCTTATTCAAGGCCTTTTTAAGGTACATTTTTATAATCTAGTGAAACGCTCAATGGGTTAAATCGGGTCCATCATTTGTAAATCCAGTATTAAACAAATGTAAAGGTTAAATAGAGCAATCAAAACAAAACAGCGATGACGAGTAACATCAAAATTTAAAAAAAGAAAATGTCTAAGATCTACTAAAAATGATGTAGTGCTATAATATGATTTTTCATAGAAGAGTGGAAAAAAACATTAATGAAGGTATGAAATATGCGCCACTGAGATAAATAAATTTCTTCTTATTATAATTATTATTAGTTTTAATAGTGTGTGATAATATATAGTAACTAGAATATTTCTTTTTCAACGATACAAAAATAAATTTATTAATTGGATTGCTAACAGGCGCGAAGAAAGTTTCACAAATATAATAATCATATTTAACGAAATGTAACAACTGTAAGCCATGCATTAAATAATAAAGAAGTATATGTGTTATCTTGATTTTAAAAATTGTTACGTACCCGTAATATTACGGAAATTATTCTTTTAACACTCAAACCGGCATGGAAATTCATCGTAAGAAACTGAAACAGTTTGTGATGTTTTTACAAGGACAAGTAACTCAAATGTGTTGCCAATACCAAAGCTGCTTGTACCATATGTTTTTTTTTTCAAAAGCTGGCAATCACAATTCGCAATTCAACCACTTGACTACGCTGCAAAGTGGAGGAAAAATTTCGATACTCGCTGTCGGAAAAGATTTTGCAAAATTAAAAGGAAAATGGCATGGTTGTGAGTGATACATATTTTTAGCATAGTCTTCGAATGTTTTTACACAAAATAACTTTGCTGAGAACATTTTAATTTTCAGTAACACTCCTGAAGCTATGTTAAAAGATTTGGCAGAAGGTAGTAGACCGGAAGCTGGCAGCACAGACAATCCCCTCACCGAGTTCACGAATGAAATTCCAGGATTAGTAAATCTCGATTCGCATATTAAAACGCAATCGGTCTGCCAAGTCCTATCTTGGTGGAAAACACCTGAAAACCCGATTTTAGCGGTTAACTCGTAGGTTTAATATTGTGTTTTCCTGCTTCCATTCCTCGATATTTTCATACCTTTGGGTACAGGAAAACACAATATTAAACCTACGAGTCAACTGCTAAAATCGGGTTTTCAGGTGTTTTCCACCAAGATAGGACATAGCAGACTGATTGCGTTTTAATATGCGAATCGACAATGGAGATTTAATTTCATGCATGAATTCGATGAGGTGATTTTCTGTGCTACCGGCTCCCGGTCTATAGCATTAACGTGGGATTAAAAATACATTTGGAAAAGACTAAGTTGATTTTCAATTCGTTTGCCCCAGAAAAGAAGATTGTCTACAACAACACTGAGATTAAGGAAGAGGAAATAACCGGTTATCGCAGTAGTACTTAAAAAAGTGCTAAAATATTGTATCCCTTAAATCTCAAACGATACTGAAAAAACAAAGAAGCGATCGCAGCGACATCTGCAGGATAGTTTAGAAGTTTTTGCCTTGGAGTAAGTCTTATCGAAGAAAGGAATTTTTAAATAATTCAATGATTTCATTGTTTTTATGGTTCAAAACAGGTAAAACCAACGACTATTTCTTTATCCTTCCAAAATGTGGTTTTCGTAACAGAAATACATGCCTGTGTTCACTCAGATAAAATCCAAAATATTTGGGAAAAGCGTCCCGTGACCTACTTTATCCCGTTCAGCATTTAAAATATGCTAACCAACCGCACACAAACTTGGCGCGGGCGACCCAAAAAATTTTTGTGGGCGATTTGATCACGTGATTGTGCGTTTTGTGTTTATATTTTATTGGTTGCGCTTTGTTTGGTAGGTTGATTGATGCAATTTAACAATTCAATTGGTGCTCTAAAATTTTTACATTTTAACAATTTTCTTTTCCTTTATTTAAAAATGATTTATCAGATGCTTTATATTTTTCGTGATATATAGAATGCTGTTAATAAACCAAGATTGTGATATCAGCATATAACGAGATTTATTTGTAATTTACTATACTGGATAATGGATTTCAATGGAAATTGCACTGTTAGTTAGACGATTTTTCAGAGAAGTTCTTAGTACAGTCGAACCTCTATTTAACGAAGTCGCTAAATCCCGGAAAAAAGTTCGTTATATGGAAAATTCGTTAAATAGAGATTCACCGTTTAAAATATTTTAAACAACATAAAACAGATTTTAAATTCATAAACACTAAATATTTTTAATAAAAGTAATTAATCACGCTTTTTTATATAAATTATATCTATTTGTTTTATTTATTTTACCCACCAATACCTATCATCAATTCATTTTTTCTATGTGTTTAAATCTTTGAAATCTGAGAGGAAAACAAAACATTGTCGGGAATACATAAATAGTTTTTACATTATAATTAATGAATTTTAATGACATTATCGTATTCATTATTACTATAACAAATAATTTTAACCATAATTACCATATGCGTCCTTAAATTTAATTTCTGAAAAACTCTGTTAATTTTACCTGAGTTTTTCCTTTTAAAAAGGGATTTCTCTCATAATGCGTTTCACATCTTTGCAATGCACCAAAAACCCCTTCATGCGTATTTTCATTAAACTATAATCCGCACCGGATTGTTTCAAATGATTTTAGCATTTCATCATACGAAGTTTTGTTAATTCCTGCATCATGATCATTTCCATTTTCATCATATTCGTCTTCATCGCAATTCATTGCTGTATTGTTTTAGGTAGATTTCGTAAGAAATACTACCTATTGCAGTCGTTACCATGGTGCGACTTTTGAAAAATTCCTTCATAACTTTTCATTATAGGACCCCAGGAACCCAAAACCACTCCTACCTAAAAAGTTTATATATATATATATATATATATATATATATGTATGTATGTATGTACTAAATTTTGTCCGCACGATAAAAGTCGCAATTATGCACGAATCATCTTCAAACTCGCCAACAACTTTGAGATGGCTAATATCTCGGCGGGGATTGAAAATGGGCGAAATCGGCCCAAGAGGGTGGAAATGGGGAGGGTTCAAAATTTTGAATACTGTCTTAACATGATTCTGATAAAACCAGCTCTTACACAACAATGGCAGGAAAAAAATAAAAGTTTTTCGTTATAGCAGTTGCCAACAATTAAATAAAAACAAATAATAAAATTCTCACCACAACAATTACTTTTCTTTTGCAAAATTTTCACGTGTAAAATTAAATAGTTTGACAAATTGAAAACAAATTGAATATTACGTCATAAGTTTCCTAGAGCAAGATTTCAGCATGAAAACTCAAAATAAATAGTTTGACGAATTAAAAAAATATGTATATTTCGTCATATTGGAAATATAATGGACCTCAGCAGGTGAATATGTAACGCCATGTAAGTTTGAAGAAACGTATTAAAACATGATAAAAACCCGACTATGGAAATATTAACATATTTTAACACTTTAAGGTTCTCTGAATTTTTTGTAGCCATTTTTTAAACCTATTCCATATATATGTGTGTGTGTATTCGTGTATATTACAATTTTCACAAAAAGTTTAGCTCCCTACAGCTCGCTCTTTGTGAAGAAACTGGGTTTTATCTCTAATCTTGATTTAAGTTTTGTTGGAGAATTTAGTACTTAACATCGAAATCTACCTCCGCCTGTAGGCCCGAGCCGGCAGGGATTTTTATTTTTCACACTGTCGAAAATATCCAATTGGGTTAGAGTTTCCGACGTCTCAATTGCAGAATTAAATGAAACACAATCATCAATCAGCACATCATAGTTAATTTCTTCTTTTTTTCTCACCTGTATCCGCATTTTTTAAAAGTTACTCTAAGGGACTATCGTCTTCGTCCTCCGTACTTACCAAATTCTCACTGCTGACATAGAAGGCGCCTGGTAAAACCAGTTCAAGGCCATTGAACATCATAAAATGTCTTAAAAGAAAGAATAAGTTTGAAATATCCAGAAATATTTTGAGAAATAGGGAGAAAAAAAAATTAGATCACAAGAAAAAGTTCGTTAAATAGAGAATGCACTTCGCTATTCGGAGGTTATATTACGAAGAAATTCGCAAAATGTTCTTGGTTCCAAGGAAAAGTTCGCAAAATGGAGAAATTCGCAAAATAGAGGTTCGTTAAATAGAGGTCCGACTGTATATCTAGTTCTTATTTTATTATTGCATATTTTAAAACCGTGTGGATAACAGACCAAAATACATCATAAAACATGAGAAACAAATAGCACTCAAAATCATGTTAGTATAAGCAAAATACTACTTGTACTTTTAGTAGAAAGTTTATAAACATTCTAATCATACTTTATTCACCACAAAACTAGACGGAAAACGCCATATATTTTATCTCTTTAAAAAAATATGTGCAGATAGTTTTAATTAAAATAATGTACATCTGTTGCATTTTGTTTTTATAATATTTTCCATGTTGATTTTAACACCGTAAAGTATGATTTGCCTCTTAGCAGTCTCGACAAAAATCCCCTCCTAAAGTACTCAAAAAAGAAAAAGAAAGAAAAGCATCAAGAAATTATCCTATACGCAAACGGATATTTTCGCCCAATACTTATTTTTTCATTTGCTTAATATATATATATATACCGGGTGTCCCAAAAAGGACTGACTGATTTTAAAATTCAATAACTTCCAAACGGTGACAGATATTAAAAAAATTCTTGCAGGAAGGATATGCATAAAGTCAAAAGTTTTTTTACAGTGATTTTCGATTTTAGTTCGAATTACAAACAATAGATGGCGCTGCGATCAATAGAGGCTAAATTCAGGCTCGATTTTTGGTACTTCGTGGCCCGGATAATACATTTCCATCTCCTTTTTCTGCATGGAACAACAGAAAGGACCAAAAATCGAGCCTATATTTAGCGACTATTGCTTACAGCACCATCTATTGTTTGTAATTCGAACTAAAATCGAAAATCACTGTAATAAAACTTTTGACTTTATGCATAACCCTCCTGCAAGAATTTTTTTAATATCTGTCACCGTTTGGAAGTTATTGAATTTAAAAATCAGTCAGTCCTTTTTGGGACACCCGGTATATATATATCACTTTGAATATTAAAAGGCGTTCAAATCTAAAACTTTCATCGTGAAACTCCTCATTTTCTCGTATTTAAATAAGTATTTTATTATTATAATAGAAATATATATGCTTATGTATTACTAATATAAGAATTTATTTTATCAAAAATATCTTATTTATTATGAAAAATATAAAGCAACCAATAAAATAAAAAAAACTCTAACACAATTTGGGGCGCGAAGGATTCGAACCCATAGCCACTGGTCTCGAATTCAAAGCTCTATCCATTCAGCTATCTAGCTCACCTCTCCTTTGTAACAAATTATCTTTATCATCAAGCATCATAGGTATAGAGAGGAGGTTTCCATCATGGAGCACATTCCATCATATTCCAAAACATGGAGGATATTCCATCTACGTTATGATCACGTGGTCAAGGTAAAAACTTCTAGCGTAAAGAAGGGAAGGCTCCGTAGATGTAATGAAAAACCTTCGCCAGCCAATGAAACAGTTCATGCGGAAAGCAGTAGTAGCCTCCCTTCTTAACAGCTAGAAGTTCTTTGGGTAAATTACCGGTATCACGTGGCTTTTTTCAGCCTCGAACTCAGATTTGGAATAAAGTCTATTAATCAAACCATGATCTGTTCGTGAATGCACACCCACTCCATGTTCCTGTCTCCTGAGCTCGCACGCGCGGCGCTTGCTTATAACGCTGATGTCACTGCGATTGGTTCATTGGATTTAAAAATCATTGCACATGTAAGGGATACAATTTTTTAAAGCTGTTTGGCTAGCAGATTTCGACACTATTTATACTAGTAAATCTGCAGATCAGGAGCCTCAACGTCATCTTTGCAAGTCATTGTTTTTTAACACTCATTGCGTAATATTCATCTTCCTACAAATCGCTTTTTAAAGTTTTCAAATTACATAAATATTTATAAGAATACAAAATACTTCGTAAAGTTTAAGAAATTAAATGTGTTAAACAAGTGGTTATACACTGATGCTCTGAAATTCTGATGAGCTGCTTATTCTGGTAACTTTTTAAATCAAAAATTGCATTTCTTCAGGGGGGCCCCCTGAACCCCCCCCCCTCCGTAGTCTATTTAAATTTACATTCGTAATTTTTTATTGATTATGCGGATGGTATATCATAGTTTTTTTACGCTGTGATTTATAAGGATAAGCATAATTTTTTTTTTATAAATTAATAAATTTAAAATAAAATCCTCATGTTAACCGTACGCAAACAATAAATCTTGAAGTGACGCCAAAAATGTAACCTTAAAATCCGCTACATTCGACCCAAACACAACGGCGTGCTTAAAAAAAGAAAGAAAAAAAAGAAAAATATTTTTAGTAATACAGTGTTTAATTCATAATACGATGAAATGCTACTTTAGAATGCTTAAATATAAGCAGATCATTTTCATTTTACAGAAAAAATGCACGGATGAAGTCAAAGAATTCGGCCCCTGTTCCACGTGCTTGTTTTGTTTGGGCCGAATGAGGGCATTTAAATCTGAGCGATAACGCACATCATATTGCAAACTGTTTTTACGGCATACTGCATCTCCATCTATCTCTTTCCTCCGTAAATAATAGTTAATTTTAAATTTAGCCAAGATCTTTTTATTCCAACAACTTTTTTTTTTTTTTTTTTTTTTTTTTTTTTTTTTTTTTTTTTATATAAATGACGTCTAATTCACCTGCTATTCGTACTTCTCAAAACCTTTCATCTTGTTATATTAAGAAATACTTGAGAGTTTTCTTTTTATTCCCAATATGCCGCCATATTAATTTTTTTATTCTTAATTTTTTTTTTTTCATTTTCCTGTTTCACGTCAAAACCTTTCAAGTGAAAATTGTTTAAGAGAAAATATTATTCAGGGTTTTGATTTTCTTGGCAACGATTAAAGAAACATTGATAGATTTTATGAAAAAATGTCACATTATTCTCTATGAAAATAATGAACTTTTGTATTTTTAAGCAAAATATTTGAATAAAATAAATAAAATATTGCCTATTTTTATTTCTGGGGCTAAAATTCATCTATGTGCAAAAATACAAATGCATTAATTCATCCGTTTTGACGTTGGCTTTACTGAAACATTATAGACGCATTTAGACTAATATTATTAAGACCAAATACGTTGCTAGGCAACTGATGAAAGAAAAGGTAAAAAATGAAATATGTATTATGTCAAATTGATAAAACAAAATGCTTTATATTATTGGAAAACATGCATAAAATTCCCCCAAAAATTATAAACCTAATTTAAAAAATCTCGCAAATATATTGACATAATTTCAAACTAAATGGAATAATTTAATAATCTTATTTAAAAATTTCAGCATCCAAAATTTACCATTTAAATCCATTGTTTATATGAGCCATTTCTTTCAACAAATGAAAATTTGAAAATCGTCTGACTTGCCATAGAAAAGCATTACATAGCAAAATAAAATGTTCTATATTTCCCGAACGAATGAACCAAATTTAAACAAAAACTATACAGCTAAGTCCGAGTACCTCATCAACATGCCCAATTAATTTCAAGCCGATCGGATGCTTTTTGCGGCAGTTATCGCGGAACAGACAGACAGACAAACGGAAATCAAAACTTTTCGTGTCTCCACAGTAAGCCTTCACTGACGTTTCGGCAACTAGGCACTGTAGCATCACGCATGATGCTGTTGTCCATTCATACTAGTAAATCTGCAGATCAGGAGCCTCAACGTCAGCTCTACAATTCATTGTGTTTAGCACCCTTTGAGTAATATTAATCTTTCTACAAAAAACGAAATTTAAAATTTTGAAATTACATAAACATTTATAAAATGAAAAAATATTTCGAATGTTTCTGACATTAGAAGCGTTAAGGTAAAACCCTTGTTATGTAATGGTATTCTGAAAATCTCATGAGCTACTTATTCTGGTAATTTTTAGATAATAAAGTAGATTTCTTCAGGGGGGCACTGCCCCCCTGAACCCTTTCGTAGTGTAATTTAATTTACATTTGTAATTATCAATTAATTGTGTTAATGTCCTTTAGTAAATTCTACCAATAGACGGAAACGTACATGAATTCTTTTCTACAGCCCTGTATATTACGTGAAGATTTTTACGCGTCGTCTATAACATTTAAATTTAATGCAGACAAAACCCCTCTTAAAACTGCTCATATCACATTTCCGGGGATTAGTATGCATAGTGTGCACCATATATCCAGTTTCTGCGGAGTCCTGTATATGGTTCTATTTAAATTCTGCGAACATTTGTTAGTATACTAAATGTAATTGGGCTGGGAAATACATAACTCAAAAAACACTGAAACAATTCGCGCTCATTTTCATTTATACTTACGAATTCATTTGTGTATCCCTGTACATGGTCTATACAATATTTAAGCACTACTTATTAAGCACAAATTTACTTAACGTTAAAACGCACACCATAATCGAAAATGCTCTTCAGCAATCATCCCTAATAGACCAGAACAGTATCCGAAATTTTTTATGTGACCCTATAAATGAACGATAAATACGATACAAATCATATTCAAGCTTCTTGTAGTCAACCACAGTAATGTAATTTAATTTCATAATGTTTGAATTAGTGCAACACAATTAACACACTGACGACAGGCAATTTAATTAAATCTGGGTTTAAAAACAGTAGAAGCTCCTCCCTCTTCTGAAAGTGTCTCGGAAATTGGTTTCTGAGATATGTTTTTCATGTTTATGCAGCAGTAAATATCTTTCAATGTACGGATGTAACATATAATGTCTCACAATCTATAAAAAATATGGACAACACAATATAAATGTCTTTTCTGTAAGGTAGAAGTATGCCCTTAGCGAATGACGTATTCTGAATAAAAACGAGAATTCTCGTTTCCCGTCGCTAATGTTTTTAAATAAGCTGTGAAGATTTCCCCCCCCCCCTCCGTAGACCACATTTTAATCGACCACTTTTGTATGACCCTGAAAAAAACATAAGCTTTGCACCCCATATACTACAAAAATGTTTCAAAAATACATATCAATTTTATTATTTTGTAACAGAGTAACATCATTAAAAAACGCCACAAAAGGATTTTCTTCAAAGATTGTAATATTATGAATACTTTTGAGCTCCCTGCACGCATGCTGTAAGTGCTACACATAACATATTTTATAGTAACCAGGTTCTAGTGCACCTTAATAAAGTATATAAATTTCATTAAGTTTAAAATTGTGTAACATTATTAAAATACACCGCAGACGATTTTTCCCAAAGACTATAATGTAACGGAATAGTTTTGAGTGCCCCTGTAATTAAGCTATGAATGCTACACTCTTCATTTTTAATACCAAACATACTTTGGCAAACCTCAATAACGTATATCAATTACATGTAATCCCGACTATATTTACGCGAGTTAGAGCACGTAGAGAAACACGGCAGGCGACAGATAGAAAAACTGAAGTCATAAATACTTTTCATCCATGTTGGAAAGTGTTAAAAAGGATTTACATGCCTTTAACTGTACTTTTTTTTCACTTATAGCATGGTTAAACATTAGTTTAAACATCCTAATCCATGCGATAGCAATAACATATTAAAAGCCCCCCCAAAATATGCATATCTGGAGATCTATAAATCTACTGGAAAATAATTCATTATCGTGCCCACTGTTAATTGCATAAATTGCATCGATTTGGCGCGATAAAATATTTTTTGTGATAGCCTTTTAATAGTACCTGCAACAAAATTAACTTAATTTACTAACTTCATTCATATTTGAAGCAATGATAGGCTACGAATAACAGTCGCTAGGCAACGAAGAAAAGGAAAAAAAAAAGAAATATGTATCATGTAAAACAAGAAAATTAATTTAAAAATTCTTTATATTATTGGAATACATGTATAAATGTCCTCAAAACATTATACACGTAAATAAAAAAATCTGATAGATATATTGATAAAACTTCAATATAATAGGAATAATTTAAAACCCTTATTTGGAATTTTAGTATCCATAATTTGACATTTAAATCCATTAATCAAACGTGCCATTTTCTTTCAACAAATGGAAATTTGAAAATCGTCTGACTTGCCGTAGAAAAGCATTATAAAGAAAAATAAAATCTTCCATATTTTCCGAACGAATGAACCAAATTTAACCAAAAACTATACAGCTACGTCCGGGTATCTCACGAATATGCCCAATTAATTTCAAGCTGATCGGGTGCTTTTTGCGGCAGTTATCGCGGAACAGACAGACAGACAGACAGACAAACGGAAATCAAAACTTTTCGTGTCTCCACAGTAAGCCTTCACTGACGTTTCGGCAACTAGTAAATCTGCAGATCAGGAGCCTCAACGTCAGCTCTACAATTCATTGTGTTTAGCACCCTTTGAGTAATATTAATCTTTCTACAAAAAACGAAATTTAAAGTTTTGAAATTCCATAAACATTTATAAAACGAAAAAATATTTCGAAGGTTTCTGACATTAGTAGCGTTAAATTAAACCCCTTGTTATGTAATGGTATTCTGAAAATCTCATGAGCTAGTTATTCTGGTAATTTTTAGATAATAAAGTAGATTTCTTCAGGGGCCCCCCTGAACCCCTTCGTAGTGTAATCTAATTTACATTTGTAATTATCAATTAATTGTGTTAATGTCCTTTAGTAAATTCTACCAATAGACGGAAACGTACATGAATTCTTTTCTACAGCCCTGTATATTACGTGAAGATTTTTACGCGTCGTCGGAATTTACGTCGTCACACATTTAAATTTAATGCAGACAAAAAACCCTCTTAAAACTGCTCATATCACATTTCCGGGGATTAGTATGCATAGTGTGCACCATATATCCAGTTTCTGCGGAGTCCTGTATATGGTTCTATTTAAATTCTGCAAACATTTGTTAGTATACTAAATGTAATTGGTCTGGGAAATACATAACTCAAAAAACACTGAAGTAATTCGCGTTCATTTTCATTTATACTTACGAATTCATTTGTGTATCCCTGTACATGGTCTATACAATATTTAAGCCCTACTTATTAATCACAAATTTACTTAACGTCAAAACGCACACCATAATCGAAAATGCTCTTCAGCAATCATCCCTAATAGACCAGAACTGTTTCCGAAATTTTTTATGTGACCCTATAAATGAACGATAAATACGATACAAATCATATTCAAGCTTCTTGTAGTTAACCACAGTAATGTAATTTAATTTCATAATGTTTGAATTAGTGCAACACAATTAACACACTGACGACAGGCAATTTAATTAAATCTGGGTTTAAAAACAGTAGAAGCTCCTCCCTCTTCTGAAAGTGTCTTGGAAATTGGTTTCTGAGATATGTTTTTCATGTTTATGCAGCAGTAAATATCTTTCAATGCACGGATGTAATATATAATGTCTTACAATCTATAAAAAATATGGACAACACAATATAAATGTCTTTTCTGTAAGGTAGAAGTCACTCCCTTAGCCAATGATGTATTCTGAATAAAAACGAGAATTCTCGTTTCCCGTCGCTAATGTGTTAAAATAAGCTGTGAAGAGTTTTTTTTCCCCCGTAGACCACATTCCCAGATAGCAATTTTAGTTTGCAGAAAATTTTCAGCAATCTTACTTTGCAGATTTGCAATGTTGCAGCAAGCTCAGCATGACAAGTCTGAAAGTTCATAACAAGACTGCAACAAGATTATGCAAACTCCGAAGTCACCATACTTTGAACTTGCAGCTAAGTTGTCGTGCAAGTTGCAATCTTGTTGCATCAATCTTACTGCAAACTCATAGCAAACTAGTAATATTGCGATGTCAGACTATTTGCAAACGCATTGTAAATTTGCAATATTGTCATGTCAGAACATCTGCAAATGAATTGCAAACTCGGAATCTTGTCATGACAAGTATAGCTGCAAATATGTAGTAATTTCATTGAAATGTTGTCAATTCTCTGAATTTTGCGTGTAGTACACAGGTAAAATAGGATTTTTTGAGACAACAGATGCCCATTCACCCAAATTTGGGAAGAACTTCGTTTTGATACTAAAAATGAAGATCCAATGAGTACTAAAAAAATAAAGTTGTTTTATGATGTTTTTTTGCGCAAAAGGGGGCATTGTTAGCTCAGGGAGGGGGGTAACTAAAAATAAATAAATAAGTAGGTGAAATGGGATATTGTTTATAATGTTTTTTATAATTCCGAATCAGGTGAAATCATCAGCAAGTCAATACGATCATTTCTTACAAAGTTACGGCAGGTTTTATTAATACAAAGTCTTTTGCAGGTAAAATAGGTTTTTACAGTAACAAGTGATTGCTATTCACGAAAGCTTGAGACAAACCTCGTTTTGGCACTACAAATTAAGATCCGATGAGTCTCCAAAATGTAAAATTGTTTTACTGTGTTTTTTTTTTTTGGGGGGGGGGGGGGCATTTTTTGATGGGCATTTTAGCTCGAGGGGGGGAAATTCAACTTTTTTTAAATAGGTCAAGTGGGATATCGTTTCGTATGTATTTGAATTACATTATCGGCAAGTCGATACGAACATCTATAAGAAAGTTACATAAAAGATTTTATCAATGCAAAGTGGAAAATTATATTTTATTTTTTACATAGTTTTGTCACATTTATTTTACGTTTAAAAAGAGTTTTTTATATCATATTAAGCAGGGCTCCCAAATGGTCCGCCAACTGAATACCAATAAATTTTAACAGAAAAATTTATGGTAGGTTTGCGCTAGAATTAACTTTCAAATGTGTTTCCGGGGCGGTTTGTAAGAAAAATCTAAAAAGAAATTTTTTCTAAAATAATATTGGTATTCAGTTGGCGGACCATTTGGGAGCCCTGTATTAAGTCATCTCAAAACTATTAAATGTCTTCAAAATAGCAATTGTCAAAATCAGGATAATTTTGAGTTTATTTCAAAGTCATTAAATTTACCAAAATCCACTACTTATAATCTGGCCTAACTTTGTAAACAATGATCGTATCGGCTTGCTTGCGATATCATTTGATTCAGAATAAAAAAATTCACAACAAACGATACCCCATTTGACATTTAAAAAATAATATATGTTCGCCCATGCGTGTTAAAGTCCCCCCCCCCCTCTCCTCAAAAAGAACCCCACGATGATTCAACTTTATTTTGGGGGAACAAATCGCATCTACATTTCTAGTGCCAAAATGAAGTTCTTACCAGATAAATTTTCTTGAATGGCTATCAATTGCTGCTGTAAAAACCTACGGTACCTGCACCAAATTATAGTTTTCGACTTCGTATTCATAAAACTTGTCGTAACTATGTAACAAATGATCGTATCAATTTGCAAATGGTAATCATTCCATTAAATAATAATAATAATAATAATAATAATAATAATAATAAACGATACCTATCTCTTAACATACCTAAAAAAAAATTTTAGTTTGCCCCCCCCCCCCGCTCCCTGAGTTAAAAATGCCCCCAAAACATGATAAAAGAACTTTATTTTTTAAGGACTCATCGAATATTCATTTTTAGTATCAAAATGAAATTCTTCCCAAACTTTGGTGAATGGTCACTAGTTGCCGCATTTCTACTCAAGTTTTGATTGTATATTTTTTATCTGTACGCTAATAGTCGTACTTTTGAAGGTTGTGCGAGTTTTGTGCAGGATTCCATATAATCGGAGGTTTGTCAAATGCTTGACATTTTTATGCTACATAGACCGAGTAAACAAGGACTTATAGTTTAAAGTAGATTCCAAATCACCACAAATATACTACCACAACCGCAGGAATTAAACCCGACATAGTTGAATCGGAGGCCACAGGGCCATTCAACTACCTGGTAAGCCCCAATAACTTCCAATAATATACCGTAATTTGTTTAGAAGTTTTATTAGACTCGCCAATTCTCAATTAGTTGCTTATTCCCTTCTAATTCTTAGAAGGTAATTAAAAACTATCTAAAAATAAGTGGTTACATAACCAATGCAAAGCAAACCTAGATGAGTATAAACACACACCCTCAATTTTAATTTCATATATAATTTTATTAAAGAAAATATAATTTATTTTCATTTCTTTTTGGCCAGAGTGGAATATATTGCTAAAACTTATTAACTTCCAGAAGGAAAAAAAAAACTCATTTTAAAATAAAATTTCCCTATGGGGAGATCCATAAATGATGTAACACTTTTTTTCAACATTTTTAACCCCCCTCCTCCCCTTTGTCACAAAATGTCACTCTTCACCATACCCCCTCCCCTCCCCTTGTCACATGTCACGCTATATTACGTAAATATATACTTGCAGCTCAGAAACAAAGCACTATGTTATAGGTCATATTTCAAATTTTATTTTTGAACTTTAACTATGTGTTTTAATGACATTTGTGAGCATAACAATAAAACTGATTCGTGTATTTATTTTGTATGAAATAAGATTACGGTTTACAACAAAAAACATAATATACAATAATAATAAAATATTAATATGAAAGAGCAATTGAAAACAGTAGTATTTTAGAATTTGAAATGGAATTTAATATATTTGGTTTTTAAATCCTATATTTACTTTATGAACACAAAATACTTTAAAACAGATTGATTTTGAAGAAGAAGCCTCAATATTAGTTTTACTTAAATGGAATTGCCATAACATTTCATTTGTCACATTATTATGAACATTTATAAAATTATATATTAAATCATAAAATAGAAATTACTCCGAATCATTTACTATAACGACTCTTCCTCCATTGGAGAAAATATATCCTCGTCCATAGAGTACACAGGCATTTTGGCATCGCACTCATCCTCGGGAATAGTAAGTCCTCTAATATCTATGCAATGTTAGTAAGACCTCTAATGTTTAACCAAAATGTGTGATGTCAGACTTCTTCTTACCCCCTCCCACCCCCTTGTCACAAACTGTCACAATTTCACGAACCCCTCCTCCCCCCCTCCAAGCGTGACATCATTTCTGGATGGCCCCTATTCACAAATCTGATTAAATATAATTCCACAAAAACAAAATATTTGAAAAGTTTCAAGAATTTAAAAAGAACAAAGTTATAATAAAACAATACAGTCTATTAAATTACAAAGTTTATTTTCACACAGCTACAAATAATAGTTTCTAATACAAAGTATTAACACAATATTTACCAAATTAACATACAATTATTTAACATTCTTCTATATATTATTTCCGTGTCTTTGCATCCTAAAAGAGAGAAACAATAGAGTGCATTTTAAAAGTTACAAGTTAAATTTTCACTGTTTTCAAGAATCCTGCTTAGATTTAGTTCTAAAGGTGATCACAAATTATAACTCTTCAGGCAAAATGACCGAATCGCTAATGTTAATCCAACGAGATATATTTTTAAAAATATCTCGTCTGTATTTTTATATTTTAAAAAGACTTTTCTTTTGCATTGGATAGCTGAGGTAAATTTCTGCAATTGCGGTTTTTACTTTATTTTAAGTTCGTTGAAGTTTTTATTTAATTTTCTTTTTTTTTTTTTTTTTTTTGTGCGGACACTTTCACTCTTTTCACTGTTTATACCGGTTCGAAAGGTGAAAGTATATAAAAAAAATCATTTAAAAATATTGAAATGCAACCGAGTTACCTTAAAAAAATTCTCTTATTGGATTAACATTGGCGAATTGGTGTTTCCGCTTGACTGAAGTAGCCTCTTAACCCTTTAAGCCCTGACCCAAACAATTGTACGGGCGATTACTAAAGTAAAAGAGAATGACTACCTCCTGTTTTTGTGCGATTTAAAACCAAACCCGCACATTTATATGAGTTAATTGGCTTTAGATGTTTTGATAAGACACAACTAGGGGATACCATCTACAATACAGGGTTATATTTTCTGCTTTTAAAAAGACTATATCATCTGACAGCAATAGACAAAAAGTATGAACTGTCTTAATTTCATTTAAATATGATTTATAACGTTTGCTTGGATTTAATATTTCTTTTCATATAGTTTATTCATGATTTTAATTGATTTTGTCTTTGATAAATTTAATTAGGCTTCACAAAAGTTGAAAAATAAATGAACCACACAATTGTGCGGGTCCGGCATTTACCATTTCCAAAATAGATACTATATTCCTAATATCTCTCTATTCTAAAAAAAAGTAACTACCGCTGTCACCGCCGCCGCCGCCGCCGGTTTTGATTTTTTTGTGACCGGAGGCATTTCTTCGTTAATATTAACAAAAATAATGCATACAAAAATATGAAAATCGGTGGTTTTATACAGAAATGTTTGATAAACACGCTGATGCAGACAGTTTTCAAATCGAAGAATTATTTTAAGAGTTATTTAATGCTAAAGTTGGACAAAATCGTTCCACTAAAAAAGTTTTATAGCAGCAAAAACTATACATGGCAGTGTAATCATTTTTAGATCATTTTATGCGTTAGAATTTGCCGGAGTGCAGATTGCATTAATTTTTTTATTTTGACTCATTTTTTCAGGTTTTATTTCTATTTTAAATTCAAATTTTCAGCATTTCTAGAGATATTTTTTACAGATTTCAGAAAATTGTACTAATTTAAACTGTTGCCAACTGTATAAAAAGCGCAAGCACTAATGTTTGCTTCAAATTAAAAATTTATTTACACGTGACTATTATAAACAGGAAAAAAACTTTCAAATTAGAATTAAATAATTACGTATAAAAAGCAGGAACTTATTAAAAATTACGTCATAAAAAGTATACACTTGAATTTTAAAAGAGAAAGGATATTGTAAAATAATAAATTCATTAACATGCGTTAGAAGTCTTAGGAGAAATTACGTCATATTTACGTCACATTATAGTTATTACATAAAATAAGCACAAAATAATATTGCGAAAAAGTTTAAATTTAGAAATTGCGCTAGACATTTATTTGATATTTTGAGAATTAATTTAAAATGTCTCATTTAAAAGAACTTTCTTTTCGCTTTGTTAAAAAATACCAGGAGACAAAGACTCTCTTTACTTAATTCCTTTTATATTAGCTTATTTTGAAATGTTGTTACACGTGTATACGTCATCAAGTTATTTTTATTTCGACGTTTTATTTATGTTTTTATTAATGTTGTACGAATTTATTTGTTCTTTCATTATTTAAAATAAAAATTATATCAATTTGTATAATTTGGCGAGTGGTTTGGCGATTTATATAATTTGGCGAAATTGGTCGACAGGATAATCAAGTAGTACCGCAGCGGATTTGGCGTTAAAATTCCCCAATCAAAGAGAAATGAATAGAAATTCGTTTATAGGGAGATCGCCACTGTTTTTTAAATTATAATTCAATCTTTCGAAATCTTTTTAAAGCCGATCAAATTAGCGTGCATTTAGAGTCTGCGGTGTCTGGACGGGGGTTGGCGAGCGTAGCTCGTAGGGGGCCGAGCCCCCTAGTATATATAAAAAAAATTTAAGTGATTTTTTTAAACTTATGTTTTTAGCAATTTATTTTTTATTAATTACATTTTTAAAGCTGACAAATTTTAAATTAATAGGTTTGTACTATTCATGATTTCTATTTAAAATGGATAGTATTAGATATATAATATGAACATGTAACGAACTGTATGTTTCTGCTCTGAGTTATAGATGCCATATATGATATATAAGTTTTATATGAGTTATATGCATACCACGAGATTGATTTTTAAGTTTGATAAATTCATTCCATTTTGTCGACACAGCAAGTAAACCACCAGGAATAAATAATAAATTATAGAAAGTTCAGCAAATGCTCGACAGATTCCGTAGTGTCTGCTTGAATTTACCATGAGATCATGGAAAATTTTCTATAGATGAGCAGACGATTCCTTTTTTTAGGACGTGCCTCGGTAAAGCAGTATATAAAAAACAAACCACACTCTGTTGTAACAGCATCATCTGGGATAGTTTTAAATTTTGTATTCTACCAGTGGGAAAGTACAGACCTGGTCCACAAGGATCTAGACTTAGGACCTGCTGTCAGGGCCGAAACTAAGGGGGGGGGGGGGGGCAGAGGAGGCATGTGCCCCGGGCGCTAGAACGAAGGGGCGCCAAATGAAGGATTATACCTTTGGAAAGGATTATTTTCTTCTGATGGACTGATGGCTTCCATTATTATGAAACAGCCATTATAAATGAAGTGTTAGGTGAAGATGAAATAGCAGTCGTAAAAAGTTAGAACTCTGATTTTTTGGTCAGAATGGGAAAAAAAAATGGCCATAATTTTTTTTTTGAAAAAAAAAAAAAAAAAAAGGTATAGGAAAAAAGGGACTGTGAGGATGGAACGGTAAGGAAAATTATCACCTATTTTTAGGAAAATCATGTTAAGACTAAGTGATAGCCACAATGTTCATTGATTTCTAGAAACAGTTGTTAACATTGGATTAAATAAATTTTTTTTCTTAATTTACCTCGAAAAGTGCAGAAATAAACCTTGGGAACGGTAAGACATACCAATAAAGCCACGATCTTGAAATTGATATTTAAATGCTGATTTAAATTTTGCAGTAAATTTCCTGTCAAAGAATTTTAGACATTCTTTCTCTAGCATACTTCTCCATGAGAAAAAACTTGAAAAAAATTATGTGGCTGCATCTGAAGTGATTTTCTGTATAAGTTTATCAAGAGGGACGGTAAGGAGGAAAAACCCAGGGACAGAGTTCAAAAAATAATATCAACCGTAAAAATGTGTGCAGGTTAATTTTTTGCACAATATTTATATTAAACAATTGTCCCAGTTTCGGAAAAAAAATTACATCGAATTACTTTTATTGAAGTAATTTTATACAGACAGCTCCAAATTTAAAAATCAGCATCAGGGACGGGACGGTATACGAGTTTTCCTGGTATTTGGACCCCCAACATCGTCCAAAACTTATTTATCTCGTTAATATTGTTATATGCAATCATGCAATGGAATGTTCTCCAGTATATGAAATAAAAAAAACACAAAAAAATGTATTAAAATAAAAATTACTATTCAGGGATATAAAAGTCAAAAGATTGTGAGAATTCCCCATATATTGTTGTGCTTTTGTATTTTTCCGGTTTTGGTTACAGTTTTCTTTTATATGAGTACAGTTTCACTTTCAGAACAGGTTTCAAAATTGAAAGTATCTGCATATAAAAAATTGCATAAAAGCTCGAAAAGGTACGATTGCACTACTATATATATCAACCAGGTGTATTCTATGCAAAAAATAATATTAAAAAATATTAAAATGTGAGCCCAAAATATGCAAATAACTATCCATAGAATTAACATTAACTTGAATGTTAAATTTTACTTCGGGTGACTAATGTCGGTTTTTAAGAATTACATTTTTATTAAAGATTGTTATCATAGAAGAAAATAATAAATAAAGATGCAGTTGAACACTATTTTACATGTGAAAAAGGATTCAAAACGAAACATCTTTAATAATAACACAAATAAATAGTCTTCGAATCTGACATTAACAATATAACAATGGAATTAAGGTTGTAAGGTGCAAAGTTTTAATTATAAAAAAAAAATTATTTTGTAACTATTAAAATAATATTTTGGTGCTATGGTATCCGAGGTTTTAAGTATCACACAAAGCTATTTTATTACTTTTTTCTGGGGGGGGGGAGGGGGGGAGAGTTTAAGTAATTAGTCAATGCATTTTAGTTATTTAGCTCTAATTCATTGCAAAAATTCTGGATTTTTTTAAAAAGAGCTCCGTATAATCCCGGTTTCTCGAATAAATTTATATCGTACATACTCTAGACATGACGTTCATGACTTTAGCGTACACCCTCTGATTTTTTTTACGATTACAACACTGCAAACTAGATCAATATGTCACAATTTTACGAACCGGAATATTGTTCCGATTTGCTCTGCACATTTCAAGCCCAGGTTTGCTGTCGCGAAAAATTAACAATTTCAAAATATTCGTATTTAAAATTTAAGAAAAATAGGAAATAAAACGACTTATACACATCCGATTAACAAGCAGTTATGTCAAAATAAAAGAGAAATTAAATAAAACTGACGCCGGAAGGAAATACTGTTAATAACTTTAATAAAAATTAGAAAATAGCGATACAATAGAAGTCCATGATAAGAAGCATGGAGAATAGCACACTAAGAAACTGTTTAAAATACTTGATATTTATATATAGAAAGGGGTTTAATGGCCATGAAAAGATAATTTAAATTTAAAAATACATTCGAACGCACTGCTGAATTCAAGAGGAGGGGGATTACCCCCGGAAGGTTTGATATTTTATGCTTTTTAATAAGCAATTTCCACACCGAATCTCTAAAATGTCCCCCCCCCCCCCCCTCTCCTGAGCCGCAGAAATTAATCCCGGAGAAAAATATCTGAATTCAACACTGCTCGATCAGCGTGAGCAAGAAAAAAGGCAAATATTAATTAAAACGATATCTTAGAAATTCCCCTTAAAGTTGAGAAAAATTCATTTAAAAATTAAAATTTTCAATAATGCCTTAACATGGACCAAAACCAAACTATTTAAAAAATGTAAGCATTCCTCAGTAAATAAACATAACTTTTTAATTTATTAAAATTTCTGTACGAAATAAGTTGTAGTTTGTACAGAGAAAATACAAAAATATCCGAATCACATTTGAATAATTAAAATAATAAATACCTTTATATCTGGGTTCTTTACTTGAACGCTATTCCAATGGCGCTGCTTCATGGAATTCAATAAAGAAGTGTTGTAATTTTGTCTTTGTAAAATTTCCGCGCATGCGCGTTTATATCTGTTCTCCTTCCAACAAAAGGAATTTTTCGCTTACGTCGTTATTTTACGACAGTGTTGTATCAGGTTTAGAGCAAAGTTGCGTTGCAAGAAAGCGATTGATTATATTCCGTCTACCTAGTAATGTCCTTGCGGCAATATTATTACTTCAAATTTTTCGTGACAAGAAAATATCAAGAAAAAATTAATCTTGCTGCAATTGTTCATGCTATCTGGGTTTTAATGGACCACTTTTGTGTGACCCTGAAAAAAAAACATATGCTTTGCACCCCATATACTACAAAAATGTTTCAAAAATACATATCAATTTTATTATTTTGAAACAGAGTAACATCATTAAAAAACGCCACAAAAGGATTTTCTTCAAAGATTGTAATATTATGAATACTTTTGAGTTCCCTGTACGCATGCTGTAAGTGCTACACATAACATATTTTATAGTAACCAGATTCTAGTGCACCTTAATAAAGTATATAAATTTCATTACGTTTAAAATTATGTAACATTATTAAAATACACCACAGACGATTTTTCCCAAAGACTATAATGTAACGGAATAGTTTTGAGTGCCCCTGTAATTAAGCTATGAATGCTACACTCTTCCTTTTTAATACCAAACATACTTTGGCAAACCTCAATAACGTATATCAATTACATGTAATCCCGACTATATTTACGCGAGTTAGAGCACGTAGAGAAACAGGGCAGGCGACAGATAGAAAAACTGAAGTCATAAATACTTTTCATCCATGTTGGAAAGTGTTAAAAAGGATTTACATGCCTTTAACTGTACTTTTTTTTTCCACTTATAGCATGGTTAAACATTAGTTTAAACATCCTAATCCATGCGATAGCAATAACATATTAAAAGCCCCCCAAAATATGCATATCTGGAGATCTATAAATCTACTGGGAAATAATTCATTATCGTGTCCACTGTTAATTGCATAAATTGCATTGGTTTGGCGCGATAAAATATTTTTTGTGATAGCCTTTTAATAGTATCTGCAACAAAATTAACGTAATTTACTAACTTCATTCATATTTGACGCAATGATAGGCTACGAATAACAGTCGCTAGGCAACGAAGAAAAAGAAAAAAAAAAGAAATATGTATCATGTAAAACAAGAAAACTAATTTAAAAATTCTTTATATTATTGGAATACATGTATAAATGTCCTCAAAACATTATACACGTAAATAAAAAAATCTGATAGATATATTGATAAAACTTCAATATAATAGGAATAATTTAAAACACTTATTTGGAATTTTAGTATCCATAATTTCACATTTAAATCCATTAATCAAACGTGCCATTTTCTTTCAACTAATCGAAATTTGAAAATCGTCTGACTTGCCGTAGAAAAGCATTATAAAGAAAAATAAAATCTTCCATATTTTCCGAACGAATGAACCAAATTTAACCAAAAACTATACAGCTACGTCCGGGTATCTCACGAATATGCCCAATTAATTTCAAGCTGATCGGGTGCTTTTTGCGGCAGTTATCGCGGAACAGACAGACAGACAGACAAACGGAAATCAAAACTTTTCGTGTCTCCACAGTAAGCCTTCACTGACGTTTCGGCAACTAGTAAATCTGCAGATCAGGAGCCTCAACGTCATCTTTGCAAGTCATTGTTTTTTAACACTCATTGCATAATATTCAACTTCCTACAAATCGCTTTTTAAAGTTTTCAAATTACATAAATATTTAGGAGCAACAAGATACTTCGTAAAGTTTCAGAAATTAAAAGTGTTAAACAAGTGGTTGTACATTGATGTTCTGAAATTCTGATGAGCTACTTATTCTGGTAACTTTTTAAATCAAAAATTGCATTTCTTCAGGGGGGCTCTGCCCCCCTGAACCCCCGCAGCCTATTTAAATTTACATTCGTAATTTTTTATTGATTGTGCGGATGGTTATAGTATATCTTAGTTTTTTTTTACGCTGTGATTTATAAGGATAAGCATAAGTTTTTTTTTAATAAATTAATAAAATTTAAATTTAAAATAAAATATTCATGTTAACCGTACACAGCAATAAATCTTGAAGTGACGCCAAAAATGTAACCCTAAAATCCGCTATATTCGGCACAACACAACGACGTGCTTAAAAAAAAAAAAAAAAACAAAAAAAAAACGGATGAAGTCAAAGAATTTAGTCCCTGTTCCACGTGCTTGTTTTGTTTGGTTAAATCTGAGCGATAACGCACATCGTATTGCAAACTGTTTTTACGGCATACTGCATCTCCATCTATCTCTTTCCTCCGTGAATAATAGTTAATTTTATTTTACCCAAGATCTTTTTATTCCAGCATCTTTGTTTTCGATAAATGACGTCTAATTCACCTGCTATGCGTACTTACTCAAAACTTTTCATCTTGTTATATTAAGAAATACTCGAGAGTTTTTTTTTTTTTTTTTTTTTTTAATATGCCGCCATATTAATTTTCCTATTCTTAATTTTATTTTTCATTTTCCTGTTTCACGCCAAAACATTTCAATTGAAAATTGTTTAAAAGAAAATATTATTCCGGGTTTTGATTTTCTTGGCAACAATTAAAGAAATATTGGTAAATGTTATGGGGAAATGTTACGTTATTCTCTATGAATATAATGAACTTTTGTATTTTTAAGCAAAATATTTGAATAAAATAAATGAAATATTGCCTATTTTTATTTCTGGGCTAAAATCCTTCTATATGCAAAGATACAAATGCATTAATTCATCTGTTTTGACGTTGGCTTTACTCAAGCATTATACACGCAATTATACTAATATTATTAGGACCAAATGCGTTGCTAGGCAACTGAGAAAGAAAAGGAAAAAAAAAATGAAATATGCATTATGTCAATTTGATAAAACAAAATCCTTTATATTATTGGAAAACATGCATAAAATTCCCCCCAATATTATAAACCTAATTTAAAAAATCTCGCAAATATATTGACATAATTTATTGGAATAATTTAATAATGTTATTTAAAAATTTCAGCATCAAAAATTTACCATTTAAATCCATTTTTCATATGAGCCATTTCTTTCAACAAATGAAAATCTGAAAATCGTCTGACTTGCCATTGAAAAGCATTATAGAGCAAAATAAAATGTTCCATATTTCCCGAACGAATGAACCAAATTTAACCAAAAACTATACAGCTAAGTCCGGGTACCTCATCAACATGCCCAGTGAATTTCAAGCCGATCGGATGCTTTTTGCGGCAGTTATCGCGGAACAGACAGACAGACTAACAGAAACCAAAACTTTTCGTGTCTCCGCAGTAAGCCTTCACTGACGTTTCGGCAATTAATGGTGTTGCGTCAGTGACATGAGCTAAACTGATATTTTTCCCAAGAAAGAAACTGAAAACTTTCTGTTGTTCCATTGTTAGTTTTGATGTTGTAATGTGGCGTTTCTGTGATCGAGAATTAAATGTCCTTTATTTAAATGTGAAGGCCTTTATTATTTTTCAGATAGCTATAATATATCTGATAGATATCCGTCAACGAATCTTTAGTATATTTTGAATGGAATTATTATTTTATATAGAATTTTTATATAGAATTATTATTTTAGACCCTTAAAACAGTGTAAAATATTGTTTTCGGTTGTTCCTGCAACATTTGGCGCCCAGACTTGGAACTCGACGGATTATAGCTGAATAAAATAGATCAAGGAAACTTTTAAAATGAAGCCACTGAAGATTAAAAGAAACTCACACAGCAATTTTAGTTTGCAGAAAATTTGTGGTAGTCTTGCTTTGCAAACCTGCAAGGTTGCAGCAAGTTCAGCATGACAAGACTGAAAGTTCATAACAAGACTGCAGCAAGATAATGCAAACGCCAAAGTCACCACGCTTTGAACTTGCAGCTAACTTGTCGAGCAAGTTAAAATTTTGCTGTATCAAATTTATTGCAAATTAACGGCAAACAACTACTCAAAAATACTGAAAACTTACGGCAAAGTAGTAATCTTGTCATGCCAGACTGTTTGCAACTGTTGCACTGTAAGTTTAACCACTTCGAAGGAGTCAATAGACCTAGTCAGGTCGATTGATGCATACGCACCGTCAGAAGGTGCATGCATAGTTTTTATCACCATTAACAAGTAAAGGTAATATTTGTACTTTTGAATTCGAGTCTTTTTTGGTATAAGGAAAGGGCAGCTGACGTCACTGTTGGTTGAATTACTGTTGGTTAGCAAGAAAAACTTGTTAATTCATTATGAGTCCTACCTGTACACATGAGCTAAATTTGATTGCTCTACGTTTAACAGGTCTCTAATATGATTGGCCTACATCGCCAAGGCTATTCCTACAATGATCCTTATGACAAAAATGTAGTTGGTAGATTGGTTAACGGAAGTGTTTGTTTGTAAACATGCCCTTTCCTTATTTGATAAGTATCAAAAAAGCGATGCCAACCGAATAAAATGTGTGTAATTGATGCAGTCTCGAAAAGGTTAAAAATCATGGCCATTGAATGGGGTTAAAGGCAAAAATAAATAAATATCATTTAAAAGGATATTTTAGAAAAATCCAACAATATTGCGAGAAATGCATTTTAAAATAAAAATTTTCAATATAAATTTAAAATGGCTGAAGACGTAAACATAACATAGTAAATTAACATAACTTTTTAATTTGTAAGAATTTTTATATGAAATAAGTTGTAGATTAGAGATAATATGTTACTTTAAAAAAATAATTACATTTGAAGATTAAAAATAATAAATAAGTTTTCTGGGTTCCTTAACAAAACCAATCAATGAAATTGAGATTCCATAACAGTGACAATGATATGTGTGTCTTTCCTTTGAGTAGTACCCAATTTTTGCACTTTCTGCGCATGTGGTGATTGTCTATTCTCTCAACAGAGGGATTTTTTGCTTTTGCCACTTTCGTGAATCAAACACTGTCTTGTATCAGTTTCACAACAAACTACTCATACAAGTGAATGATGGTATACCTTGCAGGATATTTACTGCGAATTTGTTGTCAAATTTGTCACGGCAAGATAATATCAGAAAAAAAAATAAACTTGCTGCTAATTATCATGCTATCTGGGAAAGCTTTGAGAATTTAATTTTGTACTTGTGTTAATAAAATAGAAACCGAATTGGAAAAAACAATCCCGACTTGAAGGTTATTGTTACATTAGAAGTACAGCTAAAAGACAAATTTAAACGACTTGAAGATAACCAAAAGGAAATAGAAGATCATTTTTTGCAAATAGAAGGTACTGAAAAAGAATATGATTAAGAATTTATTGCTGCAGAAGGATATCGCGATCGATATTCCGAAATAATAATGAAGACTGGAAGTTTGATGGAAAAAACGATATTACCGCAAACGATAATTCCGGAAAACATAAACTTTAAATTACCTAAAATAGAGCTGAACAAGTTCAATGGTGAAGTGAAAAATTATCAAGCCGTTTTGTCATAATTCGAGAAAATTCATTTGGATGAAACTTTGCCTGACAAAGATAAATTCCAGTGTCTATTATCAGCGATAGTTCCTCAGTCAAGGGCTGCAAGAGTAGTAGAAAGCTTTCCCCAACAGCGGTAAATTACCCTAAAGTCATTGAGCAATTTAAAAAAAGATTTGGAAGAGAGGACCTCTTGATCCAAATTTACGTTGGAGAACTTTTATCTATGGTTATGAAAAATGCTGTTTCGAATCGGACAAGTACTGACTTTGTTGGACTGTATGATGAACTTGAATCTAAGCTGAGAGCGTTAGACTGTTTAAGATGCACCCAAGACAAGTATAGTGATTGTTTTACTCCTCTAGTTAAATCTTGTTTACTAGAAGGAACTTTGAGACTTGATGTGCTGCTTTCCAGCAAACTGGTTTTGAGCCAGCATTCGCCGACTCAAAAGAGAAGGATCTGTTGCTTCAGTGACATGAAATGAGCTGGTGTTTTCTCCGAGAAAGAAACTGAAATTTTTCTGTTGTTCTATTGTTTGTTTTGATGTTGTAATGTGGTGTTTCTGTGATCGTGGATCAGATGTCCTTTATTTAAAAGTGAAGGTCTTTATTGTTTTTAAGATAGCTATAATATATTTGGTACATATCCGTCAACGAATCCTTAGTATATTTGAATAGAATATTCTTATTTTTGACCTGTAAAACGGTGTAAAACATTGTTTTTGGTTGTTCCTGCAACAAATGGAATCAACAGAAGAATAAGAAATGTTGAATAATGGATGAAAATGTTATAATAAAATAACATCTTATAAGAGATAGCGTATGTACACTGTTAAAAATTTTGCAGCATTCTGGCAGGTCATTCGACCGTTTTTTGAAAAAACGGTTTCATAACCATAATTTAACTATATTCTGACCATAAAATGGCCAATAATATGGTCAGAATAGTGTTAAATTACGGTTGTGTAACCGTTTACGGAAAAAACGGTCAAATGACCTGCCAGAATGCTGCAAATTTTTAACAGTGTAGTATTTTAAATGTAAATTACTTCGAATTAAACAAAACAAACATGTTTATTATAGACCACAGAAAACAAACTAAGTGCCATGGATGCAAGCTAGGAATGGAATTCATAATAATAACATAACTACTATTGCCAGATGTAAGAATATAAATATGTTGTCAGACGATATACAATAAAACGAAAATAAGGCACATTTAAATGTGATAAATCGTAACACCCCTCCCACCTAAGGCCCTAAGTCACAATAAAGTCTTTGAAATGCTGAGGACGTCTGATCTATTGGTGAGGCCGAGCTGGAGTAGTAGTGATATTGTCGTCTTTCTTTTTTGACGAAGAATCAGGAGTAGATACTTCAGATCTGGAAACAGGCCTTTCATCAGGCTTCGTGATATCTCGTTTTGAAGAGGACTGTTCAGTTTCATAAAGCAAACGACTACGCATTTGGTCGATGTGGCGACGTACAGTATCACGATATGGAGTTTTGGCTTTATAAGAAACTAGTCCCGTTGGTTATAGTACCGTTGCGGGAATCCATGGTGATCCACTTCTGAAATTTTGGATGTAAACAGGATCATTTACTGTGAAGGATCTCAACTTATGCTTCTCAAGTTGTTCATTAGAAAAGGCCTCTTGTTTGTGTCGTAAATCAGCGACAAGGTCTGGATTCATGCGATCTAGATAAGCCTTCAATCTTTGTTTCATTAGTAATTCACATGGTGCTAATCCATGTAGAAGATGAAGGAGTTATATGTTGTTTCAGTAGAAAATTTGCAATGCGTTTTTTCCAATTTCTAAGTTACACGTGTTTCAAGGAATCTTTAGTAGACCATTCCTCCCGCTTGACCATTTCCAGAAGGATGATATGACGTAGTAAAAGTTTGTCGAATTGTATTGCTTTTCAAGAAATTGCAAAATTCTGTAGATGTACATTGGGGTCCATTGTCTGAGACTATAATGTCAGGAATACCATGTGTACTGAACATTTTTCGTAATGCATCAATGGTATCTGATGCTGTTGTTGATGGTATAAGTCTCACTTAAAGCCACTTTGAAAATGAATCCGTGACAATTAGAAAGTTTTTACCATGAAATAGTCCATCAAAATCAATTTGTAAACGAGTTCAAGGAGAACTTGTAATTTCTCACTGATGAATAGGAGAACGTGGTGGTTTATGTCTTGTTTCTAGGCAAATTGTACATTGTTTAACACTTCTTTCAATATCAGCATCCATGTGAGGCCACCAAAGATATGAAAGTGCAAATGCTTTCATGTGCTCAGTTCACCGCCCCCTGAATACTAGGCCTGAGCGCTGACACAAAAATGGCGGCTGCCGATGGCGGATTTTTTTTAACGTAGGTACCGTCCCTTAAATGTAGACACCAGTATTTTATAAAAGATTTCTCTGAGTTATTTAATCTTAGAGAAATAAAGGGGGGGGGGGGAAACTTAAAAAAATTATTGGTACGAATATTTAAGGGACCGTACACACGCTTGCCCAACATAAAAATCCGCCTTCGAGAGCCTCCATTTTTATGTCAGCGCTCAGACCTAGTATTCAGGGGGCGGTGGCTCAGTTCCTGGATGAGTTAAACGAAATTCTTGTAGTACACGTTGCTGACCAACCGATGGAATAATAACTCTATTTCCTCCCAGACGGCAATTTTTATGTACTGATAACTCATTTCGTTTTGTTTTTCTACATTAATTAAAACCTACTTACTTAAATTCTACGTTATATTTTATCTAAGAAAATTTTACAAAATTTTTCTAAAAAATACACTTTTTAAGCTGAAAACTCTTTCCTTATCTGTTTCAATTATCTTCATGAAACAAAGATTATTGAACTGCTGAATAAAGGTGAAAAATTGCGTTTCGTCATATGATTTTATTTATTCGCAAAGATTATTGTTTAAACATTTCAGTAACTTTGATTTTCCCTATTGGCAAAACTCTGATATACTTTTAAATATGAAAATTAAAGGGTGGATCAAATCTCCCTTATAGGCAACCTTCCACAGTCTCCCCTACAGGGTAAATAATTCGAATATGTTTTCGACTATGAATGGTAATAGCTGAAATTGTTTTTTCAAATGTGGCATTCGCTGACAGTTTTGAGATGCTACAATTCCCAGAGGCTCGGTCATGTAGGCAGGGCAAAGAAAATGTTTGTGTTCGCTGTGCACAGGTCCATGATTCAGCAGACAGCCACGTGTCTCCTTGTGAAAACGAACTTTATTGCAGAAAAGTGTACTGAAGGCTTCTTACACAGAGGTGGTAAGTTTGGTGATGTTGACGAATCCATTCAATATCCAGCTCATGATCGTAATTGCCCAACATAGAAAGGGTACCTAAAGAAGCTCACACTAGGAAAGAACACTCAAAGAAAGGGCTTTATTAGTCATTAAAGAAGTCGACTTAATTCCAAACATGTCATCCAACTAAAGACGTGTGTTAATATGTATTCTTGATTATCTTTGTGCTGTTTTTAATTGCGAAATTTTTTATTTTTATGCTCAATGTTTCTACTTATAGTGTTACATTCAAAAGTTTGAGTTACTCATCAATATAAACGTGCTTAACTTCAATTTATACTAATCTCAATGAGAATATGTCAAATTCTTATATTCTCCTAATATAATACAATACTCAATAGCATCAGATTACTTTTGCTGACACACATGCACAGAGCTTCAGTTAGTCATGTTCTCCTTTTCATTCTATTCATTCGTCTGCTTTCATTAAGGACGGAAGTCTTATTAGTGCTTGTGTGCATTGCATAATTTTTTTAATGCAGCGTTAGTAAATAGACAGTGTATATTTGAAATATTCAGTTAAGAGGCCACGCTAGTCACGCGAGGAAACGAGAACTCTAATGTTAATCCTATGGGGGCGTTATTTTCAAATTTATCGCTTGGGATTTTAATATTTTTGAGCGTTTTTTTTTGCATAGGTTAGCCGAAGACGATCTACAACCGGACTAGTTTTACTTTTTCGATTTTGGTTATAGTTTTTTTAATATTAGGATAGTTTCAATTTCAGAACCGGTTCCGAAAGTAAAAGTAAATAAAAAAAATCTGAAACCTAAATCGAAAAAGTAAAAACTAGCCCGGTTGTAGATCGTCCTGAGCTATCCTATGCAAAAAAGCATTAAAAAAATATCAAAATCAAAGCAAGAAATTGGAAAATAGCGCCCCATTAGCGCTTTCTTTTCTTCCCGTGACTGAAGTAGGCTCTTAAAAACTTAGTACGCAACATCCCACAGTCACTCAGTGCATAATGCAATGATGTACATTGACTTCCTCGAACATTTAGTTAGTTTAATAGATTTCTTACATTTTGTATGTCATGTATTTTTGTGCATTCTTAGTCTAAAATAATTTTTCTAGTGTATTTTAGTATATTTTAGAATAACGCAGTATAATTAAGTATAATTATTGTGCCTTAGTATTTTTTATTTCTAATATTATTTTTGAAGGCAGATTAATCTTTGAATATAAGAGTTCCAGGGTCTATAAATATTGATTTAAAACTAGTAAACTTATGTCACAGTTTGCATATTATTATGCCAAATTTTAGACACTTTATTTTCAGGACTGTTCAAATTCCTTATTTGGAACAAACTTATAATTAATTTTCAATACAGTCGAATTCGCTTATAGCGAGCGCGAAGGGACCGTGATATTTGCTCGTTATAACCAGGTGCTCGTAAGAAACGGGTTCGTACAAAATTACAAAAATTCATGCATACGTACATATTTTGATTATACATATTTTATTTATTTTTTATTTCTGTACAGTACAAAAGAAGTTGGTTAATTTGCTTTAAACTGTCTTATTGTCTCTTTCTTGTGTTATTGGTTCTTCGGAGAAGACTCGTGGCCCGAAAAACATAGTCATTTGCACCCTTGGCTTCGAAAAATGTTTGAAGTTTTTCTGCACACCCAATTTCGGTTGACTTCGGAATGTTAAAGGAATTTTTTCAAGAAACGATTATCTGAGCTGGCGAGTTGGAAGTTGTTGTATAAATAAAAATGTTGAGGAGAATTAAGTAAATAAAAAGAGTTAATTTGTTGAGAATAAACATAAGTGGCGAGAATAAACATTTTCTTGAATGCCTAAGATGATAAGATTGACTTGCAGTAAAAATAAAAATAAAAGAAGGATGAATAAGTAAATGTAACGTTCTTACTTAATGATGAGATACACATTGAAGAGACAGCAGTTATAAAAAATCTTCTTTATTCGTTGATTCACTTGAGAGGTGGAAGGCAATTAGAAAAAGTAGGTCACCGTACACATTTAAAAAAAAAGTTCCACGTAGCATTATTAAAAACTTGAAGTAATTTCATGATAAAAATGAATGCTGGTTAAAATCACTTTTTAAAGAAGGTCTTGATAATAAAAAGTCCGAAATCAAACATGCGTTAAATTAAAAAGCCAGAGACCGAAGATAAATTTTTAGATATTGAGATATAGCTATCGAAGAACATCGCTCTTTGAATTTAGGCCCGAAATTCAAAAGACAAATCACATTGTCAAAAATAATACATATTAAAACTTTCGTAAATTTTAAAATCTGATCCTAAAATCTGTTAAAAAACTGGCTGCATTGATATATATACTACATAAAAGGGGTTTACAAAACTACCTCCAGAAATGATTTAAATCTATTCGTTAAAATTATATTGCGTATAAATTGTAGAACGAATGACAGCACGGAAAGAACGAAACTACGGTCAAAAGGCAAGAGGAGACACACCTCCAATATGACGCGGTCGACGTCACACTGTTTCTAAAAATAGAACAGAGGAAGGGGAAAATCTGAAATCAAAACTTATCTGCTACATGTGGTAAAAAGGAAAGAAAAAAAGCGATTTGAACGATGTTTGAGTCGAAAGAAAAACATTTTAAAACGTGAGATAATAATGCTGCATTACAATTTAAAAAAATAAATAATAAATGTGATTACTACATCACAGAAGTCAATGGAAATTTTATAAATCACAAAAATATTGTTCGCTATAGCCGGGTTTGCTCGTTGTACGGAGGTGTACTAAGAAAATTAAGCGGACTGTAATTCACTAACAAAAACAAAGTTTTATTTTTCAAAGATAGAAAGAGAATATGGCTAGTTGCCAATTTTGAATTTGAAATTTTCTTCAAAGTTGAGAGAATGGCTTGTTGCCATTTTGAGATTGTTTTTTCTTCAAAAAAAATAACTACGCAATAAATACATGAACTAGGTTGGATAAAAAAGGGTTACAAGAATAGATGCCAATTGGCACAGATGCGGGAGTGGTGTTCCGTCGCCAAGGGCGATGCTACAATGAGATTACAAGTACGGAACATCCCGCCCGGCGTTGAAATGTTATATTTCAAAATACAAAATGCAACATGAATAATAAAGAGACATATAATAGTACAAATTATGAGAATCATATAAGCACTAATACATAAGAAAATTAAATTAAAGTTCAGTTTTTTGACAAATTATCACTAATTGGTAAAACACTTAATTTAGTTATAGGCCGTTTAAATATGCCTTTAGCGGTGCGTAATTCCGCAACCCTAGTCATTCCATCTGCACCTGGGAATACCTTAGTAATGCGACCTAGTGACCAGGTGCAAAGGGGGAGTTGGGAATCCTTAATCAAAACTAACATGCCTGGCAGAATATTTGGCCTTTTAAATAGCCATTTATTTCTTTGTTGAAGATTATTTAAGTAATTATTCTGCCAGCGCCTCCAGATAACTTGAACAATTTTTTGAACTCTTTGCCATCTATTTAGCAAATTTTCCTTTACTTCAAGCAAATTAGGTTCGGGAATTGAATTAAGCGGTTTTCCTATCAGAAAGTGGCCTGGGGTCAGAACTTGAAGATCGTTTGCATCCGTAGATAACGGAGAAAGTGGTCGCGAATTTAGTATTGCTTCGATCTGAGTAATTACCCTTAGAAATTCCTCTAGAGTAAGGCGAGTTGAGCCCACTACCCTTTTGAAATGGTATTTGAAGGCTTTAACTCCTACCTCCCAAAGGCTACCAAAGTTGGGCGCTCTAGGAGGGGAAAATTTCCAATTAATGCCTTCTGAGGCCAAAAAATTTGAAACTTCATTACTTATTACAAGTTTGTGCAAACGCTTCAATTCTGCTGAAGCCCCGACAAAATTAGTAGCATTGTCGCTAAAAATTACTGAACTTTTACCGCGACGCGAAAAGAATCTCTTTAACGTTGCTATTATAGCTTCAGACGTTAAGTCGGAGACAAATTCTAAATGTACGGCCTTAGTGACCATACACACAAGTATAACAACGTAGATTTTTTGAAAAATGCCCTTTCTTTGGCCCTTATATTTTATTTCGAAGGGACCACAAAGATCTAAACCTACATTTGAAAATGGGGAGTTAGGTACTATTCTTTCGGGAGGAAGATCCCCCATCATTTGGTTAGCCAGTATGGGTTTAAATTTAAAGCCTCGTACACATTCATGTACAACCTTACGCGCAATATTCCTGCCACCAATTGGCCAATATTTTTGGCGCACAGTATTCAGCAGAGCTTGAGGTCCGACATGAAAATTTCTCTCGTGATAAGATTTAAATATCAATTTAGTTAAGCGGCAGTTTGCTGGTAAAACCATTGGGTGTTTGTGATCGAAGTTTAAATTCGATTTCTTGAGTCTACCTCCTACCCTTAAAATGTTGTTAATGTTGCCGAAATCTATCTTGGCCCGGCCCGGCGTAAAAATTAAAAGTTCGGCCCGAGCCCAGCCCGACCCGTTTACATTTTTACAGTTCTCGGCCCGTACAAAAATCAGTGAAAACAGGCCCGGCCCGGTCCCACTCAATTTCTACAAAAAATTCCGTTTTTTCTCGACATACATTTAAAATTCTTTTAATGAATGCTACTACATACATATTTATGGGAACATTTTACTGTATACAGTAAACATCCTCTAATCCGGGCATCCTATGGTCCGGCACGACTCTCGGAAATAAATGGTATTCCTTGTTTAATCACTGACGTTTATAATAATCTGATGGAACTTCAGAATGAGGAATTACGTAACAGACCATTACAAATGGTTAAAGATTAAGAATCTATAAATAGCTTAGTCATCCGGTAGACGAGGGGGTGGGGTGAAAAAAAACAAAGACAAGTTGAAACAGATTTTGTACGAATCGGCCTAGCATTGAAAAATCTCAGTGAAAGACAAACTTAAAAAAACCCGAGTTAGACCAACTAGATTCGGCCTTGTACAATTGGTTTTCAGCAGAACGATCAGAGGATATACCCATAACTAGCCCTATGATTGTTGAAAAAGCTAAATAGTTTCTACGAGATTTGAACATTGATGCCGATTGAAAATTTTCTAAAGGCTGGCTGGGGAGTTTTAAGACTCTTCATGGTTTCAAAAAATAGGTATTCCTGGTGAGCTGAAATCTGCCAATGTTGTAGGTGGTGAAGAGTTCAAAGTTGAATTCTACTGTGTCTGAAAGTGAACTTACAGCTGGCCAAATCTATAATGCAGATGAGACTGGCCTTTTGTGGCGTTCCTACTAAATTCTACCCTTGCTAGTGTGGATGAGAAAACTGTGAAAGATTTTAAGAAAAATAAAGATAGGTCAACAATACAGCTGTGCTCCAAGTCATCCGATGATTACAAAATAAAACCTTTTGTGATGGAAAAGTTAAAGAATCTTAGGCCTTAAAATGCGTGAAAAGCTTGCTTTTGACTTATGGAGCAAAATCAAGTGCAGTGATGAATCAAGAGTTGTTTGTTTAAAAACTAGTTCTTCAAAGACTTTGTGCCGGATGTTAAAAACAATTTTGAAAAATTGAAAATGCCTGAAGACAGTAAGGCTATTTTGTTTTCAGAGAAATGTAAAGCTCATTTAGATAAGGAACAATTAGTATCTGGTAACATATCAGTAGCTTATTTTCCTCCCAGAGTCACATCGTTGCTTCAGCCCATGGATCAAGGGGTGATCAAGAAATTCAAGTTACACTATAGACGCTACTTTGTGTAGAATTTACTGGTACTGGATTTCAATGTGAAAGATTTTCAAGGACAATTTTCTATTAAAGAGGCTATCTTTGCTCCTGATTTGTCTTGGGGCGAGTTAAAACAGGAAACTTTAGAAAATTCAGGGTGTAAACTTTGGTCTGAAGTAATGGACGAAAATATTGAAGTTACTAAAAGCGATACAGTTGACAATGAACTAGAAGATGTTTTAGGTTGTTTGCTTTTAGAGAACAATACACGTTTTCATTTTATAGTCATGTATATATGTTGTACTTTACATTATTGAGTATTTTGTATTCTATTCAAGCTGTTTAAAGAATAAAAAACATGCTTTACTGTCATTTTTTGTTTAATTCTATCTTTTACATGTTTTTTCCGAAGTTCATCCTGTAATCCGGAAAATTTTGTAATCCGGCATGCTTCAAGTCCCGAACGTGCCGGATTAGAGGAATTTTACTGTATTTTAGATTACTATGTGTTCTCAAAACAGAAAACACACAATAGTAAAATACATTAACGAATACTTACAGTGTTTTAGTAATCGTCTCTACAGACGTTTCAAAATTCGAATAAGGATTCATTAAAAAATTAATGTAGTTTAGAATAAAGGGTTAAAAATATGATAACTTTTAAAGCTGTATAATAAAAAGTAGATTTGTGAAAATATTTCTCTCATTTTTAAGGTTTTTCTCAAATCCAAAAGAGGTACATTTCGACACATTTATGAATTCATTTCTTTTCGGAAACGCATAAGATTGGCAGGTATTCTTATTCAGAAACTATGTAAATGCCTTTTTTTTAGATAAAAGCATTATATCATTCAGAAAATACTGCCAAAGTTAGCGTTTTGAATTGAATTTCCGGAAGCGATAGCACAGGAAAGGAGAAAAACGTACAGTCACGTGACAAGAATCTCTTATCTCTGTAAATATTTTATCAAAAATGGAAAAAACTATTAGATTCCAAATGCCCTCAATAGTCAGGCCTGTCAATTTTATGCTTTAATAGTTAAAAATGAGTCAGAAAATGTGCCTGAAAGTTTCGCATTGTTGAGCAGTGAATATGAGAACCACCTTAAGGTATATTTCAAAGATACTGTTAACAGAAGTTCATTATCGCTATTAATACTTTCACAAAACATAATGCCTGCCCTGCACATCCTGAGAACGATTAGGACCAGTTCCGTCCCGGCACGAGTCTGCTGAAAAAATTAAACCCAGGATTAGACATCATGTAACTGTACGATGCCGATCTCTACGATGGACATGTTACATTTCTGTATTTATGGTGTTAAACTCGCATCGGCTCGTGACGTACATTTATACTTCTCGAGAAAGTCATATTCATTGAAAACGGCTCGTATTTTATGTTTTGCTTAAATTCCTATATCGGGCCGATAGGCCCAATTGATTTTTTTGCCGGTCCGGCCCATTTATTTTGTCTGTCGGCCCGGCCCGTTGAAAAAATTGTCCTAATTCTGCCGGCCCGTCCCGGCCCAGCTCGTTTGAAAATTTGCCGTCATTTCGCCGGCTCTGTACGGGCCTTGGGCCAAGCCCGGGCCCGTGCAGACCTCTATATTCTTGTTCCTCAAATAATAAGTTTTTCCCTTTTTCAAAATGTGTGAATAACTAAAATTTTCACATTGTGCCCGAGCCCGTTTCGGGCCCGGGATCACGGTTTCGACTTGAGTCCGTCTTATTTCTAATACATATTACACCCATTTTGGAATGATGGTTTGTTAATTTCTCAAATGAAATATTTTATTAAAATTCAGTTTTGTTCTAGTTTATTATTTTAGGTCTGTACATTAGGGCGGGTCGAAAAAAAGAATTTTTGAAGTGAAAACTTCTTTAGGCGCGTTGAGCTTTTTTTGAGATGGAGAAAAAAAACTGATTTGGAGACACTGTAACGTAACCGACATGCTAGCATTTTGGCACATAGACACTAGCGCGCCAAGCGGTGAATGACAGGAATTTTTCCCTCTTCAGCTCAGAGTTAGAAAAAGGAAATCTCACCAAAAACATCTCATGTAAAAAAAAAAAAAATTAGCCAAGTCTCGTGACTCTTGCTAAAATAAAACTACCTTGCTCTAGCAAAATAAAATTATCTTTATTCAACAGTTGTTATTTATGTCAATAGTTGGCTGCAAAAGTGAACTATTCGATCAAATATCGGGTAAGTTTAGCAGAAAAACTCTCTTGTTTTTAAAATTCGTGTTATTTTTGCGTTATGGTGTATGTCATAGCATCAAACTAGAGCGATATTTCTAATAATATGGTAGTGGTTTTAAATATAGCAAAAGCATAAGCGCAATTATTTATCAAGAAATGTTAACATACTTGCAGAATTATTTGACTTGCAGAAATATTTAAATTCACCAAAACAACATTTGGTAAAACAAATTATTATTTTGTTTTTCGTCAGTTAAAATGAATTAACCGTATTCGTGACCTACCTATTTCGTGTAACTAAAAACCGATAACGCTGTATTTTATCGTGTTGATGGTCTGGTCAGTGACCAACAGTATTGGCGGGAATTTCGATTACGGAAGATAAAATACGGGGCACAGATATCAGATACGCACTTGGGTACCTAATTGACACCAAATTGGAGTTACTTTATTTTACAAGGTAACCCGGCTACTGTTGCTTATTTATTAATAAATTGTTCATTTACTTTTATTTTATTTTTTTAAATTGTACAATTGTTTTGTTCTATAGTTATTAATGAAATTATCGTTTATTTATTGTTGTTTACTTTTTAAAACAATAGAAAATAATTTAAAAATATATATTGTAACTGGTATTGGAAAACGGGCTTTCGCCAAATTGACGTTAAAAAATCGCGCCAAACCTGGCTCGTATATCACACCTGTGCCAAATTCTCGGTTTTTTGATTTTTTGACTTTTTATCCAAATTTTCCTGATTTTTTAAATTTTCCCTTTCATTGTATCCCAAACACTACCTTCATACCAAATTTCAAGATTCTAGGGATACAGGATGTACCTCCGAGTTTTGATGATCGGTGAATCAGTGTCAAAAAGGCGAAAGTTTAAGTTCATATATCTTCTGAAATAAAAAAAGATAGAAACGTGAAATTTCAGCATTTAGTTCCATTTCCACATTACTTTAGATATACGAAGTTTCAAGTTTCTGAGAATCACCAACACAAAGATGTTGGGGGGGGGGGGGGTCAAAAGTACGCTACATTTAAAAATATTTCCTGTACAAAAAAACATTTCCTGACGATTAAAAAAACACACACGTAATTGTTGAAGTTTTCACTTCAATTGGCACTCCCGAAACGCCACTGTTTGTTTTTTAATTTTTGGAACGCTTTAGTGCGAAAAGTTGCCTATCGTAATAAGAAGAAAAACGGCATATTTCTTTTTTTTTAAATCGGTTAACCTCTTCCATTCGCGCATCGTACTTAAAATTTATGCAAAATTGTAAAAATCGCGCCTTTTTTCTAATATTTTAAAGTTAATTAAAACTTTAGAAATAAAAACGCTTTAGCTTTTTATGCTTATTTCATGGTTCACATAATCTAAATAAATTAAATTCCGATCAATAATCCAATTTTATCCAATCGCACAAGAACTTAGAAAAAACATAAATTTACCAATGTTTCGCAAATTTCACCATACAACTCTTAGTTTGTTTTGCTAAAGCAAAGCGACACATATCTCACTGCGTGGTGGCGGCTGCACGTTGAGTTCCACCCACATCCTACCCAACCAACCGTCCAATTGTTGGGTGTGGTATTTATATTATATTAAAAAGATCACATGCATGTCAATGTGTAATTCTAATTAAATGCTTATGTTAAAAAAAATAATTAAAAAAAAATCGTGTCTTTGAGTTGAGGTTTATGATTCTTCAAGGAATTACAATTTGGGAGAAAATCGTACGTATTTACAAAACAGTTACAAAAAAGTTAAATGTGAAGGCCGAGCGGAAAGCTTGTGATCTTCTGCAAGCACTGAGTAGTTCCGCAAATAATTTTAAAGTTCCTAAAGTGGCAGTGTACTATAAAATTGATGAACTCAAATACATTTCTTTTGAATACTCGGAGGATGAGGAAAATAAATACAAACCGAGTACATCGGCTAAAAGCCCAAATGGCAGATGATAATTAAAATTAATGCAACAGCGTTAAACAAAAATAGTTTCGAAGTTCCTGATCGGCCAAAAGCTGTCATAGAGTCAAGTGTTTTGGATAGCAGAAACAGATTCTTCTGTTGTGGTTGATAAGTGTAAAATAAAAAGAGACAAGTGTCGTTTTAGGACGGATTTGAAAAGCCGATTCACACCCCCTAAGGAAAGTTCGGGTCTTTTTTTGACGAACAAAAATGAGATACAATGTTCGTCGAAAAATTTAATGCCAAGCAATTTCACAGGAATGTGAAATAAGAGCACTATTCTCTTATCCCGGAATCTGGATCAACTTATACTGGACATGTATCTCCGTCCTCGAGTTCATCAAATGATATAAGTCAAAGCATTATTTGTTGTTTGTCTGAACTATCAATATTACTAGAACTAGAAGTAGTAGGGTATGGTGGTACTGTAACAAACGCTAGATGGAATAACGGTGCTTTCCACTGACTAGAAAATCATAAAATGGAGAGTATATGCATCCGGCATTTTAATGAGCTTTCTTATCACCAAATTTTCCAACATATTCATGGTCAAACTGAAGGGACTAAATCTTTCAGTGCGCCAATCGGGTAGCAGCTCACTTGCTGTGAAAAAACTCCTGTGGTCGTTTGTGAACCCGCAGATTGTTCGGTTCCTGATATAGACAGGACTTTTTTGAGCGAAGAGCAACAGTATTTTTGGACATTTTGAATGCATTCGCCTTGGTATATTGCCCAGAAGACTTGGCGAACTGGGACCCTGGTACTTTGCCCGGTTCTAGATGACTAACTGCGGCCAACAGAGTCCTTCGAGAACAATCGAGAACGGATTGTATCAGATTCATCCAAAAACTTAAAAGAAATAGTTGGCTTCATTATAAAATCATACATGCCTGTGTAATTTGCCATAAAATAAGCAAATATTTTACTGGCGGACGAAAACATGTATTTCAAGCAATCCAAACATCATGCTATTTATCCGACGAATTACTACAAGTTGTCGATCCAGTAATAGACGGAAATGCGTTTTCTGCGCACCCAGAGAATGTTCTGTTGGCAATGATTGTCGATTAAAGAAAACATATTCGGGATATTGGTTATAGAAGTATCGTAAAAGCAAGACAAACCGTCCAAAAGAAGAAGACTGTTAGAAATGTAATGCCACCAAATGGAAACTTTCAAGCTTCCGATTACATAGAAATTATTAACTGGAATTCTTGTGCAGTGTATCCTTCCCCAATGCCACGGGACCTAAGTGAATATGAAATGTTAAATTGTTCATCACTTCTGACACTACTCTCATCAGAGAAATACAAATTTTTCCCTGTCACACCGAGACTGTTAAGATGTGCGTCAAACTTGTGACAGACACCTCGAATAAAGTATATGGTCATGAAGCTAGATATGACTATATTCTAACAACACTGAAGTTTAATTCGGTTATGCTCATTTCTCCAAAAATCAGACTTTAAATGTGTAGAAGATATAAAAAATCCCTGCCGGCCCGGCCTACAGGCGGAGGTAGATTTCGAAGTTAAGTATGCTAATTTCACCAACAAAAACTAAATCATGATTAGAGAATTATCCACTTTAACAATTTTATCTGACTGCTTTTGACGAGTTTTTATTATATATTTTTAGAACAGCTGTTTTTATCAGAATCATGTTAACCCTTAACCGGAAACGTGAAAATTTCGTGCACAAAAGAACACTTAATAATTTACCAAATAGTGAACTTAAACATTTAATCTTTAATAGTAATGCATTAACATGGCCAATTTTTTAATATAACAGCATAAAAATACGTTTTGAATGTCGGAGAGAGAAAATATTAAGGGCAGATATGTAAACGCAACCGTCTCACAGACGCAGGTTTCCAGTTAAGGGTTAAGGAGGTATTAAAAAAAAAAATACTTTTCCATGCTCAAGAACTCGAAATTTTCTGTCACATCAGATTAATTTTTAGTAGAAAAAATATGAAACTTGCTGACGTGATTTTTGAAGAGATTTATAAGCGACCTGTGTTTTTATTTTTCGTTCAATTAATTAAAATATATGAACAATTATTTTCTCAGTAAGACAATATTTTTCGTTTCTAACACAATCGTTTCGGGAAATTCTGTTCAAAATGCCCACTTTGACATCATTTTTTAAAAAATATATTCTGCCTTTATCAAAAAATCGATCATTACAGTACATTATATAGTTTCTGAATAAGAGAATCTACCAATTGGATGCGTTTGAGAGCAAAAATGAATTTAACAATGAGTAAGAAATAAGCAGTTTGGATTTGAATACACTTAAATACTTACACACTTAATAAAATGATTTTTTTCTTCAACCGCTATGTATTTTTAATTTGTTTTTGCTGTAAGAATTGGTCCTATCAAAAACTTGTCTATATAGATGTTGTAGATAATATTAAGAAGATATATGATAAATTCATGGGGATTTTATATCTTTTGAATTGACGGAGCTATGGATTTTTTACTTTTTCAAACCCCCTTTTTGTTTTCGTTTTTAATTATTTTTTTGCGGTACGAATTTGTCCTATCAAAAACTTGTGAATATGAAAGTTGTAGATAATATTAAGGAGATTTATAATAAAATTAATTGGAATTGATATCTTGAGAATTGACGAAGTTATGAATTTTTTTCTCCCAAAAACCCTATTTTTTGCGCCCCTTGAGCCCATTTTTAACTTTATCAAAAATCTGTGTTACATAAAATTTTGGCCCTATTTTTAGAAGTAATAAAAACTTTAAACTGATTTGATATGTACAAAAATTAAGAAGTTATGGGGTTTTTTCGATTTTCACAAAACCCCTGCCTATTTCCATCCCCTTGGTCCGATTTTGCCCATTAACGAACTTGACCGAGATTTTATGTATCAGTTTGGAAGAGATTTGTGCAGAATTGTGGAAGTTATCGTGTCCAGAAGAAAGTGATGTAGCAGACCGACAAACTTTTGGGGATAATAGTACACATAAAGACAAACATTATTAAATAGGAAACCATGGGGCGCAAACGTCTTCTGTAGGAGCTAGGGGGCATTAAAGTTTAAGGACCAAAACTTCAAACGATGATAAAAAACGGAAAAAGGGTCGATTCGTTTGCGGTTTTCGCTAAAATCATTCTTTATATCACGATTTTTTAAAATTTTTTTTTAAAGGTTACGTTCAAAAATTGTCGATAGAGGGCGCTTTAGACTTTAGAGTAACGAACAAAAATTTTTAACGTTATTTTTTGCATGGAGTTAAAATTATTCTAAAGTTTAGACTTTAACTTAAATTTTAAGCCCAAAATCGAAAACATTGGGATCGGGTAGTTAGCGAATATTGAACTGTGAACAGAGGAGGAAGATTTTAAACGCTCATAAACATTGAAGAAACTAATAGATTTTGTTGCGATTTGCGTGTAGGCCATTCTCTTGGTAATTATTTTATTCAAAATGACGCACAGCTTAGGTGTCCTCATTTTTTGGTAGAGGGCGCTTCCGACACATCTCCGACATTTCAATGACATTATTCCTAAGTGTTTTACTACCAGACCAACATACTTCCAGGAAGTGTTAGGGATGCAAAGACGACTCGGAATCACGTAGGAATGTAACTCTGGAAATGTCTTTTTTGCGAATTATGGTTAAATGAAGCAGAGAAAAAAGCAACAGAAAGAAGCAGAGAAACAGCAACACGTTAATATGACAGAAAACAGTTTATTTAAAGGTTTTACTACAAAAGGTGTTCGAAATTACGACCAGAAGTGTCCAGAAGTCCCAGCTTTACAGCGGCGTCGCATGGAATTCCTCAATTTTTGGAAGATTCCTGGAATCTCTGATAGCTTTCTGGCAGCTACAAAAATACGAGCCGCGAGGTCTTCGCAGCGCCATCTACCGTCGCTGTCAAGCTTGCCAGATTATTTCTGGTCGTAATTTCGAACACCTTCTATAGTAAAACCTTTAAATAAACTGTTTTCTGTCACATTAACGTGTTGCTGTTTCTCTGCTTCTTTCTGTTGCTTTTTTCTCTGCTTCTTTTAACCATAACTCGCAATAAAGGCATTTCCAACGTTACATCCCTACGTGATTCCGAGTCGTCTTTGCATCCCTAACACTTCCTGGAAGTATGTTAGTCTGGTAGGCTTACACTCAGGAGTAATGTCATTGAAATGTCGGATATGTGTCGAAAGCGCCCTCTATAAAAAAATGAGGACATCAAAGCTGTACGTCATTTTGAATAAAATAATTACCAAGGGAATGACCAACACGCAAACCGCAACAAAATCGATTAGTTTCTTCAATGCTTATGAGCGTTTAAAATCCCCCCCCCCTCTGTTCACAGTTCAATTTTCGCTAGTTACCCGATCTCTATGTTTTCGATTTTGGGCTTAAAATTTAAGTTAAAGTCTAAACTTTAGAATAATTTTAACCCCATACAAAATATAACGGTAAAAAGTAGTTGTTCGTTACTCTAAAGTCTAAAGCGCCCTCTATCGACAATTTTTGAACGTAACCTTTACAAATTTTTTTTGAGAAAATCATGATATAAAGAATGATTTTAGCGAAAACCGCAAACAAATCGACCCTTTTCCGTTTTTTATCATCATTTGAAGTTTTAAACCTTAAACTTTAATGGCCCCTAGCTCCTACAGAAGACGTTTGCACCCCATGGTTTCCTATTTAATAATATTTGTCTTCATGTCTGCTATCACCCCTCAAAGTTTGTCGGTGTGGTAGTGAAACACCCAGTATATATATACACTGCTCAAAACAATTAAAGGATATTTGAAGTTTTATATAAAATAAAGATATAAACGAAATTTTTTTTGCCGAAAATAGAAGAAGAGAATCACAAATGCAAATTTTTCTGGTTTTCAAACTGTGGAGTATGCAAATTTTGAGTTCGACGTCAAAAACGTCGCTTCAGCGGCAGCGAATGAAATTTGACTTTCAACTGGATAAAAGAGAATGAAGACAAGGATGATCGGCATTTAGTGATTGCTTTGTTTCGATGAGTACGATGTCTCAGCGAAGTCATTTGACAGATTCAGAAGCTTTGAGAATTGTTGGTAGGTTAGAAGGGGGCCAAACTCAAGCCGAAGTAGCGCAAGCCAATGGAGTGTCACAAACTGTCATTTCCAGGATCTGGAACCGTTTTTTCGAGAGTGGATGTGCAGGCCGAAGACCAGGGCAAGGTCGTAGACGGGCAACAACGCCCAATGAAGATTGGTATTTAGCGTTAACAGCTCGGAGACACCGAACCATGAACGCTACTCTTCTCCAACAACACCTTCGCTCGGCTACAGGCACCACGATTTCAACTCAGACTGTCCGAAACCGGCTCCATGCTGTAGGTCTGTATGCTCGCCGACCGATGGTATGTGTTTGATTAACATCAAGGCATCGTCGCGACCGCAGGGAGTGGGCAACCGAGCATGTCAACTGGAGGAGAAATGAATGGAGCAATATTCTGTTTTCTGACGAGTCCCGTTTTTCTGTGCATTCGGATAATAGGCGTATTTTCATCTGGAGGGACCGTGGCAGTAGGAATAATCCTGCGTTCGTGCACGAAAGTGTCAGATTTGGCGGTGGAGGAGTGTTGGTGTATGGTGGCATCTCCATTGACGGACGCACTGACCTCTACATCATTCGAGATGGAGCTCTGACTGGTCGCCGATATAGGGATGAGATCCTCAGACCTATTGTAGTCCCTTACGCTGCAGCAATCGGAGATAACTTCATTTTAATGGACGATAACTGCAGGCCACATCGTGCAAACCTGGTGGAGGATTTCCTTTTCGAGGAAGGAATCGTTCGAATGGAATGGCCAGCGTGTTCTCCAGACATGAATCCAATCGAGAACGTTTGGGACGCTCTAGGAAGACGAGTTTCTGGCCGCCAACAACCCCCAGAAACTCTCCAATAACTGGAAAGAGCTCTTCTGGAAGCGTGGGACAGAATACCCCAACTCGTCATTAATAGCCTCATTGAGTCCATGCCTCAAAGGTGTTCAACATTGCTGGCCGCCCGTGGAAACCATACCCCCTACTGAAAATGATTTTCTTTGAAGAAAACACCTTTTCTTATTCTTTTTTTCTCATATGCACAAATTGTGTTTTTTTCCTTTAGTACACAAATGCGCAATAAAATGCATTTTTTTTTCTGCCAAACATGTGTAATTTATTCTCATATAACCTACTATGTCTGTCGACCATGTATCAATCAGCTAAACAGTTTACCAGATACAAAATCCACCTAGAACTGCAATATCCTTTAATTGTTTTGAGCAGTGTATATACAGGGTGTCCGGTCTCAACGGTGTCCAATGGCTAATTCCTAAACCGTTAGTCATAGACATATAGTTCCAATTACAAAAATGTTTTAAATCAGGTAAAGAAATATTTTAAAAGCGATTTGGGTCAATAAAAGCATTTCTTAAAAAATTACGAAATTTAAATTTTTATACGGTCCCCCTGTCCTATAAGTTATATTTAGTAAAATTTTCCTTTTACACTGACAAGTAATACAAAAAAAGTTCCGTTATTCTACGATTAAAATTGACCGAGTAATAGCTGTTTAAAATTGGAGAATATTTTTTGCTGCAAATTGGGGGTCATTCACAAATTTAGTCGAAATATAATTTCGTCAGATATATTAAAAAATGATTGAGAGTAAATTAACATTACAATATAAATTTGAAATCTTTAATCATTCTGACATATTAATGCAAAATATAGAATTTGTAATAAACATTTAAGAAGAAAGAAATAACGGAATTTTTGTTAAATAAAATGATGCTAAATTAACAGCCTCAATTCTTTACAAAATGATACGGATTTTAAAATATTATTAGATTGCACTAGCCTTCAAAAGTTGGGTTATGTCATGTTTTGTAGCTTTTGATAATTGATTCTTATGTATTCTGTACCGCTGAATCCGAAATTGACCGCCATTTTTAACCATCGCATCAGGATTTTTCGCAAATTGCAAACATCAAAGTTAAAAAGTTCAAAGTTAAAATTGAATCTCCTCCCTCATCCCATCGGACCACTCAGCTGTTTAGCTGTAGGAATCCCAGGATAAGCAAAAATATTGAATAAATTATTGAATTAAAAAAAAAAGTTTTACATATGTTTTATAGTATGAGATTTTCGCTATATTTTAACTTACACATTTACGATTTGCAAAAAATTCTAACGTGATGGTTAAAACTGAAGGTCATTTTCAGATTCAGTGCTAAAACCGTACGTAAAAATCAATTATCAAATGTTAAAAAACACGGCCATCTCCTCTACTTTATAGTACCCGATTTCTGTTATTCTTTAAATTTGACAATTTATGATTTGCGAAATATCCTGTCAGGATGGTTAAAAATTACGGTAATTTTCGGATTCAGTGCTAAAAATACATAAAAGTTAAAAAACCCAACAATCGCAATCTTGTATTATCTAATATAAAACATTTTCTTAAACTTCTTGGCGGTAATTTATCCGAAATTTTTTGTGTTATCCTGTAGTAAAATAAGCATAAATGGTAACTTCCGAAAATCATAATAATATTAGATTGTTATCGGATTTGCGCCAGTATGTAAAATGTAGCTCGATCGGATATTTGAAAGTGAGTTAAAGTTCCAGTACAAATTTTGAACTAGAAAACATACATACGATCGTTGAAGTAACATAAAAACCTATAAAAATAACATAATTTTTGTTAAAAGAAATCATAAAAGAAACAGTGTAAAATCCTGACAAAATTAAACATATGTTATTTTAGCCAATATGAAACTTAATAAATGTTAATCGTAATACTTGTACGATTTTTTTTCAAAGTGCAGATAGACATGAAATAAGATCTTCGACTACTTTAAGCATTTGGTATGTGATCCCTCAAAGCCAAGCCGAACTCATTTGTTTTCAGAGCAGAAAAGTGGCATAAGTCATCCATTTTTAAAGTTTCATAACTCGATCAATTTTAGTGTTTTATGAATAGGACTTTTCTTGTCTTACTTGTCAGTGTAATAGGAAAATTTTACTAAATATAACTTATAGGACCGGGGGACCGTATAAAAATTTAAATTTCGTAATTTTTTAAGAAATGTTTTTATTGACCCAAATAGCTTTTAAAGTATTTCTTTACCTGATTTAAAACATTTTTGTAATTGGAACTATATGTCTATGACTAACGGTTTAGGAATTAGACATTGGACACCGTTGAGACCGGACACCCTGTATATATATGTACATACAGGGTGATCTTTTTTAAAGTGACAGTGTTTGGAGTGCCCTGTAGCGCGATCTAATAGCCGAAATGGCACCAAACTTGGTATTTAGACTAATCAAAGGATTCCGTAAAAAAAATTTAGTCCCAAAAATCGCCTCTAGGGTATTTTGTGGCGCTTTGCAATGTATAAAATGTGAGAAAAGAAAAATACTAACACATACAATCGTACAGTTAAATTATTGATGTTTATTTACTACATTAACTTCCCCGGTGAGGAATTAGACCACCTTCAATGTGAGTACCGTTCTCAGAAATAACACCGTGCATTCTGTGCACAACGTTCTCCACAGCCGTACGTAACATATTACGAGGAATATTCCGCACTGTCTTTGTTATGTTGTCCTTTAGAATAGACAAATTTGATACTCCACCAACATAAACGTGAGATTTCAAATAACCCTAGAGCCAAAAATCGCATGGCGTGAGGTCAGGGGAACGAGGCGGCCATGCAACTGGAAAACTCCGACTTATGACTCTATCATCAGTGAAGTTTTGCCGCAACAGCTGCTTTACCTTATTACTAATGTGTGGCGGAGCACAATCTTGCATAAAGATCGTCTGTTGGAGACGGTTTCTTTGCTGAAGTTGTGGAATAACAAACGTTTGCAGCATTTCGTGGTACCTTTCTGCATTTATGGTGCACATTTCGGGTCCTGTCGGAGTGATGGTCTAAAAAAAGAATGGCCCAATTACGAATTCGGCTGTGAAACCACACCAAATTGTGACTTTTGGGGAATCTAATGGGATTTCATGTACGGTGTGGGACTGCTCAGAAGCCCAAATTCGGCTATTTCGTGTGCTTACGGACCCATTGAGATAAAAATGGCACTCATCTCCCCACAGAATGTGCCATGGGAAAGCATCATCAATTTCAATCCTGGCAAGAAATGATAGAGCGAATGTCACACACTTATCATAATCACTTGGTTTCAGTTCGTGCAAGCAGTTGATTTTGTAGGGGTAAAATCCAATAACGCGCCGCAAAACTCTCCATACCGTGGAATAATTCATGTCCAGTTGTCGAGCTACACCCCGGGGGCTGCTAGTACCAGTAATGGTTCCCTGCGATCCTTCGACAATTGCAGCTGCCACATTAGTTATTACATCTTCTGATACTTGTTTACGTCCTCTCCCAGCGCGAATGGTCAGTGACCCCTTTTCCTCGAACATCTTAATGATTTTCTTAAGACCATTCAGCGATAAAGGTCCCTTTCGTAATTTTTTTCTGGTTTGAAATTCCCGAAGAGCCGTGGAGGCATTACATTGATTCATATAATACAGCTTCACCAGTAACGCACGTCCCGGGAGCCTGAGAGGCATGTCCACTGGAGCTCGTTTACTTCAGCTGAGATTATTTGTCGGAGCTGTCTACTACTTGCTTTTATAGCCCCTATTACTGGCGCTGTCATCGCACAACATTTGCATTTTTCTTTGATATCCGTGTTTTATGCTAATTCTCGTTATTGTAAACTACAACAGCGCCACAAAATGCCCTAACGGCGATTTTTGGAACTAAATTTTTTTGTTCACGGAATCCTTTTCCCATGTCTTGATTAGTCTAAATACCAAGTTTGGTGCCATTTCGGCTATTAGATCGCGCTATATATATATATATATATATAGATATATAACATTTTTTACTGAGGGTGGTTTTGGGTTCTAGGGGTCATGATCGGTGTAGATCTGCAAAAATTTTTCAGAAATTCCAACATGGGGAGAATGTAAAAGGTAGTATTTCATACGAAATCTACCTAAAAAGAAAACGTAAAAACATAGTAAGCAAAGAATGCTACTCTATGGAAAACCTTTGTAAATAGTTGCAAATATAATGTAAATGACACTCCCAACAAGTGGATGGTTGGTTGGGCAGGGTGGAGATGGAACTCTACGTGCAACCACCTCCACGTGGTGAGTTCTGGGTCGTTTTGTTCAAGCAAAACTAGCAAAAAGTTGCATGGTGAAAATTGCGAAAAATTGCTAAATTTATGTTTTTTTCTAAGATGTTGCGCGAACGGAAAAATTAGATTATTGATTAGAATTTAATTTATTTAGGTTGTGTAAACCATGAAACAAGGATAAAAGGCTAAAGTGTGTTTATACTTAAAGTTTTAATTAACTTAAAAAAAATAGAAAAAAGACGTGATTTTTGCAATTTTTCATCAGCTTTAAGTACGATGCGCGAATGGAAGATGTTAACAGATTTTAAATTTTTTTATGCCTATTACAATAGGCAACTTTTCCGCACTATAGCGTTCCGGAAAAAAAAAATTCTTTTTTTCGACTCGCCCTACTGTACATATATAACTTTATCAACTTTTTGGCAATTTGGCACCCCACCCTTTATGATATCATCCTTCGACCCCCGCCCCCCTTTTCCCTTAATGATAACGTTATCAGTGTCATTTTTTTTTTTACTTTTCCCTTTTATACATTTGCAGTAATATACAGGTATGCTTAAACATTTATTATTCGCATACTTCACTGATTTAAATGAAGAGAAGACGTTAATAAAATATCACTACAATATATGAAATAACTTTATATTAAATAGCACTTTAAATAAATACGTTTTATTTCAAAGTATTTAACAATAGCTTTTTCTTACATAATGCATTCAACAGTAATATTGTCTTTTTGCATTTGCCCCTTGAACGGGGGTAAGCAGAGCTTCTTATGAACGAAACAGGTGAACACCATCCTTTCCCATTTTTTTACTAGTAAACGAAGCTTATTTCTCTGACAACGCATTATATGCGCATATAGCAGAAAAATAGGAATGCCGAACGTTGGGATATTCCATACTTTGGAATGTAATGATTTTATAATCCTTTAATGGTTTTAATATTTTTGTATTTTCATAAAAATACAAAGAAAAAAATAATAGCGATAAGACTATATTGATGTAATAAAAAAGTTACGACAAAAAAGATAATTTTGGTTGGATAAAAAATGATAACGATATCAAAAGACACCCCCCCCTCACCCACCCACCCCTCACCCACCCCCCAGATATATTTTACGATATCAAGTGCCAGACCCCCCCAAAAATGACAAGTTATATATGTAAAAACCCTTGGCGAACACAAAATGTAAGGAGAAAATATATCATAATCAGGATATGTATATGTGTGTAAACACCATAGCTTCCAAACGGTATTTACGATTGAGTTCCCATTTGGCGAATATATTTATAGACTAAGTCGGAAAAAGTTTACAGGTCGGGAGAAAAATGGGGGGGGGGGAGAAAAGTAAGGAATTTTCACGAATATTTTAAGCGTTACCAAGAACTTTCAAAATGTCCAAACCTCACTCGGTATCAATTAAAAATCCATTATTTTTTGTGCTAATTTAGTTTACATATACAAATAAAACGGTGCATCAAATTTTATATATTTAAATATAAAGTTTAAAAAAAAAAATCTAAATTTTATGAAATTTTTAGCATTTTTGCATCTGATTTCTGCACTTAACTACCTTTAACATTTCAAATTATATTTAGTTTAAAAAAACTATGCACAGTTTTATTTGTATATGTAAATCAAACTGCCATAAAAAATATTGGTGAATTTAATTGATATGGACTGAGGTTGGGACATTTTGAAAGTTCTTAATAACGCTTAAAATAGAAAAATTCCTTATTTTTTTAAAAATTTCTTGTGGTATAAATTATGCCATAATTCATATAATAGCCCCTAAATTCACCCTAGAAAAGTATTTAAGGTGCAATTAAAAAATAAATTAAAAAAAAATGAGGTTGAACTTCCCTTTTCCCCTTACAGCCTACATTAGTCACACGAAAACACTCGCAAGCTAAGGTTAAATCTATGGAAATGTTATTTTCAAATATCTAGTTTGCTTTTTAGTGGATTTAAAAGTTTTTTTCTGCCTAGGATAGTTGAGGTCAATCTCTAACCGGACTAGTTTTTACTTTTTCGATTTTGGTTGCAGTTTTTTTTTAAATATGAGACTACTTAAATATGTATATATATATATATGTAATAATAAAAATTTTCGCCTCTTTTTCTTAGTAAAACTATTCCAAATTCTTAATATTTTTCCTTTTTTACCTATCTTTAATAATATCTTAATATCTTTTGTCTTTTATTTCATGCATTTAAAGTTGCGTATTCTTTTATTATTCTAAAAAACCTTAATCCATTCGCCTAATCTTATAAAACCCATTAAATTACTTTTTCATTTTATTCTAAAACTAAATTCTCTTTCTTTCGAATGTTTTAATATCATTTATTCTTTCGTGTTCTACACCCACAATTCCATGCGTCCGCCAGCGCTATTTGCGCTTTTATTCTGACGCCATAAAAAGAGTTCTTTATCGACGTCATCCTTTCCCATCGAATCGTAATTTGTTCTATGTCCCATCCTCCCCCTCCTCCCTTCTAGCATTGGTCTGTTACTGTTCTGTAACCGTCCGCGCGTTGTTGGTCGGGGTACAAATATCGTTACATCGGCGATGGAGAGAAGATTTTACGTTTTTCTGGTTGTCTAATTAAGCTGCGTCGCTTGGAGTGAACGTTCGAATGTGTAGATCCTATTCTTATAACATCTAAAGTCTTATGAAGTGATGATCGATTTTTGTGAGTGGGTGGAATAACTACTGGAAGTGTTTTACTATGTTTTTGTCAATAAAACCAGTTTAAAAAGTGACGATGACTCTCTATATTCATTACGTAAGGGAAATTATCAATGTGTTTCGAGCCTGTCTTTCTCGCCACCCTGACTGCAATCCGGTATTTTCAATATAACGGATGGATAGTTTTGATTGCTCTACTACATTTTATGTCGAGGTGTACTGGTGTCGCCTAAATATCTGAAAGTCGGTAGCAAAATGCTACATATATATATATATATATATATATATATATGCAACCAAAAAAATCCCTGCCGGCTCGGGCCTACAGGCGGAGGTAGATTTCGATGTTAAGTACTAAATTCTCCAACAAAACTTAAATCAAGATTAGAGATAAAACCCAGTTTCTTCACAAAGAGCGAGCTGTAGGGAGCTAAACTTTTTGTGAAAATTGTAATATACACGAATACACACACACATATGTATGGAATAGGTTTAAAAAATGGCTACAAAAAATTCAGAGAACCTTAAAGTGTTAAAATATGTTAATATTTCCATAGTCGGGTTTTTATCATGTTTTAATACGTTTCTTCAAACTTACATGGCGTTACATATTCACCTGCTGAGGTCCATTATATTTCCAATATGACGCAATATACATATTTTTTTAATTCGTCAAACTATTTATTTTGAGTTTTCATGCTGAAATCTTGCTCTAGGAAACTTATGACGTAATATTCAATTTGTTTTCAATTTGTCAAACTATTTAATTTTACACGTGAAAATTTTGCAAAAGAAAAGTAATTGTTGTGGTGAGAATTTTATTATTTGTTTTTTTTTTAATTGTTGGCAACTGCTATAACGAAAAACTTTTATTTTTTTCCTGCCATTGTTGTGTAAGAGCTGGTTTTATCAGAATCATGTTAAGACAGTATTCAAAATTTTGAACCCTCCCCATTTCCACCCTCTTGGGCCGATTTCGCCCATTTTTAATCCCCGCCGAGATATTAGCCATCTCAAAGTTGTTGGCGAGTTTGAAGATGATTCGTGCATAATTGCGACTTTTATCGTGCGGACAAAATTTAGTACATACATACATACATATATATATATATATATATATATATATAAACTTTTTAGGTGGGGGTGGTTTTGGGTTCCTGGGGTCCTATAATGAAAAGTTATGAAGGAATTTTTCAAAAGTCGCACCATGGTAACGACTGCAATAGGTAGTATTTCTTACGAAATCTACCTAAAAATTAGCTCGGTTAGAGACCAGCCTCAACTATCTGATGCAAATATGATAAAATGCAAGGGAGAAATTTGAAAACAAACCTTCTCATAGACTTAACATTAGCTTGCGCGTTTCTTCTCATGACTAGTGTAGTCTCTTAAGAACCTAATATGCAAACAATAAAATAACGATGCATGTTTGTGTAAAGTTAAATAAGAAACAGAAGAAATAAAGCTTGACAAATTTATTTTTATTGTTATAATTCTCTGCTTTATCAACAAATTTTGTAAGGAAGCAACATCATTTGTCCTGCAATGAATTTACAACACTAAGTAATGAATCAGATCACAAATCAAGCTGCTTTTGTTGCACAATGCCTCTCGATTGTCTAGAGTTTGTTTATATACTTAGGAAAAAAAATGTTCTCAAACGTGGTACAACATCACACAGTAGGGATCTAATTAATCAACTAGTAAATTGCAAAGAGCTATCAAATGGCATTGGCTTTCGAAAATTGTTGACAAAATTGCGAAACAAAATTGCTGACTGTTTTGATCTCAGAAGTTAGATAGCACTTTGTAATCACTAAACTATTAATTGTGTGCGGCCGTTAACTAAATGCATTATTATTATTATTATTGTTATTTTTATGGAGAAAGAGTTTTGTCTTCGGTACTTGAAATGATTACATGAGATAAAAAGTTTTAACTACCAGTAAGTTTTCAAATGTAATTATGATTTACAAAAACATATGTTTTAAATTTGGCAGTTTTTTTTTTATATTCCTTTAACTGTATCTAATATTCAAAGTAATGTTTTGTTAGGAAAAAAATCTAACGCAGTCTTTTCTTTCTACATAGTTCTAATTAATCGACTAATAATTAGCAAAGAGGTATCAAACGGCGATGACTCTGGGAAAAAATATTCTCAGAGATTAAATAGCACTTTGTAACCACTATACACTTTTAATCGTGTACGGATGTTAACTAAACGCATTATTTTTTATGGAAAAGAGTTTTAATTTTAATAATTGAAATAGTTAAATGCGATAAAAATTATTTGTTTACTTCTAACCAAGTTTTCGAATGAATTTTTTATTTACAAAAATTAAGTTTCAAATTTGGCAGTTTTTGATTTTTCATCTTTCTGACTAGAAGTAAAATTTTATTTAAAATAAAATAAACTAACATAGCGTATTTGTTTATCTTATTCTGTTCATTTTTTTAAAAATTCTTTTGAGTTTTATGAACACATGTTTAAAGTATTCCGAAATCTTGTTAATCCATTTTTTATAGGAATGAAAATATCGTTTTAAAAACTTTCTTTATAAAATTTGTGCAGATTTAAAATTGATTAAAAAAATTAACGAGATTGCAATTTTGTGTTTAAAATCCAAGTAATGATATAATTGATTATTAACTAAAGGATTGAAAGAGTACTTAAAAAAAAGTTTTAAAATATTTCTTTTCATTTCAAGTTTTTTCTAAGTAGCTCTATTACTCCAAGAAATATTATTAATTGAACTTTAATTTTACAATGGCCACTATTTACACGAGTAACTCTAAACATTGAGCACTATTCTTAGTTCCTACTGAATATAAGTAATCAAAGAAGATTAACAAGTATATTAAAAAAGTACACAATAAGGCTTACTTTGCCCTATGCGATCGAATTAAAAAATATATAAATAAAATTAAAATTTTAATAATGGAAAACAGCTTGCATTTATTCTATTTTTTCAGAGCCTAAGAGTCATGAATTCTAAGTGTTTTGGTAATTATTTTACCATCCTTACAAAAAAAAAAAAAAAAAAAAAAAATCAAAGGATTTGGGTTGCAAGATAATTCGAAAATTTTAGAAAAAGCACCTGTAGATTTAGATTAATTTAAAACCGAATAGTTTATTGTGATAAAATTATTAAATTAATACTATGGTAATTTATTTAAATAGTTTAATTAAATATTTTAATAAATATAAATGTCCTAAAAATGTAGCATATTGATATCTAAATTAGAACCAAAAACATCATTACACAAAGATATTTACAGTATAGCTTAAAAGAGACTTTTTTGCATTTTTAAAAATTCTTCTAGTTAGTATGTGCATAAAAAACAAACAGTTTTTTATACCTGTCTAACGAAAATTTAAAAGTAAATACAGGTTACTAACCTTTTTAACTAGCACCTATTTTCATAGTAAATGCAAGGCGTAAATTTCTATACAAAGTCTATGATGACTTTTATTATTTAAGTTTTCGATTTCCGTATATTCCGGCGCATAACGTTTTGATAGAAGAAAATTTATCAAAATTTACAGATCCGCGTTATACGCCAGTTATAAAAAGGAAAGATAAAAAAAAAAAATGAGCATGAGAATTGATAACATAAGTAAACATGCTATTTACTTACAAAAAATAACATACAATATGAATTTAATAATGTTTGCTATCGGTGTTACACGAATAGTACTAATTATATTTTCCAACATTTCTTAGTGTATTTCTACTTCATAATAAATGCAAATTATTATGCATAATAAACATTCATATCTCATGAATGTTTCTTTGTAAAGAAAGTGGTGCGCGTAATATGGCGAAAATAACCTAAAAATAGAAAAAAATATTCGGAAATTTTTGGTGCGAGTTATACACCGGAGCGTGTTATAAGCCTGAATATACGGCATTTAATATTGTATAAACAAGAATAAAGTTTTATAGTGATCTGTTCTAATAAATAGAGGTGTGGTAAGTTAGAAGTAATATTATAGCATTACAAAAAGCTAAGACCGTAAATTAATAATAATAATTATAATAATAACAATAATAATAATAATTTGTAATCATACCTATGCACGCAATGAATTTAAGGAACTTCAAAATATTTTATTATTATTCATCGGAATAATATAGTTAATTACAATTTAACGGTATGGAACAAAACAAGGAGAATAAACTACGATACGAAAATACTAATTAAAAGCAATCTCTTAAAAATATTGTAAGAGCACAATGTAAAATTATTAATTAAACAAGTAAAACGAATCAGTAGAAATTTACAGACGATTTTTTTTACCATGCTTAACATCCGCTATTATTGATCTGATTGCCCTGCTTTGTGATGCTGTACATGTTTTGCCACACTTGGAACAAAAAGAATCTCTCTCTTTTGCGAGCAAAATGGCAGCCTGCAGCTTAGGTGGACATCTGAATCTAACTGCTTACTCATGATAAATACAGAAAACTCACAGTGCACGACTGTAATCCCCTGTAGCCACTGAAGAATTATTTACATATAACAAGGGGATAGCAATTACCACATAGACGATATCCAGCAAACCCACGGTTTCGGGTGGAAATAATTCCTTTCAGTTCTCTGAATAGGGATTTGCAGCAGCTGGTTTATTAAACTATTTATCTGTTCTTTGTAGAGGAACTTGATGCCTCGAGAGGACTTTCAAGTTTCATTAAAGAAAATCTGATGTAATATCTATATTATAAAGCAAAAATGTCTGTGTCACTAATGCTGACGTCATAACGGCGGTGGCAACGGCCTGTGCTATCGCTCTTGCATTTATCAAACTAACCATTTCTTTTATCTCATCTAAATAATTTTTAAATATTAAATTTTGCTTTAAATATCATATGAATCTGTATAATTTCAATTTTTACAGCATTGAACAAAGAAAAATTACGTTTAAATAAAATTTGCTTGAAAACGGTAAATCTGTTTGCTGATTTTTTCGTTAAAACTTTTTAAAAATAATTTCTAGCAAGATTTTCAGCAATGAATGTTTGTTTATGACACTAAGTTGATGTGTTGCGCTCTAAAAGAAATTTCTCATTTACAGATAAAACCACAACATTTTATTATTTTAGAGCAATTTAGAGGTTTCAGAAAACAACCTTATTTGCTAATCTAAGTACTGTCGCAAATGTTTTACAAAAAAGTATATAAGTACGGAATAAGTCAGTTTTAATGGATGAATTATTTCTAAATATCGTATTGTTGTTGTATAATTTTTCTAATCTATCTTGAACTATTAAGTGGGAAAATATTGAGATGGATTTTTCTTTTTAAATTTATATTGTGGGGCATAAACAATTTAAAATAGAGAAAAGACAATTTTCAAGCGCTTTTTATGTGTATAACAGTTTTACGTAGTACAAAATAAACCTTGATCTCGTGAAATAATTAAAACTGCATTAATTTATTTCAATGGTTCATTACTCGTTTTTAATGTTTTTTGTTTTACTTATTTTTCAGTTTTACTTATGATTTATTTCGAATTTTTAATGATCCTATTCATTTTCAGAAATAAATGGCGAATTGCAGAGTAATAATTCCCACCTTTTTTTAGAAGATTGACATTTTTACATGGATGCATGACGTGGCCGAGTATACTCGTTTACCGAAATGCATCTTGTAACTGAATTACATACTTTGCTTTAAATACATATAATTCTACAGTTTTAAGACAGCTTAAAAATTATTTGATGTAAAAGATTTTCTACAGTCTGGTTTCTTTCAGTTTAATTTCTTCTTTAAATTCTGATAACTGCTTCTCAAAAATTTTGGAGAGGAAATACTTCCCTCCGAAACCGGGGTTCGATTTCGCCTATGTTACACTTCGCTTCCCTTGTATTTTGATTTTGTCAATATTTATCCTCAGTGGCTATTACTAAAATGGCGCGTTCTAGTTTATGGAGAAGCAGTTATCCGAAAGCGTAAAGAACAGATAAATGTTTGCATAAGTAATGTCTGTTTTTTCTTCACATTTTTTAAAAGAAATAAAATATTTTTATCTGAAGACAACAATGTATTTCCCAGAATTTTTGATGTTATTTACGGCAAACAAGTTAAGGATTACTTCAAAACATGGCAGGTAAATCTCTATTTGCTTGACCATTTACATAATTAATAAATATTTAAAAGCGTGGGAATTTCGCGACGAATGTTTTTGAATCACGAAATTTATAACAGTTTGAGAATTTCCTTATTTTACGTATATTTAAAAAGAATAAACCAGAGTACCAGCTGCTGCAAAATTAAAGGCAGATGTTTATAAGTAGCGCAATAACTTCACATATAAATTCATCCTATCTTAAAATTACTATGAGCTAGTAATGTTGTTAGTTGTGTTAATTTGGCTTTTGATTATGCTCAATCTAAATATGAGAATTTCAAAAAACTATTTCTAAATTTCTATTAAAAAGGAAAAGTTACGAACTTCTAAGCCTTTGATTACTTACTTTCGTTAAAACTCCATATCTCTGGTGGAGGGGATATACAACCATGCACTTTTCAAAAATTTAGAGTTGTTCTTTATTCATATTGGCTTGAAAAATAATATTAGTTATAGATCATTGAAATCACAGTAGATATATATTCCAAAACTTTGGAAATGTTAACTTCGTAAATTTCTTTCTTTCTTTTTTTTTATTCGACAGTTATAATAGATTTTTTTATATGTACAATAATGCTTGATTATGTCGTACCATAATCTACTAATAGTCACATATTGTATATGAATTAGAAGAATGATTGAATTTTTGAATCTAACGTGGATTGCACTTCAAAGATTATTGGAATAAACATATAGTATTTAATGCCAATGTGTGGCATTAGTAGATGAATACTAAGGAGATAATTTTACAAATGCACAAGTATAATAATGTATAAGTCCTTCAGTAGCATAGTCAGTGTAATTTTTCCATTTGATGCATAGCTTTGAAACTTCAAAAGAGAAAATGTATTCGATATCTCAATCCATTGTATTGGTAGTCGCGCACATTTCTAAAATCTTTCTTTGAAAGCTGGTTCCCTTTGGTTAGACAACATTCGTCTTTATCTGTTCCCAATCTTACAATTATACGAAGAGCAATATGTTCTTCAAAATACTTGGCATAGTATTTTTGACAGATCTCGAACTTGATAGTAAAAAAATCCCATAAGCGATCTAAACTTCTTGTCTAGGTCAGTTAGTCATGTTTCCTTTTAATTTCATAGATATAGTCTACATCAGAGATTCGTAGTCGGTTCGATATGTTTTCGAACTAATTAGCGCAGCGTAGAGTAAGTAGTCTAATGAGCATTAAAAATGTGTTATGATCCTGGCACCAAGCCTATTAAAAATTGAGCACCGTAAGAGTAATTAAGGAAATGTAATTATTTAAAAACAGTTCCATATGATTAAGCCATTGATAACAATATTCTTAATATTGAATCATGAGATAAGAGTCTTCTTCATTTAAGTAGTACATAAGTACTTAAGTACCGTCAACCGGGGCTACTTTGGTCCTTGCGGGGGGGGGGGGGAGGTTACTTTGGTCCATCCCATAAAAAAAGTTTTTATTATTTCTATTGAACAAACAATACAAGATAATTTAGAGTTTTTGCCCTTGAAAAATAGTTTATACCTTACTATAGGGTATTTGAATAGTTTGGGGGTAATTTAATTTTTTTAGTGGCAACACTGGATGTGTTTGTAAACAACTGTTTTCGTGTGTAAATTTTAACTCTCCAAACTTTCTATCGTGAAAAAATCTGGATAAGAGCTATAAATAAAGTAAGTATCAAAATATTATCTTTAGTAACTTGTAACCCATGTGCGATCTTAGTTTTTTCTTTAACTTTTTATTTTGAGAGGAAATGTTTGCGTTTTCATAAAGCTAACATGAAAAGTAGTATTTGGGGGCTATTTTGTGCCAGACCTTTTTTGTCCCGAAAATAGCCCCAATTATTTAGAAATGCCTTTTATACAATTAAATGTCTTAAAACATGTTTTAAGTAACATTTTTTTCCAAATGTTACTGTGGCAGAATGTTACATTAATTGCTTTTGTTCCAGTTGCTGAGGATAACATGACGAAAACTGTTTCTCGTTTCTTTAATATTAACGATTTGTTTATTATGTTTAAATGTAAAAAAAAAAAAAAAAAAAAAAAAAAAAAAGACATTTGTTTATCGAGTTTGCAGAGTTAATTTATTAGCAAATTCTATTGAAAGGGAGTTTCAATAAAAATGTATTCCTTTACATATGAAATGTATTCATTTTATATAAAACTAAGTGAATGGACCAAAGAAGCCACCAGCAGGAGCTACTTTGTTCCAAAACTTTAAAAATAGTTAATAAAAAATAAAATATTTCTTCCTTAAAACCATACAGTTTGCTTCATTGTTTCATGTTAATTGTTTACAACTCCATTTCGACTTTGAAAAATCACGTATACTATTTTTTAATAATGGAAATGTGATTGGAATTAGGAAAAAGTGGCCCAAAGTAGCCCCAGTTGATGGTAGCTAGACAGTTTATGTAATTTTGTAAAACATCTAATCGACACAGTAAAAGTCATGATATTCAAATGCTTTGCAGTCTACTGGCATCTTTATGAAGCATTAGCAGCACTTTTATAAGAGTTTGTTAGTCAAAATTCCTTTAAATCAATGCTAATATTCAGTCTTGTTTTATAGCCTATGTTTCATTACTTTTATCGCACATTTTAAACTGGCAGTTTTGATTCATATACTTATCTATGACCGTACCAGATATCTAGATAAGGAAATAAAACAAAAAATTTTAGGACTTGGTGTATAAAGGGCTAAAATCTAATTAAGGTGCTTTTTATTTCTTTTAGATTGCAACAGACTACAGTGATTTTATAGTTATGCTGAGTAGACTATATATTTAGACATTGATGTAGTTAACAGGCGTATTATACTTTTTAATTGTGGTATTTACAAAGAATATATCATGTATTTAGGAATGGGTTTTATTTTTGAAATACAAAAGTAGGAACCGTTTGCAACTTATAATCGGTGCAGTTATATATGGATTGAAAAAGGTTCGGATAATATACTAATATTTCTCTTTTAGCAAATTATTTCGTAAAATTAAAATATATATATTTACTTTTAACAAATATTTTTGTTTAAGGATTACTTTTAATGGACTTTTGAAATTATATAATAGAAACAAAGTTTTGTGCGTAATAGTGCATGATTATGTAAATTTAGATATGTCCAACATAAGACATGACTGAAAAATTCTATTCCAGAAGTATTTTGAACATAAATAACAAATAGTGGGAAAAAATATGCAGAATGAAACAAAATACAATAAAAAAATTACTTTTCTATTTTTCCAATTCCACCTTAAACTTCTAAAAGTTACAAAGAAACAATGTTTTTGTTGCATTGATACCCGTTTTTAAATATTAAATTTGTATTAGGTTGTAAGGGAACAGGAGAGGTTCTTTCACTGGCTACGGCCCTGAACTGTCCACTCTTATAAATGACTTGTGGTGGGTTCTTTTCTCCATGAAGTAAACAATATGAAACAATAAAGGACAAATTTAAACAAACAGTTACTAAAACAGAACAGATTGCCATCCGTTATTTTAAATGATCATTATTTTGTTTAAATTTCAGAACAGATTGTCATCCATTATTTTCTATGATCATTAATGAGTGTTTAAATTTCAGGACACATTTTCATCCATTATTTTCTTTGATTATTACTGAGTACTTTAATTTCTATATGATGGAACAGTTACGATATTTTATCTCTATTTATTACAATATTCTCCTTTATTTTTTATGCATTTCAATCGTTTTTAAAATTTCACTCTTCATTTTAAAACAATTTTATTGAAACTTCTTGACAATCTGTTCAGGAGTTCTTTCGATCAAAAAAAATTTGATTGGCGTTTTTTAACGAATTGAATAATATATTTTAATTTAAAAATGTCTATCAAATAAATTAACTTTTCAAACTTATATTTTTTTAAAAGTAGAAGTTAACAAACATGAAAAACTTAATGTCTTAATAGCTAAATGCACTGGAGGATTCACCAGTTTTATATGACAATGTTCTGTTTCTAAATTCTCATTTAATTCACTTTTCAAGTAGCACGCATCTTTTACCAACATATAGTTATTCCTTCTAGTTAATCGTCGGTAAAATATAGTCACCGCATCGGTTGGAAACAATTATTGACTATGCTACAGGAGAAATTGATAAAAAAGGGACACACACTGGCCAAATTCATATTGTCTATTGGCACAGTCAATCATATTAAAGAACTACTGTTATGGCACTAAGAATCGAAGAATGCAATGTCGTTGGTCACCTGTGTCGTATCTACCCAACATTCACCACCTAAATGATGGTTATTTGAGCCATAGTTTGTCTCAGAGATACATCTGAGAATCATTATAAGAAACTTATAGGGTCCAAGTTTTTTATCTTCATAATTATTTGAATAGTATTTATAATAATGCCACTTTTTTACGGACAGCTGCCACGGAATACGCCAGACAGTGCCACTAACACAATAGTGACTTAGAGATCTCTGTACAGTTGATGGAATATCCATTATGCTTTACATTTATCTCTTTCTGAAACGAATGCTTTAGTCAGTTTTCCAGTCACTTTTTTCATTTTTTTTTCACTGTAGCGACCTTGGCGACAAGCCTAAGCTCATGAATCGATGAGGCCAATATGATCAGAAGAAAAAAACAACAACAAACTAATTAGAACCTTAAAAAGTGCAAAGTGATTGACTTAAAAACTAAATATAAAAGGGACCCCATCGATTTCAAACAAAAAGTAACGAAAAATTAAGACGAACTAATAAGGTGCAATATAAAAAATGTTAAAAATAATAAGAAAAATGAAGATAATGAGGGCAGGCATTTTATTCATTATAACTGAAGGTGTAAGTCCAGCTTCATAACTCTCCACGAGTTATGATATTTAGGAGAATATCGGATTTGGTCTCACTCTTGCTTTTTTCATTCCACCGAATGAATAATACTTTGAGTAACTCGAGTGTTCAACTCGAGTTGAATCTCTATGGCCGTTGTACCGATATCTCCGAAAAAGCTGGATTCGTTTAAATGAATGAGTAAGGCCCATCTGTCAAGGCGCTACAGTGCAGGAGTCAGGAGTTATCTTCTTTCGGTTCTTCCCCTCGGTTCGGTTTGTATTCAAGGCCAGGATCAAATTGCATCAACACGAACACCTAAAAGTATGAATTGGAAATAATTATGTATCTAAATTGAAAATACGCTGAAATTCCGTTGACATCAAAATAGCATACCCAGTTGATGTGACATAATATCTTCATAAATAAATACAAGCATAATTGTGATTAAAAATTCTTTAATTCGACATATTATGACTCTGAGGTGACCGTCATTTCATGACTACTGTGAAGTCACCAAGATTAATTTTGTATATTAATAATTATAACTTATTAACAAATAGGATATATAGAAGTCACAATGCCTTGTATATATAATGATTTTTCAAGTTATGCGACGAAAATAAAAGTTTCATTTTGATCACGGTCAATTCACATTTGCTTATATTTTTCTCACTGCGCTATTAAAGAAAAATTCTCAAGTTTGTTCTCATAATAAGCTAAGGTTTCTGTCTTCACAACTTAGAACATTTAAAATTAGACATCACATACGGGAGTGGTTTTTAGGTACAGAATCACCGGCTAACCGCAGTTGGAAAACAACGTATCGAAATATGTATGGGAAATCATTTCGACATGATTTATTCTTTGTTATTTGTTATAAAAAATAACGGTATTTTGTAATCTAAAACTTTCTTACCTCGGTTGTGAATTCTAGGCGCTTTTACATGGCTGATCTTGCTCAAGGTGTATTTACTTTGAAAAATATAAACTCTGTTGAACGAAACAAACATTTAATGAACGGAACTAACACTAAATCAGGTACATAAACGCTCTTTACTCTTCTTCAATCTTAACTTCGTACACCTCGTGTACAGAAAATTAATAGAACAAAAAATAACATAAAAATTAAATCGTAAGCAAAAATGGGTCATTCCAGTTCACACAGCTTGTTTTTTTTTTTTTTTTTTTTTTTTTTTTCTTTTTTTGACGGTGCACCAAAGAGTTTGGAAACTGAGTCAGAAACTACAACATCCTCCGGCTTAGAAAGATAAGTTATTTTTTATAATTGTCAAGTTCCAAAGGGTACAAGTGTTACACTGCTCGCCGAATGAAATTGCCTGTTACCAGTCTTAAAGCACATGCATGAACTTTTCCATCTCTAACAGGATGGTTATCTGTAACAGTGTCTAATTTGCACAAAACCTTAGCTGATTGTCTTCTTTAATTTGAACAACGCTTCCTTCTTTTACTTGTATGCCTTTGGAGTGATCTGTATAATGGGCAGATTTTAAATCCATTAGGTAAAATTGTTTCTACTTCAACCAAAATTGTTGCACTAAGTTTAATCTGCATCTATATCTGCGAGTTACTTCCCATTTCGTAGTAAGAATGATCCTTATCTTTTCCGGTGGCAAAGCTGTCAGTCTTTTCCCTGCCAGGAAATATGCTGGACACAAGGGAGTTGGCTCATTTGTATCACTCGACACAAAGTTTAATGGGCTGGAATTCAAAACAGCTTCCACTTCCGGGAAAATGATTTCAAATTCTTTGTAGTCTAATGAAGATCTTCCAAGGATTTTCTTAAGGCATTTCTTAAGGTTCGTTGAGTGGAGAGAATAAAGGAGAAATAACCGATACACTAGTTTCATCAATTCAAAATGGGAACATAACACGAGATATATATTTGCAAACCGCTACTGCATTAGCTATCGGAAAAGAGCATAAATCGAAATTACGTCTATTATATGACTTAGGGTCGCAGAGATCATTTATACTGAGTAATCTAGCAGAAAAATTAGGTTCACAAGTAGTGGGAGAAGATCTTACAATTCACGCTTTTGTCTCTAAAGCCACGACAATTCAGAAACGTAAGCGGTACAGGATTCTTTTGAAAAATCCAGAAATGCTGAATAAAGGTATTACGATTGAAGTGTTAGAGACATCTGAAATTAGTGAAGCTTTACTTTCCGTACCCGAGAAGAGAATTCAAGATATTTTATGTAGAAATAAATTGCAATTAGCTGATAGAACATACGGAGATCCAAAATATTTTCGATTATCTATTTTAATCGGAAGTGATTATTATTGGAAAATGGTAACAGGGAAGCTTCGTATTCATATGATTTTGTACTTTCTGAAACAATTTTAGGATGGACTGTCAATGGTTCTACGGTATCTAAAGATGCTAATATTTTACAAACTTCGATTAGTGTTATGAAAACTATTTTGGAGCATGTTAAGTTGGACAGCGATACCGATGTAAATACTACTTTAAAGGCTTTCTGGGAGTTAGAAACTATGGGAATAAAACCAGAAAAGGACCAATCTGATATAGAGAATGCAGCTTTGGAAAATTATAATAAAACTGTTAAATTTAAGAATAATGTGTATCAAGTGCAGTTTCCCTGGAATGAAAGAGTTGTTGAATTAACGGATAATTATGAGTTAGCGAGAAAAAGGCTATACAGTTTAAATAAAAAATTTGAGAAATGTCCAGAATTTTATGATAAATATGCCAATGTTATAGATAATTATTTAGAGAAAGGAATGGCAAAAGTTGTTAATTCGGAGCCAAACTCAGTATCTTACTATATGCCTCATCAAGCAGTTATACGTGAAGACAAAACAACTATCAAACTTAGAGTCGTTTTCGATGCGTCTTCTCATTCTTCCGAATCTATTTCGTTGAATCACTGTTTACATGCGGGTCCAAATCTAAACCCAGATATACTCGATGTTTTACTTCGGTTTCGATTACATAAAATTGCAATCACTGGCTATATCGAACAGGCATATTTGCAAATTAGTTTAGATCCTGCAGATAGAGATGCTGTTAAATTTGTATGGATTGAAATTTCTCCTAATCCAGGTTCAAATTTAAAGTTGAAAACATTACAAATGACCAGAGTTTTATTCGGAGCGCAGTCTAGTTCCTTTCCGTTATCTGCAACGATAAAACATCATATTAGTAAATACAAATCCACATTTCCAGAAACATTTGATCTACTTAATGATTGTCTGTATGTTGATGATTTACTCGCTGGTGTGAATGAAGAATCCTGAGGTTTGAAGGTACATGCTGAGGTTAAGACCATTTTGAAAGATGCTAATTTCAATATGCGCAATTGGACTACAAATTTCGGAAGTCTCCAATTGCAATCTGACATAAAAGAAGAAACTATCCATCAAAAATCTGCTTATACAAAGGGTCTAGGTTATAAATGGAATACCCAAGATAATTTGAAAGTTGAATTGCAGAATTTTTTGAAATATGAAGATAAGAATAACGGTGTAACCAAAAGAGAAGTTTTAAAGATGATAGGAAGAATATATGATCCCATAGGAATTTTAAACCCTTTTACTGTAACTGCAAGAATGACTATGCAAGAAATTTGGAAAGAAGGTCTGAATTGGGAAGATAAATTGAATGAAGATATGCACAATAAATGGATTAAGTGGTGCAAGCAACTAAGTTCTATTGAAGCTGCAAAGATTGCCAGACATTATTTTGATGAACATTCAAAAGATGCGATTCAAGATTTACAATTACACTGTTTTAACGACGCAAAAGTTCCAAAGCTTATGGATCTGTTGTTTATCTAAGATATCGAGTTAGCGAACAAATATTTACTAGTTTTGCCATTTCCAAAGTCAGAGTTACTTCCGTCAAGAAGTTACCCAGGTAAAAAAATCAGACACAAACCTTTAAAATTTTTGAGATGTTGCAGCCATTTTGAAGGTTTCAGCGGGTATCTTTAAGGAAAATGAAAACTAAAGGTTCTCTTAAGAGAAGTATACCGCTTTTTAAAAGATTTCATACAGGTTTATTTCTGTACGTTATCACCTCCAAATTATCTTCAATGACTTAGAAAATTTTCGTGAAATCGCTTGAGATATTTTCAGGGAAAATGAAAACTGCTTCTCATGCAGGTAATATGAAGGTTTTACTTGAAAGTTTTATTATTGCACATTATGGTATCTAAGATTTTGATATGCCTGTGTTTCCTCATTAATAATTTTAATAAATTTCTAAATTAATATTTTAGATAATACACGGAAATCATTAAGTCCAATCATTAAGTCAATGACAAGTCTTCCATCCGTACAATAAAAAATTTTTAACTTCTGAAATTATTACAAGTAACATTACCTCTAACACGCTCAAAAATTTTAATCTCAGAAAATTCCCCCTAAAAAGAAAAACAAATCACAAAGTTATTTCGAAACCCTTTTTGACCTTAAATTTGTCACAATTTTTTCTAAAATTATAACCAGGAACAATATCACCTCAACTCTAACACGCTCAAAAATTTCAATCTCAGAATATCCCCGTCTATAAATAAAATAATAATCACGAAATTATTTCAAAGTCTCCTTTTTATCCTAAAATTTTTCATAAATTTCTCTTAAATTCCCACTAGTAAAAATATTCCCTCAAACTCTAACGCATACAAAAATTTCAATCAACAAAAATTGTCCCCTAAAAAAAATCTCCAAATTATTTCAAAACCCCTTTCATTAATATTTAAAATGTATTCAAACACGCACAAAAATATATTTTAGTTAAATTTTAGTATCTAACTATGGACAATGGGGCCCCAATTTCCCCCACCCCCTTTCTGTAAATGTCTTATTTAGTTTTTCATTTTAAGTTTTCCTAAAAGAATAAATTTTACTGTGTTTTTCTAAATCTGTCAAAAAAAAGAAATTTTAGTTAATTAAATTTCAAAATACAGAAGGGACAATGGCACTCACCCCTCCCACCATGCCGCTCTTTCATCCAAGCGCGACAGTCATAGTTCCTCTTTAAAACCGCCCCACCAGTGGCCGAGAGGTTCTGCTCTCAAAGCTAGTAGACGAGAGGTGCTGGTTTCGATTCCAATCACGCCCGTCGGCCTAACCGTTCGGTGTTTTCCGTGGTTTTCTTCGAACCTTGGATTTCCTTGCTTTCTCTTAGAAAGACGCCAGACCACCCCTCCCCTCCCCTTTGGGCCCATATCCCAAGTGTAGGTAATTGACCGTCATAAAACACACCAACAGCTCTTTAAAAAAGAGGAACTAAGAATTTTGCACATACAATCTATATTACATCTACTATATTACACTATCTACATATATTTGCTAAAATAAAAGAGGCTCTTTTAATGTAGTTACTCGTTAATAATAAATTTTATATTGTTTTTGAAAACATAAAAAAATATGTCCAGTAAAACCTCCCTAAAGCGACCACGTTCCGTTCCAATAAAAATTGGTCGCTCTGAGAGGTGGTCTCTTAATGGAGGTTATGTTTAAATCTAGATTTTAATTGTTGAAAAAAGATAACAATGTTACTAACATTTATCTTTCACATTAAGAAAAAATATAAAAATTTAAGTATCAAAACAAAAGCTAATTACAGTAAAACCTCCTTAAAGCGACCACGTTCCGCTCCAATAAAAATTGGTCACTCCGAGAGGTGGTCTCTTAATGGAGGTTATGTTTAAATCTAGATTTTAATTGTTGAAAAAAGATAACAATGTTACTAACATTTATCTTTCACATTAAGAAAAAATATAAAAATTTAAGTATCAAAACATAAGTTAATTACTACAAAGTTAAAAAAATGAATACGGTTTTATCTTTTATAACTTATCCAACCAAGTCCTTCGAAGTTCAGTAAATAAATGCTTTTTTTTTTGGGGGGGGGGGGGAGCAATAAATAATGAAGATTTCATTAATTTGTATCTATTATTATCTATTTCTTTGAGAGTTTCCTGACAGAATAGGGCAAGGGAGTTTATTGACCGTCATTCTTAATTTGTCATCAGAATTAAATTCATTGCCTAAAAAAGGCATAAAGGGGTTTAAACACTTAAAAGTTACCGGAATAATAATAAAAAAAAATCTAAATTTAGTTTAGAAGTTTGATGAATAATGCGCTCTCCGGAATTATTTTTCTAATAAAACCCTCTTCAAGCGACCAGGAGAAAACGGAATTTGTTTCATTTTCTTCAAACAAATTGGTCGCTCATGGAGGGAGTTCAACTGGGATGGTCTCTGAATGGAGGTAAAATTAGTATTGAGCCTATAGGAATAAATTTCGTTCCATGAAAAAAATAGTCGTTCTGAGAGGTGGTCACACAGGGAGGTTTCACTGTAGTCACTTAAATTTCAAAATCAATGGAGGGGAAGGGACCCCCCCCCCCCTCTCCTCATTTTGGTGGCGTCCACGATTAAAGCTGAAAAATATAGGTGGGGTTATTGCATGCATAATTTGCCCTTATTCTCTATCAGGCGTGACTTCCAGTTTTTATAAAAATTACTTCTTCAAAAACAAATGAAAAATGTATAATTCGTATTAATTTATTTATTTCAAATTTTCGGTGGAACATTTGATTTTTGATTACGCAGCTCTATTTCTGACTCCATGTCACGGGAGAATGAGAAGGAAGTACCCAACTCAACTCTGAGACCGTGTGTTTACGTTTTAACCGCCATTCGGAAAATTAGCGGGACTAATCGTCACGTTGTCATGTTATTGTATTTTTTTCTTTTTGCAGGGAGTTTTTCAACAGTATAGTAGTCGAATTTTAACTAATTTTTAAGTTGATATATATATATAGCGTAAGAGGGCTGTATTACACTTCTTTTTAATATTAATATTGATATTCGGCACTTAGTATTCACTACGCATTCGACAAGAATCATGTTCGGTAAAAAATATCGCCACATTAATTTAGAAATGCTGTGGTATGGGGAAAACTTTTTATAAGAAATTTTCGTGTACAACTAAAGATAAATTTCACTATTTTTTTAAATAATAGCGAAAAATATATTCATATATTTCCATTATGTTTAAAAGTGAAAGACTGATTTTACTCCTAAATAATTAAACTTGTAAAAAGTTCAGTTTGGAGGTGGGAAAGTTTTGTGGTGAAAAGTTTGATGAAGATTCCTTGTTTTGAGGTGATAAAATTTTGTGAAGGGTCCTTTAAAGGACCCAAGTTAATAGATCCATGTATTGGAATACAAATTTTACTAGTAAGTACCTGATTTAGTTTCCTTTATAAATTGAGCAGCTATAATCTTTTTAGGAACATAACTGCTTGATTAATAATGCACAGTGAAGGTGTAATGTCTCTTGCAAATTATTTAGCAGGGCTCAATATGTTTGGCTGCAATATTCGACTCATAAAAATAATTGGTACTTTTCGGTTAGCTGTTTGCCAGTGTTATATATACATACATATATTGCATATATAAATGCATATATGTGTACATATTTATACACATATATATGTATATATAACACTGGCGCCCAGCTAACCGAAAAGTACCAAATAATTAAAAGAATTTTTATATATTGTAGATTAATTTATTATGTAGAATATGAAATATGGAAAAAATAAGGTACTTTTCGATTAGCCGGGCGCTAGTGTTATATATTACAATATATATGTATATATAACAATAACACTGGTGCCCGGCTAACCAAAAAGTACCAAAAATAATTTTACATGTGTATAATTATTTTAAATAAAGTAATTTTTTCATGAAAAAACAGTTAAAGACAAATTTAAAGCAATATTTTTTTCAGATGAGTGCAGGAGAATTTTTGCAATTTTTTCCCGCAACCAACTGATGAATTTTGCAATATTTTATTTCTACCAATTTGCATTTAAATGTTGCATTTTTTCTTGCACCCAATTGGTAAACTTGTGAGGTTTTTCTTTTTCTTATTTTTTTTTTTTTCATGTTATCGCTGGGTGAATTAAGCAATTTTTTCCCTGCTACAACTGAAGAACAATGTGATTTTTTCATCGTAACTGACTGGTGAATTTATATAATTATGCATTCTTTTTTGTTTACATTGATGTTCAATAATTATTATTCAACGGTAATATTCAATTGTCACTTAATGTGATTAATTTAGCGATTTTTCGCTAATTTTCTGCATTCCATTTTTTTCTGCAACCGAATGAAGAATCTCATGATTTTTTTTCTCACGATTGATTGTCCGCTACATTTCATTATTTTTTCCATAGCAGATTGACAAATTTCACAATATTTTAAAGCAACACACTGAAGAATTTCTCTTTTTTTTTTTTCCCCCCCCCAATGACCCAATAGCAGAAAATTCTCCAAGTGTCTGTGACAGATCTTTCAGGGACTGAAAATAATCTGCAGGTAAAATGTTACAAATGAACCTTTAATTAATTAATCATTTACTTTTAATGTTTTTAAGCATTTTACTCATTTTTATTAATAATAAACTTAAGTTTTAGTAATAAATAATAAAGAACTAAACATAAAGTTGGAAAAAGATCCAATGGAAAAAAAAATCTGCAAAAGGGAAAAGAAAATCTGCGGCGCACGTCACCCGTCAGGAACTTTCTGCTACCGGGCCCAATGATTACTGGTGAATTTCTCAGATTTTTTTTTTTTCCCCCTGATGACTGAATGAAGAATTTTGCAATTTTTTCTTGTAACCAATTGACGAATTTTGGGGTATTTTACTTGTACTGATTGGCAAATATTGCATTTTTTCTTGCGAGCAACTAGCGGAACTGAATATATATATACATAACAGTCGGTTTATGAATTTTGCCGATCCCCCCCCCCTCCCTTACCTAAGCTGATCAACAGATCTCGTTTTTTCTGATAAAAAGTTGATAAATTTCCATATTTTCCCCCCACAACTTACTAACAAAACATTTTTTTTTTCATGCGATCAATGGATGAATTAAATAATTTTTTCCCCCCATGACAATCAAAGAACTGTGTGATTTTTTTTTTAACCCTTTACTGACTGATAAATTTCTTGGGGTTTTTTCTTTTTCATATGACCAGTTGACAAGTTTATGATGCTTCCCCCTGACCTAATGAGGAAACTTAATGTTTAAAAATTAGCAAAATTCTTCATTTGATTACGGGAGAAAGAAATTGTGACATTCGTCTGTTGCTTGAGAGGACAATTGACAAATTTCAATCAGTCATGGGAAAATATCAAAAAATTCTGTTGAGAAATGGGAACATTAAACAAGCCAGTTCCAAATATTGTTTTTTTTTTTTTTTTTTTTTTTTTCCCGTTTCTTTACAAGGTACAAGTGTGTCCTTTATTAAAAAAATCTGTGCCTGATAGGCACTGACCCGTTTTTTCTACAGTAAGCTTCTAGAAAAAAGGGCACTTGTATGCAGGGATGTAAACGTAAAAAAACAAACAAACAGAGGGCAGTAGAAGATCTTTATAACGCAATTCTATATAACGCAATTCTCCATATAACGCACAACTTCTCAGATGTAAACAATGATTTTTGCAGTTAAAAAGCACCTGCATTTTCACATTGTAAAATATTGCTACTCTCTAGAGGACTAAATTTGATAGATTAGTTCAACTTTATCTTCTAATTTAAGACCTTTTTACTGAAAAAAATGCTATCATTACAATAAACATTTTTGAAAATGTCTAATATAAGGGATGGTTGTGTCAGTTATATTTGGATCATGTTTATAAAGTAAATTTAACAATATCTGACCTATATTATGCAAAAATTTCTAATTTGTATAATCTTTGTAACAAGGAATGCAGTATAAAGATATCCTAATGTATTTTGATATGTTTCAGACATATTTGGCCATGTTTACAAGGTGAATTTAATGATGTGATCCATATAACGCAAAATTCTATATAACGCACAACCTTGCGTTTTGAGGTTTGCGTTATAAAGATCCTCTACTATATAGATTTAAACAATCGCAATGTTATCTCTATGGAAAAAATTAAAAATCTCGGGCAGGCATTTCAAGTAGTTAGGGTTGATGAATATTTTTTATTTTCAATACCCGGCGAGATTTTGGCACTAATAATGTCCAGCTTAATTTTGGTGTCAATGCGACAAATATTTTTGGATGCTATTAGGTTAACAAAAGTGTAATTTTTCACAGGAAGCCAGAACTGTGCTATGACAAAAACAGGGGCGTAGTTAAAAATATTTTTTCGGGGGGGGGGGGGGGAGAATTAAAAAATTTTCCCAACTTGAAACAAATTGCTCTGTTTTCCAACTAAAATGATATGTGCAATGTGTGTTTAATGATAATGATACTTATACGTAAAAAAATAAATAAAATTCTGCCCAAAGAAAAATACCGAAAATAAAAATTATAATTATTGGTTCATTTAATGAAAGCTTTTGTATATTGTGTACGAGTCATAATCGTACTTCATAAGAAAATAGCTTTATGATATTTTGAGAAAGGAACAAATTTTTGGAGGAAACAGATTAGATAGACACTGTTGATGTACAAAAGTAGGGAAATTCAGGTTTGGTATGATATTTTCGTAGCACAGAAAAACACAATGACAAATTAAGTCTGGCTGCTTTTTGTATTTCTTTTGAAAATTTAACTAGTTTACTGTTACAGAACTCAGAAAGGTAGTCAGCAAAACAATGAAAAATCCTTATTTTTTTTTTTTACTTTTTATTTTAAAAAAAGAAAAAGTGTTTCAAAAATCTCGAATTTCCCAACTCTAAGCTCAAATTTCCCAAGTTCACATATATTGAAGGGGGAGGCTCCCCCCCATAACCCCCCATCGCGATGCCTCTGGACAAAAATAACTACTAAAATATGTTGCAAACTTAAAAGAATCACCCATTATATTTTTGGCTAAATATGTTTTAAAAACAAATATACTCTTTTATATTGTAAAATTCATCAATTCCACTTCTTTTTGGGCAAAAAAATTATAATTTTTACATTTATTTACATATTTTGCAGGAGTTTCTGTAAAAATCACTTTTAGTTATAGAAAACATACCAGCGATTTAACACCTTAAAACGTGAATTATTCCACAAAATTGATATTAATTACATTTAATACCCTTTTATCAATATGCACAAGTTAGCTTTTATGTTACTTTTTCATTAAAATTTTTTGAGTGTATGTTATCCCGTAAGAAATAAACATATCAAAATGAAACATTCTTACATGCGTGGGATTGTACATTCCCAAGAGGCAGTGGCAGCTCTTCCATTAGAGCACATGAGCACGTAAACCCCCAAAGAAAAATGAAAAAATAATTTAACAAAATAAATAAAATAATTATAAAAAATTTCACCTTTTTCGTCACATTTAATAGGTACCCTTTTATCAATATACACAAGTTATGTTACTTTTTCATCAACATGTTAAAATACGCGTATGGGATAACATACATGTTATCCCATAAGAACTGAACATATCGAAATGAAACGTTTGTACACATGCGGGATTGTACATTCCCAAGAGGTAGAGGCGGCTCTCCCATTGGAGCACATGAAAACCCAAAGAAAAAGGAAGAAATAATTTGACAAAATAAATAATTATAAAAAATTTCTAATTTTTTGTCAATATCTAATACAAATAATATTCATGCACGCCTTCACCCCCGACCTTTCCTTTTTTTTTTTTTAGTTAACGTCCATAATAAAGCATTACTGAAGAAAATCGAAAAACTTTCAACAAACCAAGTGTTTTCTTAATAGCATGTGCGACTGGGGATATGCTATATTCAAACTCAACTTTTTGCGATGCATCGCTCAGGTTGTTTTGTTTGCACAATCTGTAATGTGCGGTAGCATATATTTTTGACGATATTTTCTTGTTAGTTTTGTTTCTCTTACGATTTAAATATTAAGTTGGATATTTTTTTATTAATTGTTAATCTGTTTATTTTGTTCTAACTTTCTTTTTTATTATTATGTAAAAGTACAGTAGAGGATCTTTATAACGCAATTCCATATAATGCAATTCTCCATATAACGCACAACTTCCTCAGATGTAAACAATGAATTTTGCAGTTAAGAAGTATCTGTATTCCCATATTGTAAAAAATTGTGACTTTCTAGAGAACTAAATCTGATACATTATTTCAACTTTACATTCTTAATTCAGAACTTTTTAATGAAAAAATTGCTATTATTAACATGCTATAATAAACATTTTTGAAAATGAGTAATATAATGAATGATTTGGTCCAGGTATATTTGGATTAGATAAAGTAAATTTAACAATGTGTGAAATGATCTATATTATACAAAAAATTATTATCTGGATAACTTCTGGTAACAAGGCATGTAGTATAAAGATATTCTAATGTATTTTGATATGTATCAGACATATTTGGCCATGTTTAACAAGGTAAATTTAATGATATATGAAATGTGATCCATATAACGCAAAATTCTATATAACGCACAACCTTGCGCTTTTAGGTTTGCGTTATAAAGATCTTCTACTGTATTCAGAGTTTCTCCCATGTTTAAAAAAGGGCAGGGTGCTTCTTGTAGGAAAAGGGCACTTTTGGATTCCGAAAGGCATGTTTTGGATTTTTAAGGACACTTTTTTTAATTTTTAAAGGCATCCTTTTGATTTTTAAAATTACTTTTAATATTTAATAGACAGGACGCTATTTTAAAGACAGCAATGAGGCAATTGTTACTATGCAAGTAAATTTTTTAATAAAGGAGTAAAGGCACTTTTTTCAGCTGGGGGCAACAAGGGTGCTAATGTTTTCCATCAGGGGTAAGAGGGCTGCTGTTTTGTAAACCTAAGGGCAGGCAGGGTGCAGCACCCTCCTGACACTGTCTACGGGAAACTCTGGTATACCTTAGAGTGTATATACAATAGCTTTTTTGAGAAACGGAAGTTAAGCAGTGTTACTGAAAAAGAACCAGAAGGTATACGACATTTACCTCTGTATACCCTCCACTTCTGACAGCAAATTTTTTCTCTCTTTTTTGCGAACGATATTTTTTTCTGCTACCGATCGACGAATTTCGCATTCTACTCGTGACAGATCAGTGAAAATTGTGATATTTTTTCACAGTCGAATGATAAACTGTGTCTTTTTTTCAACTGATTGGCCAAATCTCGAGGGGTTTTTTTTAGCATGGCTGATCGACGAATTTCCATTTTTTCTCTGATCTACTGACGAATTTCGCTTTTTTTTTTTTACCGGTGGCTGATTTTTAAATTTTGCTATATTTCTCTTGAACCAGTAAGTATATCTTGAGGCCGATTGGAGAGAGTTGTTTTCCGCTACTGATGTACGAATTTTGCAGTTTCTTCCGTCGATCTACTGACGAATTCCGCGATTTTTTTTAGCCACGACCGATTTGCAATTTTCTGGATTTTTTCTTTTAACATAGGTGAATTTTGAGACTGCGACCGATTAGAGAAGATCGTGGGTTTTTTCTGGCGGTGCACTGACGAAGTTTTTTACCTGCAACTGATTAGCAAAAATCATGGATTTTTTCTCGCAACTGTTTGTCGAATTTTGTATGTTTTTCCACAACAGGCTGAAGAATTTCATGGTTTGTTCTCCATGACTGATGAACTGTACGAGTTTTTCTCGTGACCCATTGATGAATTTCACAATCTTTTTAATAAAGATGAAAATAAGGAATTTTGCTTAGTAGCCACTGGCCGGTAGGTTGACTTTATTTAGTAGCCAGTTACTAGCGAGTGAGAATAATTTCTTTAGTAGCCAGTAAGTACATTTATGTCAGTGAATATTTAATTTATGGGTATATTTTAGGTATGTTTATCCACTGAGTAGCAGGTATGATTCAAAATTGAAAAAAATAGGTTTAAAAAATCTGAAATTTGCAGCAAATTTTCTGAAATGTAAAGGGAGGGTTGGTAGGGGATCCCTCCTGGTACTAATTATGCATTTTTTCCAGATACTTTAATGAAATTCACGTTTTTTCCGGATCTATTGGCAATGTTTTCGTTTCTTTGGCATTCCTTTGACAAAATGTGCGTTTTTTTCACGATCTTTTGACAAAATTCACATTCATTTTCGCAATTCTTTGGCAAAATTCTCGGGTTTTTTTTTTTTTTCAAAATTCTCATTCCCCCCCCGCGATCCTTTAACTAAATTTGTGTTTTTTGACGATCTATTGACGAATTTTGTGTTTTTGCCATGATCCATTGACGATATTTGTGTTTTTTCTTTGCTCTATTGATGATATTTGCGTATTTTCGCGATTCTTTGACGAAATTTTGGATTTTCGGAGATCGTTTGATGAAATGTGTGGGTTTTTTGCGATTCTTTGACGAAATTGGTTTTTTTTTTTTTTTTTCTGCGATGTATTGACGATATTTGTTTTTTTCCGCAATCCACTGACCATATTTGCATTTATTCTAGAATCCTTTGACGAAATTTCGGATTCTTTGCGATCCTTTGATGAAATTCGGGTTTTTCCACGATCCTTTGACGAAATGTGCTGTTTTTATTGTGATTTTTTGACAAAATTCTCGCTTTTTTGCGATTCTTTGATACAATTCGCTTTTTTGGTGATCCTTTCATGAAATTTACATATTTTTTTTTCGTAATCCTCTGACGAAATGTGTGTTTTTTCGCGATCTTTTGACAAAATTCACATTTTTTTCTTTCCCAATTCTTTTACGAAATTCCTTTTGGAAAATCTTGCGTTTGGCTGGTACTTTCCATATTTTTAATCGTCAGTTTTTCACATTTACTCGTTGAGTGGCCACTGGCGATTGCTTATTTTCATCTTTACTTTTTAAATGAACGATTAAAGAATTTGGTGATTTTTTTTCTAACCAATGAGTGACAAATTTTGTGATTTTTCCTACATTGAATGGTGAATTTTCTTGAAAATGAAAATTTGAAATGTTCTGCAGTGAAATCCGTTGTTCTGCGATGTACGTCGCATTTATAAGCATATTCTGCTTTGGGGGATTTCATTATCTCTTACTTTTCGGACTTGTTTTGAAATTGCAGCAATTTCATCGGAGGTTTCCGATAAATATTATTTGTAATATATAAAAATTTCAAAGGGGGCGGGGGGGGGCACAATACTAAAGCCCAAAGTGCGGCACTTTTCTAACTTTTACCAACACCTGTCCCTATCGTGTAACATACAGTTGGAACGGCCTGTGACCACTTATTCATGTTATACACATCCGATATCCATGCTGCCACTTTGCTCCCCCCTAGGAGGGGCACTTTTCTAAATTTTGCCGGCACCTCTCATGCGACATATCGTTCAAAAGGTCTGTGACCACTTATTCATGTTATGCCCATCCCCCCCACTTTGCCCCACCGGGGGTGCACTTTTCAAAATTTTGCTGACACCCCTCATGTCACATATTGTTGGAAAGGCCTATGACCACTTATTCATGTTATGCACCTCTAATGCCCCTCCCCCCACTTTGCCCCCCCCTCGGGGGCACTTTTCTAAATTTTACCGACACCCGTCATGTGACATATCGTTCAAAAGGTCTGTGACCCCTTATTCATGTTATGCACCTCTAATGCTCCTCCCCCCACTTTGCCCCCCGGGGGGCACTTTTCTAAATTTTACTGACATCCCTGATGTGACATATCGTTCAAAAGGCCTATGACCACTTATTCATGTTATGCACCTCTAATGACCCTCCACCCACTTTGCCCCCCCGGGGGGGCACTTTTCTAAATTTTGCTGACACCCCTCATGTCACATATTGTTGGAAAGACCTGTGACCACTTATTCATGTTATGCACCTCTATTGCCCCTCCCCCCCACTTTGCCCCCCCTCGGGGGCATTTTTCTAAATTTTGCCAACACCCGTCATGTGACATATCGTTCAAAAGGCCTTTGACCACTTATTCATGTTATGCACCTCTAATGCCCCTGCCCCCTACTTTGCCCCCCCGGGGGGCACTTTTCTAAATTTTGCTGACACCCCTCATGTGACATATCGTTGGAAAGGTCTGTGACCACTTATTCATGTTATGCCCCTCCCCCCCACTTTGCCCCACCGGGGGGGCACTTTTCTAAATTTTACTGACATCCCTGATGTGACATATCGTTCAAAAGGCCTATGACCACTTATTCATGTTATGCACCTCTAATGACCCTCCACCCACTTTGCCCCCCCCCCCTCGGGGGCACTTTTCTAAATTTTGCCGACACCCGTCATGTGACATATCGTTCAAAAGGTCTGTGACCCCTTATTCATGTTATGCACCTCTAATGCTCCTCCCCCCCCACTTTGCCCCCCGGGGGGCACTTTTCTAAATTTTACTGACATCCCTGATGTGACATATCGTTCAAAAGGCCTTTGACCACTTATTCATGTTATGCACCTCTAATGCCCCTCCCTACTTTGCCCCCCCGGGGGGCACTTTTCTAAATTTTGCTGACACATCATGTGACATATCGTTCGAAAGTCCTGTTACCACTTATTCATGTTACGCACCTCCGGTGCTTTCCCCCCCTTGGTTTTTTTTTATTAATATGTATATATGTTTTATTAATATGTTTAGTTTATTAATATGTATCAAATCAATGTCGAACTGGATATGTAATCATTATTATGTATTGATCTGATGCGAATTTGCACAGAAGGCTGTCCGCATGCAGATGCAACGATATAATGTAAAGAGAAGATACAGCTTTTATACCTAAAGGAAAACTGCAGATATTTCTGCCAAAATCGGTGAAGGGAAATAACAGGTTTTTTACCTGAAGGAAAACAGCAGGTATTTGGAACTCAGAGGGTTAAGGGAAAATACATGTTTTTACCTAAAGGTAAGCTGAAGGTAATTTTAGTTCCAAATACCTTCAGTTTCCCTGAAGATTTTTTTTTAAGGTTTCTTGCTGACTTTTTTACCTGGGTATCTCTGCCAAGATTGGAACTGATGAGCGCAATAGTAGGGACTAGACTAACAGCCTATGTTAATCAACATCTTTTCAAAGAAATGAAAATTAGTCTACATTTCTGGACAGATTCAATGATTGTCCTGCATTGGATCAGAGGCAATGTTGAAGAATGGAAGCCATTTGTTCCGAATAGGATTCGAAAAATACAACAAAAAACAAATCCAAACTTGTGGTCGCATAGCCCTGGCTCAGAAAATCCAGCCGACCTGTTAACCAGAGGTGAAAAAGCAGAATCATTTTTGAAAAATGAAGCATGGTTTAATGGTCCCAAGTGGCTCAAAGAAAAGGAAACATTTTGGCCACAAGAAACAAAAGAAATTGATATCAAAGATGCCGACGTAGAGAAAAGATCATCAAACAAAACAGAAATACTCCAAACTAGCTGTGTGACTCAAGAAGAAAATGCAATTTTTAAAATTGAAAGCTACACCACATTGACTAGAGTGCTTCGCGTCACCTATTGGAAATTCAGATTTGAGAATAATACAAAGAGACGTGCAAGTAAACTTTCAGGACCTTTGAGTACAGAAGAATTTTGAAAGCCGATAAATATTGGATAAAACAGACGCAAGAAAAATACTTTCCAGCAGAAAGGAAAGCAATATTTAAGAAGAAATTAATCCCAAGAAAATAAAAAATTCTAAATTTAAATCCGTTCATAGATGAAGATGGAATCATACCATTAAAAGGAAGACTCTAGAATTCAAATTTAAGTTATTCAGAAGCCCATCCAATTATCCTCCCAAACAAAAGTCATTTTACAGATCTTCAAATCAGAAAAGCTCATGAAGAAGTAGCTCATGCTGAAGTTGCCGAAACACTCGCTCAATTAAGAGAAAGTTTATAGATTATAAAGGGTAGGAAACAAGTAAAACGTATACTAAGGCGATGTATCATCTGTAAAAAATTCAGCACTAAACTTTACTGCTAAGACATTGCACCCCTTCCTTCAGATAGAATTAAAGAAGCGTCACCGTTTGAAGTGACAGGCGCAGTTTCCCTAGGTCCCTTATTCCTCAAAAATGGTACTAAGATTTACGTTGTTTTATTTACTTGCGCAGTAGTAAGATCAGTGCATCTAGAAATTGTTATGAATTTAACAACGACCGAATTTTTAATGGGCTTTCGAAGATTCATCTCACGTCGTGGTATTTGCAAGATTATTTACACCGATAATGCTAAGACCTTCAAGAAAACGGACAAGGATTTACAACAGATATGGAATTTGATAAAGAATCCCGACGTGCAAAATTATTTTAGTGAAAAAAGAATTGAATAGAAATTCATCGTAGAGAGAGCAGTGTGGTGGGGAGGATTCTACGAACGACTGGTGAGTTCAACGAAGATATGCCTTAAGGCTCCGCTGCACTGAAACTCCCCGATCGCGAAATCCCATGTTAGCCTATGGGAAAACTTTCAAGCGCGATGACTCATTACCTAATATAATTATTAAAATACCGTTTTCACCATCAGAAAGTAGACGTCAGATACCAATGATGTGCGTTTTTAAAAATTATCTCCGTAAATTTTAAATACACAAAAAATCCCTATAAACTTTGAAATTTCCATTTGATTCAATTTTATCATCTTCTTAAAAATACTTAAAATTTACGTAGACAATTTTAAAAAACGCACATCATCGGCATCTGACGTCTACTTTCTGATGGTGTAAACGGAATTTTAATAATTATATTAGGTAATGAGTCATCGCGCTTGAAAGTTTTCCCATAGGTTAACATGGGATTTCGAGTTCTGGGAGTTTCAGTGCAGCGGCCCCTTAAGAAAATCCTTGGAAGATCTTCATTAGACTACAAAGAATTTGAAACCACTTTACAGGAAGTGGAAGCTCTTTTGAATACCCGCCCATTAACCTTTGTGTCGAGTGATGCAAATGAGCCAACTCCCTTGTGTCCAGCACATTTCCTGGTAGGGAAAAGACTGACAGCTCCAAAGGCATACAAGTAAAAAAAGGAGCCGTTGTTCAAATTAAAGAAGACAATCAGCCAAGGTTTTGTGAAAATTAGGCATTGTTACAGATAACCATCCTGGTAGAGATGGAAAGGTTCGTGCATGTACTTTAAGACTGGCAACAGGAAATTTCATTCAGCGAGCAGTGTAACACTTGTACCCTTTGGAACTTGACAATTATAAAGAATAACTTATCTTTCTGGGCTAAAGGATGTTGTAGTTTCTGACTCAGTTTCCAAACTCTTGCAAAACTGTTGCGCGGTCAAAAAACAAGTTGTGTGAACTGGAATGACCCATTTTTGTTTACGATTTAATTTTTATGTCATTTTTTGTTCTATTAATTTTCTGTAGACAAGATGTACGAAGTTAAGATTGATTGGCGCCCCACATTGGGCGCCAAAATGTTATAAAAAATAACGGTATCTTGTAATCTAAAACTTTCTTACCTCGGTTGTGAATTCGGTTGGAAAGTGGGCCGATGAGTTAGCGTTCCGTTCTATTATGCAGTTTAGTGCCTTAGACATACGGCCGGCGTTCCGTTCTGTTATGCAGTTCAGTGCCTAAAAGTGCTATTACACGAAAAACTTCAAGCGACAAAAAATGCCCGCGACTCGTCAGTTTTTCCGCAACATATGTACCACTTTTTTTCGTTTTTCAAGCATTTCATTCGCTGTTCGGGAAAAAGCTTTTCCACCACCAGTTTTCCAAGCATTTGATTGGCTGTTACCGGCGACTCGCTTCGTTTCAGGCGTCAAAATCGTTCCGACACAAAATTGTTGCTTGGTTTCGAGCGACTCTCTTGAAACCATAGGTTAACATAGAGTCGCTCGGAATTTGATGCAACTTTGACATCTCGCGTAATAGCACTTACAAGGGCACCACCAAACATGATGCGCACAGATTTTGATAATTTCAAAGTATGTTGTAGGTGTCATACCACTAATTATTCTGTTGAAAGGGTTTCTTCAAATGGGCCTTAGTTTTTGAGAAATTTGGGGTTAAAGTTCAGCGTATATTTTAAATACCCATTAGTGTAACTTTCTGATTGTGAATTCGTGGTGCAGTGGTAGCATGTGAGCTTACGGACCAAGACATTGCGGGTTCGATTCCACTTCGAGGTATTTTTTTCCTTTTTTACTTATTTTTATATTTTTTGTACGTTAAAAAGTTTAAGCAGAATTGGGCATTCTACAGCTTTGAACTTTGATATTTTCTTAACAAATTACATTTACATTTTCGAATTTTTCATGGTAATTTATTTTTCTCTTCAAATTTTAAACCAATATTTCTATTTACAAAACTCCAAAACTAATTTATGCCTAAAAATTATTTTAAAATTAATTATTATCTACATTTTTTATTTTAAGCACATTTCTGAAATAATGATTTTTCTTTTTTCTATTTTTTTTTAACTTTATGGAATTATAAAGGAAAATTTATCCTTTTCTTTTATAAATTATACAAAAAAATTTTCAGGTGCAATTTCTCAAACGTATTTAGGATTAGATAATTCAAATAATGCATATTTTCGAAAGAGTAATAAAATATTAAAGCAGTAATGCTTAAATACAAGTTTTTTACCAGTTGTACAAATTTTTAATACTCTGTAAAATACATTTATCTTTAAAGTTCAATCACAACATCATTTCTCGTTTGCACAAATAAAAAATTACTTTTAAAAATATTTTTTTTTAAATTATAGCAAATAAAAACACTTTCTACGTGATTCATAAAAATTCAACTGGATTGCAAAAATCGTCTGTTAATGAGATAAAATTTACGATACATATAAATATATTTATATATTTTTTAATCGTCTGCTTTGCTTTTCTCGGTAATATTGGAATAAATAAAAATTTCTTTTATTGATCTCGTTTAGCTTCTTTTACAGATAATTAGAAGATTTGAAATATTGTTATACATAGGGAAAATTTCGGTATGAAAATTAAAAGAAGACTACAGATTGTAGACAGATTGAATACTAAAGATTGTGTTATGGAAAGAACCAGCGCTGATGCGAAAAATTCTCGTTTGGAAGAGAAACAAAAGGGCCGAATTACAAATGCATTAAAATATTGCGAGATGTATTTACAAAATGATGATCTGTTTAAAAGTTCTCCACCAGATGAAATATCCGGTGCTTCGAAGCACCGGTATTTCCTATAATTGTTTGACGTTTGTTTTCCTATATCTATTGCTATGCCTGAAGAATTTCGTGGTGCAATTTTAGAAATATTAGAAGATCGACAAATTATTGAGGTGAGGAATTGATATTGATGAAGAAAATGAATTTAACGAATTTACAAAGTTATGATTTTTTACTTTAGCAATATATATATGTATATATATTCGTTATATTTCATTGTTAAAAAAAATCGAAATCAAACAATTGAATTTCAAATATTTTTTTATAGTATCCGGGAATTCATGAAGATCGTGAGAATTTTGTACCTGAAGAATTTGCACCTGAACCACGCGATTATATTCCATTGCGGTACAAAACGAATGTTGTCGCATTAGCTGAAGCCTGTAATAAATAAGTAAAAAAGTAAATAAAAGTAAATAATAAAAATGAAAAAAAAAGGATCCAGGGTGGTTTCGAACCCGCAATCTCCTGGTCCGTAAGCTCGCACGCTACCGCTGAGCCACGAATCCACATACAGAAAGTCATACTAATGGGTATTTAAAATATACGCTGAACTTTAACCCTTAATTTTTTAAAAACTAAGGCCCATTTGAAGAAATCATTTCATCAGAATAATTAGGGGTATGACATCCTACAACATACTTTGAAATCATCAAAATCTGTGCGCATCATGTTTGGTGGTGCCCTTGTTAGACATACGGCGGCGTTCCGTTCTATTAATGCAGTTCAGTACGGGCGATATAATTTGATTAGTAGAGGGACATTTTGGATAGAAGTGTGACAAGCCTGCCATTATCGACAAGATAATTTTAATTTACTTGTGTAACCCTTTTGGATGAACTTGTGCAGGCGAATATCATCAAGCTTTGTAATAGGGGTTAATATCATTTGGGCCAAAAATCCAATTTAATCTTCCAATGCTGCCACTCCCCGTGCTTATGCCGTCACTTTCTTATAAAGGCACTCTAACCTAAAGGTACTCTATAACAAACGTGATACGCACCATGTCTGTGGGCAGGAGTGGGAAATCTGCGGGTGGGTTCGTGATGACGAAGCGCTTTGAGGAGGCTTCGCACGATGAGCTGGTATCTCTGAACCGGTAGAGCCCAATGCAAAGCATGCCGTAGCTGCGGAGGGCCTGAACAAAGAGATCGCAGTATTTTCCTCCCTCCTGAAAAAAGCATGTTTAAATTCAAAATACTAGAATCGTGAAAACAGCAATAAAATAAACATTTTCTGTTATTTTCAGTAATGCAGTAGAGTCCCGATTATCCGAGTTTCCGCTTTAACCGACTTATTTTATTCTAATGGACTGATGTCTTCCATTATTGTGAAACAGCCATTATAAATGATGCGTTAGGTGAAGATGAAAGAGCAGCCGTAAAAAGTTAGAACTCTGATTTTATGGTCAGAATGGATAAAAAATGGCATTATGAAAAAATGACCATATTAAAGAAAAAAAATCTTTTTACGTCTGCTCTTTCATCTTAACCTAACACTTCATTTTTAATGGCTGTTTCATAACAAATGGAAGGCATCAGTTCATTAGAGAAAAGGATCCTTTCCAAAGTATAAGTTCGATTGAAAAAAAAAAACTATGACTTAATTGATGAATTAAGTAAAAATTTATATTTCATCTCCTTAGTTAGTGACGATTTGTACAAATCCGGTTCATCCGAGGTGAGCTTGGTCCATATTAACTCGGATAATGGGGACTCTACTGTATATATTTAAAAATAAATCATTGTTTAAGGACGTCTTATGATATTTATAGAAAACCAAAAGGGTGTGATGCTCTTCCTTGTTAATTACTGATAAATTGATTTCAAGATATTTTCATTTAACAGTACACGACCGTTTATACCATCTTACATAGAATATTACTGTGAAATGCACGGTAATTACAAGGATGAGGAGAATTTGAAATGAGTCATTTAGATAATCAACAGGAACATCAAAATAATTTATGAGGCATATATTAGGAAACATTTTCCAATAGCGACAAAATATCGTTAAGAAATTTCATTATTTTACAAAATGTAATGAGATATCTTAATAAGTAATTCAAAAAACACATAACTTCATTTTAAACAATTGCTGTCCATATCCCGTAATGTCTGCAAATTCTTTTCTGCAGCCTTTTATATCATCTACAGAATTTTTATATAAAAAAAACCCCACGTAATTCAAAATAAGTATAAAAATGCATGCACTGGAAATTAGAGGTCTGCACGAGCTCGGGCTTGGACCGATGCCCGTACCTGGCCCGGCAGAATGAAGGCGAATTTTCAAACGGGCCGGTTCGGCAAAAACATTGAACAAGTCAGCTGGGCTGGGCCGATAAAAAAAAATTAACGGGTCTACCGGTCCGATATAAAAATTTAAACGAAGCCGATAAAATATGAGCTATTTTCAATGAATTTAAATTTCCTTAGAATAAATACCGGGTAAGTCAAAATGAATATAGCGATTACAAACGGCTATAACTATTTAATGGAAAAGAATTTATCGATAAGATTAACACAGAATGTAGACAGAACTTCAAAATTTTGTATACATATGTCATAGAAGATCTATGTGGCTTCCCTTGATCACACGGACAACATCTAGGCGTGCCATTTCCATTTCACGCCATACATTCTGAAGCATTTGTTCAGTCACCGAAATGGACTACCGCCTAGATGTTGTCCGTGTGACCAAGGGAAGTCACATAGAACATCTATGACGTATGTATACAAAATTTTGAAGTTCCGTCTACATTCTGTGCTAATCTTATCGATAAATTCTTTTCCATTAAATAGTTATAGCCGTTTGTAATCGCTATATTCCTTTTGACTTACCCTATATAAATGTGCGTCACGAGTCGATGCTTGTTTGACAACATCAATACAGAAATGTAACATGTCTAGCGTAGAGATCGGACTTGGAGAGTTACATGGTGCCTGACCCGGGCTTAGCTTTTTTTTCAGCAGAATCGTGCCGTGCAGAGATCAGGCTTGCATTTCTTTTGTACATAGTCGACCCGTTCCGGAACTGGGCTTAATTGTTCTCAGGATGTGTAGAGCAGGTAATATGTTTTGTAAAAATATTAATAGCGATAATGAACTTCTGTAATCTTTGGAAATATACCTTAAGGTGGTTCTCAAATTTACTGCTCGACAGCGCGAAACTTTGACACATGTTCTGATTAATTTTTAACTGTTTAAAGCATAAAATTGATAAGCCTGACTATTGAAGGGATTTGGAACCGATTAATGTTTTCCATTTCTGATAAATAAATTACTTGTCGAGATATAAGAGATTCTTCTCACGTGGCTGCAGGTTTTTCTCCTTCACATATACTCATATATATACATTTCAATATTTATTAATTATTTAAGAAATTTATTTATACTCCTCTTTTTATATGCTTTCTTTTAACTTACAATTCTGTTTGTATGTGGCAGTCAGATCTTGTTACTAATCTTTCGTCCTCTTCCTGTTGACACAGAGCTTTGAAATTTTGAATATATATGTATTCCTGAGATCAATACAGGAATTAAATACTAATTTTTTAAAATTTGATCCATAAAGGGAGAAAGGGGGGCAAATTTAAAATAAAAAAATCACCCTGTCTCATAATCCAATGGAAATAAAATCTTAAAACTTGCTCATAGTATAATTAAAATTAGTAAACACGTGTTTGGGATTTTTCCAAAATTCGATCCCGAAGGGGAGTCCTGCCGTCAAGCGCCCTCCACTTTTCGAAAGACATAGCAAAAACACTACTTAAACTTAATGGTTATTCAATTATAGTTTGATTTCCTATGGATAAATCAGTATAAGCTTCAAAAATTTGTTGAAAACTACTAAGGGAAAGGTTACCACAATAGCGCCAAATTTTGATCAACTTGGCGAAATATCGCCGAATTTGGTAGTGCATTTAAAAAATAATTTTTTCCTACATTTTAGTGAATTTTAATAAAAGAATGTTTAAAAAATACATTTATATTATTTAAAAATAAAATTGTTTATTCGAAAAGTACTGAAAATTAAATTGTATAAAAATTGGGACACTTGTAAGTTTATGCAGGTTTCTCTAGTGGTCGACTTTATTTTGATATAACTGTTAATTGTGTGTAAAATACGACATAGAAATATGATTTAAAGTTTGTACTCAACTGTTCTATGGTGAAACATATTTTTTGAAATTTCCATTTCTAGGTAAGTATGGCAAGTTCTTACAAAATGACAACGAATTACACAAGAAATCCGATAGTAAAACATTATAATGTTGGCAATAGTATTGGGAACTTTGAAAAATTCTTTTTTTATAATTTTCAACTTCATTTAATGTTATAAAATAGTAGAAATCGCGTGTAATATTTGATGCTACTTTAAAATTTGGTCTATGTTTTAAACTATTCCAAAGACATCGAAAATTTATTATGCGGAAAACTGAGCAATCCCAGAATTATTTAGCTGTATAATCTTAAACTGAATTAGGAAAAAGTTTCGGAATGAAAGTTTGCCTCGAGAATATCAGCATATGGATAAAATTGACAAGATAGCAATAAGAAAATTCTAGTAAATAAGAGAATAAAGAAATTTAGTCTCCCTCGTTTTTCAAACCAGTGGTAAGTAAAAATTTCTTTTGTTTGAATAACGTTACATTTGTTGACGAATCGTATATTCATATTTTCATACTTTAAAATAAACAAAAACTGAAAATTATGCGTTAAGCATAGGTTATGAAATACTTTTCCAATACATGCAGAATTCTATAATAAACTTCATAGTTTAAGGTGAAAAAATATGTCTAAATAAACAATTTGTAAAACGCATAACACATTTGAAAATACAATTTCACCAATTCCCATCAAAAGTAAAAAATAAATAAATAAATAAATAATAAATAAAAATTTGAATTTTTTGCGCAGCCCTGTATATAAACTATAGATTTATCATATAATACATAGCATGCTAAAATTCAGTTCAGTTAGAAAATGCACAGCACAGTTACAAATTCCCCCTCAGCAATTTCTATCAAGAACTAAAAGATCTTAAAACACCATCAAAAACTTTTAAATGCGCTAGGCCTTTCGAAAGATCTGAGCCTTTCTTCGTCAGGCGCAAAGAAAACGTGCTTCTACTATGAAAGCAGCAGGAAGTGTATTCGCGTTGAAGCATGTCTTCTTTGCGCCTGACGAAGAAAGATTCAGATCTTTCGAAAGGCTTAGCGGATTTAAAAGTTTTTGATGGTGTTTTAAGATCTTTTAGTTCTTATTGATTCACACCAATTTTCATCAATAAACGGAAATGCACTTTAGCTGTTTTGTGTTATCCTGTACGTGATGTATTGAATTAATACACACTAATAAAAAAAAGTTTCATTTAAAAACGCGTACCACAAAAGAAAACGCACTTCCAGCAATTGTTGTTTATACAGAGAGTACAATACACGAATTATTTTGTGTGTTCCTGTATATGTATGATGAATGCTTGTACATCATATTTTATAGTAAGTATCTCGCTGTGCACCTCAGAGATATATATCAATTCCAAAATGTTTGAAATAGTGTAACATGAGTAAAATACACCGCCAACGAATTTCACCCTGTAGACCATTATGTAATGGAATTTTTTGGAGTGTCCCTGTAAATGAACGATGAATGCTATCCATACCATATCGTATAGTAGGAATCTTGTAGTGTACATCAGAGATATGTATAAATTTCAATGAGTTAGGAACAGTGAAAGATTGTTAAAAATCACCGCAAACGAGTTTTCCTTGTGGGCCGTAATGTAACGGAATTCTTTTGAATGTCCCTGTAAAAGATCTGTAACTGATACAAGCTTCATTTTCAATGATGCACATGCCATAATGAATATAAATAACATATATCAATTTTATGGTGATACTATATTTACGCGAGTTAGAGCACGGACAGAATGACGAACCGAAGTCATAAGCCCTTTTCAGCTTCGTTGGAAATTGCTAAAAAACAAATTTATCTTCATCTCGGAAAATATAATATAATCACAAACGAAATTATACAATAAGCTCTTCCGAATTACCCAACAGTAACAAAATAAGTTTAATTTTAATGTAAATGTTAATTCTCTTAATTTATCATGCTTGTTTGTAAAACAAGTTTGTTGAGAATGAAAATGTTTGTAATGATATCAATTTTCAAATTAAAGGTCGATAAAACCGATTAATACATTCTAAAAACTATTCGGAAGTTTTTCCGAAAATTGGTAGCAGCAAAATAAATATTGTTTTTATAAATGCTTCTTCAATTTTTAAAACTATATTAATTTTCGAATTTTCTAAATATATAGAAGCGGTCTTTTCGCAATCTTGGGTAAGTCGGAAGATTGGTTGCTGTATATTTTTGTTTGTCATATTTGCCTTTATTAAGAAACATTTGTCTTATTTTATAGTGTATAAGTCTTTTGAACGACAGAAAAAGAAATTCGTAATGGTAAAGGAAGCGAAATAAAATGTTTGATTGCGGGGAAATAGTTGAGGCTTTAAAAGCTGGATGTTCTATTTCAGCAACTACCAAACTTTTGAATACGCCCGTAATATCGTTCCGAGAATGCATCCACAACATTCGAAATATGGTAAAACCGGCGTTGTTCGAAAAGAAAAATGTGACATGAAACCAGAAATTAATGATGGATGTCAACAGAGATCCAACAGCATAGCATCTCAGAACATAAAGACCTTCTTGCCACAGATTGTTGCAGATTTTAAATCAAGTGCTTCTGTAATCGTTCGCATAAAGGTTGTTCGAAAAAGTATGGTGAAAGCTCCAGAACCACAACAATTCTACTTGGCGCTTGGTACGAAAATTTTTGCCTTTTTTGCTACTGATCATCCGAGCATTAATAGTGAAACTGAAAGCGTGTATGAAGTACCTAACTGGTCCCACTCATATCGTGCCACCCTTGATGTGGCTCTCTTTACAGAAGACAACACCATCGCTTCCATTTTTCGAGTAGAAGGTACATGGATGGGTTGTGAGGCTACATTTTGAAAAATCTTACAGACATTGGACCGTTGATGATTGTAAACATGTCTGATCAGATGGATGAAGGTCTCAACTTTGTCATGTTGATAAGAGAGTGCGAGTGGAGTCATCTAGATTGTAAGGCTGTATCTTGAAAAATCTGACAGACAATGGACCGTTGATAATTGTAAACATGTCTGATCAGATGGATGAAGGTCCCAACTTTGTCATGTTGATAAGAGATTGCGGTTGGAGCCATCTTAATTCCAAGAGTGGAACTACTATCAAGGCGCATAAATGCTATTATTCGAACGAAAGTTATTCACACTCCTCCAGCTGGTGTTTATGATAAATTGTCATCACGTATATAACGATAAAAAATGCACAGGAATTCTAAGAAACATTCTAATAAGAATTGATTTGGTGATTGTTGAAAGTGAACTAAGTCCTAGTTTTGAAATTTTTGGAGAATAAAAAAAAAAAAAAACAAACAAACATTTTTACGCCCATCAAATAACAAATTTTATAATTCTTTTTTAAAATTACTTTTATGTTGGTGTCCAACTATTTCGTTAATTAAAAAAAAATCCGGTGCCATATTTGTAATATACACTGTTAAAAATCTGCAGCTTTAGCTGCATAGTCACTCCACCGCTTTTATAGAATATCTCTATTCTGATCAATGAGAATGTTCCATAGTATAGTCAAGTAATCGTTTTCAATAAAAGGGTGGAGTGACTATGCAGCAAACACTACAGATTTTTAACAGTGTACATATGTTGCTTTTAAATTTTGGACTTTGCTCTTTTCAACATCAAACAGCGATTACACACAAAAAATCTTATACAAATCTTGTAAATTTTATTCAGCGAAGAAAAAAATATATACATAATTAAAAAAAATATATATATATACATAATAATAAAAAAATATATTCATACTAAGTAAACGACAAAGAAAATATTAACCTAAAGATAAGATATTACATAAGAAAAGATTTTAAGCATTTTATTTTCATGTCTATTAAGAAACTACATTCAACTTTTAAATTCTTCCCTCCCAAACATGCATAGGTAGTACCCGGACTGAATTCTTTTCTTCACGAAACAGTAAAAAAAAATGAAAAAACACTGAAACCATCTTAACATAGGAAATGTAAAAACGTGGACTTAGTTCCTTGCAGCAGTGACCGATTCAGTTATAATACACACTTTAGTTTATTAGAAATAAAAGTAAGACTTACCCCAAACTGAGCGAGGGGTCCGTCGTAGAGTGAAATCTGGCCCACGCGACAACGGTCTCTGTTAGCCAGTGACTCTGGAGTGCTGTAACCACCACGGAGTCCTGCGCCCTCTGCCAGGATCAGTTCCAGCTCCGGCGTTGCTCCCCCGGTCACAAGCGATCGGATCAGGGTGAGGGCGTTCGCATTAAAGTACGTCTGTATATATAAAACACATATCCGAACAATTAAACTAAAAGCAAAAGGTATATGCAAGGAAAGTAGTGACACCCTATACCAAAAGAAAAACATGTACGCAAAGAAATTATTGACACTACACACAATTTAACATAAAATATATATTGTATTGAATGCAGATCATTATATTTTTATCGATGTTATATTACTAGGGCAACCACCTGAGAACTTGGCTGCAATGGCTTTAGGTTAACAAGCCCGACGTTCAAGAAAACTATTTTTTGATTGGAAGAACAAACACTTACATAATTAGACTAATACAGACACTCAGTGCACAAACAGGTTAGAAACTACACAAAATTAATCATGGTAGCTCTAAAATTTAATAAATATAAGAAATACCCTGGCATGTTAAGGGATGGTGTCATCCTTCTGCAGGACATTACTAGCCCCATAAGGCTCACCAAACTCAAGAATTGCTGCAAAAGTTCAAGTGGGAAGTATGGAGATCCCCCTCCCCCCCCCCAAAAAAAAGGCAGCCAGGTTTTCGCACCCAGTGACTATTTCCTGATTCCAAAATTGGAGGAAACGCTAATCTGCAACAGGATTTTCTTCAAATAGTGATGTAAAAACAGCTGCTGAGAAATGGCTCAATGGGCAGGGACATGATTTCAACCAAGCTAGGTTAAACAAGTTAGTCCTGCGTTCAGATAAATGTCTAAATAGATTTGCTGATTATGTGGAAAAGTGATCGGCAAGTATGCATCTTAATTCCATTTTGTATTTTCTGTCTATTGTTAATAAATAATTTTTATTGCCAATGTAACCTTTTTTTCTGATCCATCCTCGTATATTCCAAAAATAAGACGCTATTTTACATATTATGCTAATGGAATCATATATATTATGTATACATAGGAAAAGTATTTTTCAATTCCTACTATTAGCTCACACTCTCCCTATATTTATTTATATATTTATATATTTATCTTGTACAAATTTTCAATCATTAATAAAATACTCATTATTCATCCTATCAGGTTGAAATAAATTTTTAAAAACTTGTACTGGATGACAATTGATGTTAATAAAGTTTTTTCAAATATTAATTAATTAATTAAATTTTAATTAATTAATTTTAGTTTTGCATGGGAAACAAAATGGCCGCCATTGGTTATTGAATTTCAATGAAAGTATTTTCAATAAGGGTTACCATAGGGGGGGGGGGCTGTTCTGTCGCCAAGTACCGCCAAGTTTGTCGCCAACTTGGCGATATATCGCCAAATTTGGCGGCCAAAATGAGTCGCCAAAAGTGACGCCAACTTGGCGATATCTATAATATTTCGCCAAATTCCCATAGAGTTCCATTGTAAACCTACTTGCTTATAGAAAATCAACAAATTGAGATATTTTAATGCAACAAAAACTAATATTAGCTTGATTATATTAAATTTTTCTTTGATGGCCTAAGTAGGAATTGACTTTAAAAACAAAATTTTTATATTACTTGTTACATATTATGTAACTAGATATTCAAGCAGAGCACGTTGCACATGTTGTTAAAAATGAGTACATGCATACACACTCAGCATTAAGCACAAAAATAAATTAAAAAAAGACCAATCCAAGCAAATTATATTACACCAACAGATAACCGTTACAAAGTTAGGTTCAAATATATCATTCAAATGAGAAAAAGAGATTTCTGAATAGTAGCATAAGAGGCAAGGTTTATGATAAATAGACGATTTAAAACCAATCATTTAAATATACACATGTTCATAAATTAAGGATAATGACTGGGCATTTTAGAATTTAGACGGGTTTTCGATTATCTACAGAAATGCTTGACGAATTGTTCTTCACCTTCGGGGATGTAAATGACACGCTTGACCTCACATTTTTCAGTGAAGAGTAGTTAGCCGCGAGAGAAATTAGGGTGGCAACAATAAATTGAATAAAAAAATAATATTTGCGATCACCCTGTAATAGAAAATACTCGAAATAGTCTGTTACTTTAGGAAATGTGTACCTGGGCCCTGTACAACGTTTGTATTTATTTCTGTAAAAGTGGCATGCATATTCGGGAAAATATATGCGTTTCTGTAAAAAGTGATTTCCGTTTATAGTAAGCATAGTTTTCAATTAAACTAAACGCCACTTTCCGAAAACTTGACAAGTGCGTTAGAAACATACTGCAAATGAATCGATAATTGTAGAAAGGAACTAACTAAAAAGGTCTCCATAAGTGCATACTCAGAAAAATTTGAAAAAAAAAATTACAGAATGTTCTCATGAGGATATATATATTTGTAAACAATTTCCGGCGGAACCTGGATATAGCGACAGTAAAAAAATAATAAAAAATTCTTTTTCTTGCGATTTATCGCTGGTTGACGACATAATGAAATTAAATATATATATATGCTTTTATGATAAATGTACTCTTTAAGGAAAAACTTTTTCTACTCTTCATATTGAACTAGTTTAAATAAGTTTTACTTAAATAAATACACTTGTATAACTATGGATTCGTGATATAGATTTATGTGTATCTGTAACTACGGATGCGTCATATACATTCATATGTATCTGTAACGAAATTTAACGATCGTTTAAAGACTGTTCAGAACAAAATTTAAATTGATTAAATTGCTTCAAACTCAAAATTAAGATCCGATTCTGAGCACTGTCAGTGTGACTTCGATATTTCTAGTGTCGGAGACAACAAGAACATTGTTGCGATCGGAACAACGACTTATTCAATATCGAAATATATAATGAGAGCCTTCTTAATCGGACAGTTACTTTTAAAACACATTTAAACTTAACCAGTCATTGAAAGCGTGTAAAATTAAATAACTTCAGCAACACGCAAATTGTACATATTATATAATCTTGTAGAAAAAATAATAAACTGTTTCATCGCGTAAGTTTAAATTTATTAAGTACTATGCATTTAAACACTCATTTAACTAGCAATTCCCAAATGCATAAAAATCGCTTGCATTTAGCGAGGAAAGGTATTGCTTGCCAAATAGCATAGCATGTTCGCGCCAAATATTCGAAAGTATTTTATTTTTTTATAGACTTTCTACTGGAATTCCGTCGCTAAATTTGTCAGACTCTTTACTACACACATGAGTAGCTCATTAGCATTAAAAAAATATTCTGAGTATGCGCTTTAAAGAGACATTCCTTGTAAGTCCTAGTTTTTAAATTTCCCAAGTTATGGATGTAGTGCCTTTTAACACTAAACTTTTAAATTCCTCTCTCCCAAACATCTATAGATTGATGTCGTATTTTGTTTGGCATGTGATATTTATAAACCAAATTGGATGAAACGCAACATGCAGCCAGGAGCTTACCAAAATCTCGACCGAGTTTGTTGACCAGTTTGATCGGCTATACTGTTTCAAAATGATAGCCACTAAAAGATTTCATGCTAAAAATAAATAAATAAATAAATAGATTTTTTAAAATTTTAGGCTTTGGAACAAGGATTTCAAAACATTTTTTATTTTACTTCTGTCTCCAACTAATATGCAGCTGCTATCTCAAAACATTTTTCTATAGCATTTTAATATATTTATTTTACCACTGAGTTATAGTGATCAGTAAATATGAAAGAAAACTACATGAGCCAGCTGTTGGGTATTAAAATTTAAAATTAGATCAATATACATATTTTTAATTATTAACATGAAATATAAGGTTTGGTGCATTTCTACACCATAGAAGCTGAGATACAGCTATAATGTTCATCACAAAAGGTATAAAACAGCAGCGCCTCTTATTGAGTGATCAAAATCAAATCAAAGTATTTTTTCTTAAGCATCTTAGATATTAAATTCGGCAAAAATCAATCTCTTAGATGCCGAGATATAGCTATCCTGGAAATCATGAAAAATTAAGCATAGCAGTGCCACTTCTTGGGCGATATAAACAAAAGTATAATCAGGACCAATTTATAGCAAGGTCTATGAAAGCGGATATGAAGTTTGATAATTTTGTTCATTAGGTCTTAAGATATAGCTATCATAGAAATCGTGAATAATGCAGCAGAGCAGCTGCCCTGTCGGGCAATGTTATACTTAAACCTAATCAGTACCTATTTATGTCAAGGTTCAAATGAATGTGAAGTTTGATTAAATTCCTTGCGTTAAGACTTGAGATAGAGAGGCCACAAAATTTGTGTCATACACAGACAGACAGATATTTTCCAAAAATCGTCAAATCGTATTCCGAATCCAAAATGCATAAATCCTTCAAAAAACAAAAGTCAAAATATCCAAATCTTTTTTAAAAAGCAAAACAATTTATGAATTTCAGCGAGCGTGGTTTGGCGCAAAATTAATTTCATTGTTTTAACCACTGTTCTCTCATTCGCTTGAAACAAACAACGGTCAGTTGCTCCAGGATTGATTTTCCATTATCAAAAAATGATCTAGTCGTCCTGGCTCAAAATAGGTCAGCTGCCGTGGCGAAAGAGGGGCTATGAATTTAAACCCGAGGGTAGAATGCAGTGAAACCACGTTAAAGATCCAACTGTCATATTTAACAAAACAATAAAAATTAAGTGGCAGCACTTTAAGAATTACCTTAGAAATGAGGTTATGATTTTAGTTATGAAAAACAAAAAAGCTGTTTTGTTTATCATGGACAAAACAGTCGCAGATACTAGTCAGATTGAATTTACGCTCGATAATAATAATAAAAAAATATCTCCATCACTATAACACTTGTATGCGTGCTCCGCTCCAATAGAAACAAAACATGATAAAAGCAGCCTCACTGTATAGGAATATCAAAAGTACATAAAATTAGGTAATGCCGCGATCATTAAAACGTATGTATGCATGCTTGAGGCCCATGAAAACCAAGAAAAACATTACTGGATGCAGAAACCAAATTGTGGCGAAATTGAGTAATGCTGTGATCACTATAATGTATGTATAAGCGCTTCGCATCCACGAAAACCAAAAAAGAAAAGAAAATCACTGAATGCAGCAATTTAGTTTATTTGAACCTCAGGAATACAAGAAGTTTAGTAATGCTGTGATTTCTATAATGCATGTATGAGCGCGCTTCACGTCCATATTACAAACAACAACAATCTGCGCTAGGCGCCCATGAAAACAAAAACAAAAAATCATTAGATGCAATAATGATGCTGTACAGGCATCTCAAAAGCACATGAAATCCAGTAATGTCGTGACTACTATCACTGTAAAATTAACTAACACTAAATTTAAAATTCTAGTAATGAAAAAAGTTCATTTTCACGTCCCATTTCTAGATACACTTCATACTATGCATTGGAAAATTCATCAGGGCAACCCGGGCAATTTCTGCCTACGAACGTCCAGACCAACGGACCCTTTTTCTCTGAATTAAAGAGCAACTAACAGCTGTTTCGAATCTACTAATGAGATTTTTCTTCAGTGCAAGATAGCACAAGGCACAGCATGCTAGAAAAAGCAAGGCTGAGCAAAATGTCAGAGACGCGCCGGCTTATATACCCGATGCGGGTCACGAATGCGCCAAAAACAACCAATGACAGGGAAGCAGATGAAACGACTGAGCGGACCAGTAACGACATATACTGGAGAACGAGAGAAAAAGAAACCTAAAAAAAGTAAATTAAATTAATGCTTTCCAAATACTTGGAAAATCAGGAGTACTAGATAAGTCATTGACTAAAGAGTGAGAATTGTTAATGATGTGGTAAGCTTCCCAAAAATCAAGATCAAGGTTAGAAGAACATTTTTGGATAATGATGGCTGAGGAAAAATTGAATCTATGTTGAAAAGACTAACAATGTTGAGCAATAGAAGAACATTTAAGCTCCGGATTTTTAACATAACCTTCATGCTCTTTTAAACGAAATCTCGGAGCACGTTTAGTCTGGCCAATATAAGAAAGACCACACAGGTAAGAGATTTGGTAAATACTCCAGTTATCTAGGCGATCAATGGGGTGTTTGAGATTTGTAAAACGTATTTTATTAACAGGAGAAAAAATAACTTTAAAATCAAATCTTCGTAAGATTTTAGCAACTTGCTGACTGATTTTAGGAAAAAAATGTAACACAACTGAAGTATTAGGGTTGGAATTAAAATGCTTTTCAGAATGGACGGTTTTGTCAATTTCTTATAAATAGAATCTATAATATTAGAGGAATAACCACGATCAACAGCAATAGCTTTGAGGTAATTAAGTTCAGCACTAAGTAACTGAGGAGTGGAACAAATATTGGTAGCACGAAAAACAAAATTATTGAAAGCAGCGAATCCCTGGATAGTGGGATGAGAAGAATACCTGTGAGATGGGAGACTGGCAGCAAAAGTTTTACGAAAGACTGTAGTCTGAAAGCCCTTTTCACAACGTATAACAAGGACATCCAGGAAAGAAAGACAGTTATTGGTCTCAATTTCAGAGGTAAATTGAATGCAGGGATCAAATGAATTCATAATAGAGAAAATATGATTAATATTCAAATTCATTTCAGCCAGGACATAAACATCATCAACATAGCGAACATAGAACGAAAATTTAAAAATTTCAAAAAGTTTGACCTCAAAATAAATCATATAAATATCACATAAAATTGGACTAAGAAGATTACCCATAGCCAAATCGTCAATCATACGGAAGAGATTTCCATTAAAAACAAAAGCATTTTGCGACAAGCAGGCGCGAGTGAGAAGGATAAGCTCCTCGATTTAAAAAAAAAAAAAAAAAAAGAAATGGAATTCACAAAACCTTTCTTGAGGCAATCTAAAGCCCCTCAACCGTAACGTTAGTAAATAATGATTTAACATAAAAAGAAACGATCATGTGGCCCTGCGACTTAAAATTATGATGTTTTTTAACAAAATCAAAAGAATTCTTAACAGTGAAACAGTTACTGCTCAAAAGTGGGGAAAAAACAGAAACTAAACATTTGGCAAGCTTATAAGAAGCTGTACTGATACTAGAGACAATAGGTCTAAAAGGAATGTCAGGTTTATAGACCTTAGGTAAAGCATAAAACCTGGCATAATGCGCAATAAGAGACTTCTTAAAGTTAGCAGAAATAACGGAAGAAGACTTGATTGCAGACATAATAGAGTTAATTTCTAATGAAAACTATTGAAACTATATTGTTGCAAGCAACACTCATGCTAACACAAACTTCGGCAGCGTATCTGATCATGGAATATCAGCCTGTTAATTTAGAAACAACAGTTGTCCATTTGTAAAATATCTCGCATAATCAACACATACATTATTTCTGATCTTTTTTACAAAGAACGTTGAATTAATTATTTATAAGAAAGGTTTTTGAACAGGCTTTTGACATAATGCATTCAAATTTCGTGAAACACGTTGTTTGATTAAAAAATGTATTTAATTAAAAATACAAAAAGTATCAGCAAATATTTTCAAAAGTTGCAGTGCGAAATCCTTACAGTGGTCTACTGATATAAGAGTATATTATTTTTGATGTCAACATCTCTTTTCCTACGCACATGTAAGACGCACAACGATGTGTGAGGCATCATACGAAATGTATTTTGAGTCGGCTTTTGTCACAGTACCGTAAACATTTTTAAAAACACGTTGCTTGAATTTAAATTTTAGTTAATTAAAAATTAATGAAAAAACACATGAGCAGATAATCTCGAAATTTTCAATGCGATAGCGCGCACGGGTCCACTGGTTATTTACATAAATCACTAAATACGAAAATTTGACCTATCGGCCAAAGGTTGGTCTCATCAATGAGCGACGCTTGCAACAAAGCAGTTTGAAGTGCATGAGAGTTGCATTCTTTTGAGAATTGTAGATTAAGAGTTACAGATTATAATAATAATGGGTTAAATGATATTTAAACAAAGGAAAAGCAAATAAATTTAATTATTGGGTTAAACAGAGAAGCTACTTTTATTTAAAATGATAAGATGTCTTTGAAAACATACAATTCAAAAGACTTCAAGACTGTAAGTCCGAAATTAAAGAAATCACTAAAATAAAGCTTGAAATGTTTCCGTAACCAGTCTTGATTTTAAAAATGCAACAAATTCACTTTATATTTTAACATGCAGGAAAAACAGAATTGTTTGGTCATTGAGAATGCATCATATCACATTGAACGTTACTTACATAATCCTGCGGAATTTGAATAATTTTTTTGCGGATTTTGAACTTTTGAATAAGATAAAATTGTTATGTTTTTCCCTTCTAATTTGAATAATAAATCTTACCGTGCTCATCAAGGAGTCCAGGACACTGACAGCAAAGGCAGTGCCACAGGCAAAAGGCTGGGTCAAATAGAGCTCAGTGTCAGGATCATCATCATCGTCTTGGTCTAAAAACTGTACATTCGTATCATTCACTGCAAGAAAAAATAACAATATATTACTAGCGTATTCAATGTATTACTAGCGTAATGAATTAAACTAACTGCATATTACCTAGTTTAATTATTAAATAACAATTGTGGTAGTACATCGGCAAGACAAAGGCATTTTTGATCATGTAAAATAAAAAAATCGGATTGAAATGAAAAAACGCTTCGTGTATTATATAACTATATGAAATGTTATTGCGCATGATATATTCCCAAATATCAATTAAAATGATTATTATTTCATGTATTTACACATATGTTATTCCCTTGCGAGAATAAAATATTTCTTAAGAAAATTTTAATTCAATAAAAGTTTCTATTTGAAAACCTGTTCGCAAGTTGTCATGCAAACGTAGCCCGTTGCGTTGCGTTTGTATCTTATAAGATCTTTCTTTTTGGGAAAAATACTTACTAACTCAGTTTTTAAAATGAATAAGTCATAAGCTGAACAATATAATTATTGTCATTTATTACACCTTATTTACAACTTTCAATCGCCGTAATATTGATGAATTAGTTCTCGAGTTTTTGAGCATTGAAAGATTGGTTGATTGATTGATCAGACAGGTTTTTCCCTGCTTTCTCAAAAACTATTTTAGATATGGGAATGCAACAAACTGTAGATTGCAGTCAGAAATATTCTCCATGTACCCTTGATAAGCTTAACGTTTGATATACAACCGTTTCTGAGTCTATTCCAGGCACATAGACAGACAGACCAAATATATATATATATGCTACTCTGACTATACGTCGTCGTCTAAATAGTCGAATGAACTCAGAAATAGGGGTTTTTCTGAAAATCTCAGGCAGATACTCCAGTTCCACATACGAGGTGTGGCTATTAAATAACCGGACTGACGTCATAAAGCCTTTTATTCGCCACTAATTACATCCGAAACTTTATCGCCTTCAATATACTCTCCTTGGCGATCACTGCACCGCTCCGTCCGAATTTTGCACTGTTCAAAGCTTTGCTGGAAGTCCTCTTCAGCCAGCTTCTTGAGAATCACCGCTGCGTTTGCTTTGACTGATTACATGCTCTGAAAGCTTACCCCTTCATCTTCGATTCGATCTTTTGAAATAAATAGAAGTCACGGCGAGCACGGTGGATAATCCAAATCCAACACGAGGATGGTGGGCTTCGCCCAGAACTCTTTCACAAGCAAAGCGCAATTGGCTGACGAAGTGTCCTGGTGAAGGATTCAGGATTCTTCGTCATTAATGTTCCATGCAAAATCTGTCAAACACTTTCTTTGTCGATTCCTTTCAACTGAGAAACAGATAGAATACTCAGAAGAGGATTTTCGCGGATCAATTGACCAATTGTTTGAATGTTTGCATCTATTTTGAGGTGCAGTATTGTCTAGGACGCGTATCGCCTTCTAGTAGGAGATCTGTTGAACATTTTAGGGAAGGTATTTGAGGCACCCTGAAAATTTGTGCAACACTTCTTTTGTAATGGCTGAATACAAAATCGAATGTCTGGCTGAAGGATCGTGGCCCAAAAACTGTGCCAGACACGTGTCAAGTGCCATTCCCTAAAATGTTCAACAGCTCTTGGACTATTTGGCCGAAAACTCTTCACAATTGATTTTTCCAACATGTTTCAATTATCTCCATGAAACAGACTATTATTTGAGCATTTCAGTAATTTTGGTTAGCCTCTATTGGCAAAACTTTGAAATTCATTTAAATATGAAGACTGAAGGATGGGTCAAGCCTCCCTTATTGTCAACCCTCTCCAGTCTCCCCTATATTATAGGTTTCAAAACGTTCAAAATAGGAAGCTTTTTAAAACGAATCTTCGATTTCCCCCCCAAACTGTTGATAAAATCTTTGATAAGTTTCTAAAACAATCTCATTTTCTAAATTCAGCATTGGCATTTAAATGAATGCAGTTTACAACCTAAACGTACTTACCTAATTCTGTGATTAGCGGTACATTAGTTCCATATACGGAACCTCGTCTCTGCATTACAATGGGACTACCGAGGGGGGATAAGGCATCTTGACCACCCGGATCTGGAAAGAGGAAAAAAGATCAAACTCACATAACGAAACAAAACGGTAATAAAAACAAGAAAGAAAAATCATGCGCCACGCATAGATTATGAAACACTTTCCCACATTACCAGATTGTTACTGCGTAATTTCTTTTCACAGAGTTCCAGAAGTTATCGAAATCAACAATTTAGATAACTTATTTTTATATTTACTTAGATGACAAATACAAACACTAAGACAGACCTTAACATAGGTGAAAACCCATTTTCAGCAATTACCGCCGATAGACGGTAATGTGTTCGAAATTTTTTGCGCACCCTTGAATATGATTTTTATATTTTCATGCACGCCAACTAAAATTTCATGCAGCTGAAAAACGTACTTCCGGCAATTACCATTCATTAACGGCAGAGTATCCAAATCCTTTACACTAAATCCCTGTTTAGGAATTTGTTTAGGTTACACAAACACCCTATAGTGTACTGAAACTTAGATCAAATATAAAAAAAGACGAAACGTATTGGTAAATACACTTTCAGCTGTTCAAAACCGTTTGACGGTATTGTATTCTAACTCTTTTGTGCAGTTCTGTATATGATCTATACACTGTTAAAATGTACAGCAAATCATTCGGCTGATTTTGGAAATCACGGTTAGTTGGCTAAATTATAAAGGTATTAGGAATATATTATGGTCAGGATCAATTAAAATTACGGTTAAGTAACCGTTATCTATAAAAATGGTCGAATGAAGGGAGAGTTTGCTGCAAGTTTTTAACAATGTAGAATATATATGCACCACATATTATACACAACTTCAGTTAAGATTGAAAATGGATAATATTATTAGAAACGCGCATCCAGCAATTATCGCTCATAGATAATATATCTGAAAACTTTTGTGCGGCTTTGTAAAAGAACACTAAATGTTACAAGCACAATTTCTTATAGAAAAGATTTTTTTGTACTCTTCAATAGCTATGCAAATTTCATTGTAATTCAAATAGTACAGATTCATTAAAACACACGTAAAATTATCATTGCCTATTGATAATAATTTAATTGAGTTTTTGGTGTGTATGTAATTGAACAATAAATACAATATACACCATTATTTTTTAGAAAACATGTTATGGTGCATATCAATAATATTTATCAATTTCATAATGTTCAATGTAGTGTAAGAGCATTATAATTCACTTCAACCAATTATCGCCCATAGACCATAATGCATTCGAATTCTTTTGAGACTTCCTGTATAAGAACGACAAATGCTACACTCTTCACTTTCAATAGCAAACATGTTGTAGTGCATATCAATAACATACCTATATCAATCTCCACATGTTCGGAGTAATACAACCTCATTAAAATGTTATTTAAACAATTATCGCCTATATACCACAAAGTATCCGAATTCTTTTGAGAGTCCCTGTAAGCAAAGTATAAAAATTCTACACATCGAATTTTCAATAGGAAGCATGAATAATTAATCCCAATAACATAAAACAACTAATTGAAAATCTAATCCTATTTGCAGAAATTTAGAGCCCGCACAGGCAGACTGATAGCCAGACAGACAGACGAACCAAAGTCATAAACACTTTTCATCTTTATTGGAAAGTGTTAAAAATTTAAATCTGATATTTGCTAGAAAGAGTACTTATAGAACAGGTGTCCCTAAACAATGTACGTACTGGTACGCGAAACTCTGACTACTGGTACGTGAAAGCCCGATACTGGTACGTGAGATGAAATATAGTATATTATTATGAAATCAAAAACGGCTTGAAATTATCACCCTGGAAATTTTCGGAACTTTTCAAATGCGATTTAGAAACTGTAAACATTTTCTATCCTTATCGTTACGAGAAATGTTTGTTATAGCAGACTCCTGCAATCCGCACAGGCTGCTTAAAATACAAATAGTTTTCCGTAATTAGAAACATATAATTATTAGATTTATATGGAAAATTATTTTTAAATAAAGACCTGTAACAGGCGTAAATATTTAAACATCGTTTCGGTCGATAGGTAGCAGTACCTATCAATATCTCCTCATTCCTGTCATACGCGTGCTCCATAGTTCGTCGTCGCGCTCTTCACCAGAAGCTCAAATGTAGAGAATGTCAAATACGGCGTGTTTTCCCGCGAATGTTTTTCCCCGAAGGCATTTCTTCTGAATTAATCCATTTGTAAGTAGTAAGATACGTAAATTTTGTAAATAAATAAGTGATGTATATCATGTAGTTAAGAACGACCTATTAACGGTTTTCTAACTAAACCCTCGAGTGTCGTTTTATCTTAAAAAATGTCCCAAGCTTTAAAATTGTGGAGTCTACTAAAATATTTTAGAAGGGGTTTCACAGATTTAATTTTAAAATTAATGAACGAAACAATTTTAATTAGCGAAAAAACTATTTTTAAACAAGCTTTTTAAATTTAATTACCTCAATGTAACAATTGGATGCGTGCAAGTAGGAGGAGCCTGTGCGAAAAAGATTAGTTTAAGAAGAGTTAAAAAAACTCCAAGTGTAGTGTATAAACTATTTTTCCTGTAGGTACTCGAACAACTTGTAGAAGGTGTTAAAATAAAAGTTTTATTTTAAATAATTTATTTTATTCTTTTGATTAAAATGTTTCTCTTCACCTGTACAAAATATGTAAGTTTGTTTTATTTCACGAAAATGAGTTTTTAATAGAGTAAAGTTATTATAAATGATGATCTGAAACCAAACATAAACTCTATTCATATACAGTACAGATTTGAGATAAAGCAATGTATATGAAACGAAAAAGCTGAGGCCCTTTTTAAAATTTAAAATCCTTTTTTGCCCCTTTTAAAATTTGAAATCCCTTTAACAATAGAAATTTAAATTTAGAAATTAAAATTCAAACTTTTTAAATGCTTTAGTTATTGTGTCTTTAATGATTAAAACTTCATTTGCCCCTGATAAGTTCGTTTTCCCGCATACAATTTGATAACTTTGAAAGATCATTTTGAGACACTCAATAAGAATATTTTTAATGACGATAGCGCAACTTTAAATTCTATCAGCATCCCGTGTTTTGTAACAAGGACCTCTGTCAGAAATAATGCCAATTAGTTCATTTATATACCACTGCTCGTCTCCGGGAGCGGGGATTTTAATATCTAAATAATGCCATAATATCCATGCCACTTTGCTCTCCAGGGGTCGTCGCTTTGCGATAGCCGAAGTCCCAAAGTTTTCTCGGAAATAAGCGAGACTCAGCTCTCATTCCACCTGGGCCTGGTTTCAACGGAATCCATACGAATAAGAGAACAAATCGGTCTGTATAACTGTGTGTGTGTGTGTGCGATGGCTAGCGAAAACTACTGCACGTAGAAGTTTGAAATTTTAGATGGGAATAGCCCAAGACAGGTCCTGATGCACCTGAGGCTCAGTGTTTTAATTTTTTAAGGGCCGGGGCCCCTGGGCCTCTTTAAGTTTTTATGCACTACATTGTTAATAACATGCCTCTTTTCTATCCGATCTTCTTCGTTTTCGGGGTGAATTCTCCTTTCAGTTTCTACCCCATTTAAACATTTCAGTTAAGACCCTGGCACCCTTGCAAGGGCCCTGGTGTACAGGGCCCCTTGAAGTTTCAGTGCATTAAATTGTTAATAACATGCCACTTTTCTATCCGATCTTCGTCGTTTTTGGAGTGAATTCTCCTTTCAGTTTGTACCCCATTTCTACATTTCAGTTAAGGCCCTGACACCCTTGCAAGGGGCCCGGTACAGGGCCCCTTGAAGTTTTAGTGCACTTAATTGTTAATAACATGCCACTTTTCTATCCGATCTTCGTCGTTTTTGTGGTGAATGCGCCTTTTAGTTTGTATCCCATTTCTACATTTCAGTTAAGGCCCTGGCACTCTTGAAAGGGGCCCGGTACAGGGCCCCTTGAAGTTTTAGTGCACTTAATTGTTAATAACATGCCACTTTTCTATCCGATCTTCGTCGTTTTTGGGGTGAATGCTTCTTTTAGTTTGTACCCCATTTCTACATTTCAGTTAAGGCCCTGGTACCCTTGAAAGGGGCCCGGTACAAGGCCCCTTGAAGTTTTAGTGCACTTAATTGTTAATATCATGCCTCTTTTCCATCCGATCTTCGTCTTTTTTGCGGTGAATTTTCCTTTCAGTTTTTGCCCCATTTCTACATTTCAGTTAAGACCCTGAAACCCTTGCAAGGGGCCCTGTACAGGGTCCCTTGAAGTTTTAGTGCATTAAATTGTTAATAAATTGCTTCCTTTTTATTCGATCTTCATTTTTGGGATACTTTCTCCATTTAGTTATTCTCCCGTTTCTACATTCCAGTTAAGACCATGGGTCCGGATAGGGTCCCGTAGGGACCGTTCCAGGGCCCCTTAAATTTTTTGTGTGCCATGCGTTTTTTCACACCCTAATTTTCTCACCTCCGCAGTGCGTAATTTTAAAGTTGAGTCTTGAACTCTTCTCCTTAGACCATCACACACATATTTTTATTGGGGCCCTAGGGACCCTTTTTAAGCATTTCCTCATTTTTTTGCACATTTCTTTTAAATTATATTCTAATGATTATTTCATACCCTATGACTCTATGCTTCAACTCGACTAATCGAAGATCTAAAACGCTAAGTAATTAAACGTTGTAATATATTTTCATGTTAGGGCCCTGTTCTGAACTAACATTTGGCCCCTTTTGGGCCCCCTATTATAACTCCCTTAAAAATAGTCTGATTCACAAGCTTTTTTTCTCTAAGAACATCATAGGTTCTCCAGCTATTACATGAACGACAAAAAAATATTTCAGACTTCAACTACCACCAATTTTGAGTATAAATCGTCTTCTTGGGGCCCTTGTTGCATCTTCTTTAAAAAAAAGAAAAGTGCCCAGCTAAACTGATGGCATTGAGCTCACAGGCTATTCACACTAATTGTATATTATACACTTATTTTAAAGAATAATGCCCCTGAAAAAAATAAGTGAAGGGGAATTAGCCCCCGTTTCCCCTTTATACTTAACCAGTGAACCTCCAAATCTCATCAGGGAAGCCCCTTATCATAATAAACCGGTATACCAAATTTGGAGCAAATCGAATAATCCTGCAGAAAAAAAACATTTATCTAAATTAAGGGGGTGGACTACCCCCCCTTTATCTTTAACCAATGAATCGCCAAAACGAATCAGGGAAGCTCCTTAACATAATAAACCGGTATACAAAATTTGGAGCAAAGCGAATAATTCTGCATGAAAAACCCGTTTATATAAATTAAGAGGGGTGAACTAATGCCCCTTTTCCCCCTTTATCCTTAACCAACGAAAACCCCAAAACTAATCAGGGAAGTTCCTTAACGTAATAAACCGGTATACCAAATTCGGAGCAAATCGAATGATTCTGCGTGAAAACCCCATTTATCTGAATTAAGGGGTGGACTAACCCCCCTTTCCCCTTAACCAATGAACCCCCAAAACTAATCTGGGAAGTTCCTTAACATAATAAACCGGTATACCAAATTCGGAGCAAATCGAACCATTCTGCATGAAAAACCCATTTATCTGAATTAAAAGGGGTGAACTAATGCCCCTTTTCCCCCTTTATCCTTAACCAACGAAACCCCCAAAACTAATCAGGGAAGTTCCTTAACGTAATAAACCGGTATACCAAATTCGGAGCAAATCGAATAATTCTGCATGAAAAACCCATTTATCTGAATTAGGGGGGGGTGGACTAACCCCGTTTTTCCCCCTTTATCCTTAACCAATGAACTCCCAAAACTAATCAAGGTAGTTCCTTAACATAATAAACCGGTATACCAACTTCGGAGCAAATCGAATCATTCTGCATGAAAAACCCATTTATCTGAATTAAAAGGGGTGACTAGCCCTCTTTCCCCCCTTTATTCTTAACTAATGAATTCCCAAAACTAATCAGGGAAGTTCCTTAACATAATAAACCGGTATACCAACTTCGGAGCAAATCGAATCATTCTGCATGAAAAACCCATTTATCAAAATTAAGAGGGGCGGGCTAACCTCCCTTTTCCCCCTTTATCCTTAACCAATGAAACCCCAAAACTAATCAGGGAAGCTCCTTAACATAATAAACCGGTATACCAAATTCGGAGCAAATCGAATCATTCTGCATGAAAAACCCATTTATCTGAATTAAGGGGTGGACTAGCCCCCCTTTTCCCCCTTTATTCTTAACCAATGAACCCCCAAAACTAATCTGGGAAGTTCCTTAACATAATAAACCGGTATACCAAATTCGGAGCAAATCGAACCATTCTGCATGAAAAACCCATTTATCTGAATTAAAAGGGGTGAACTAATGCCCCTTTTCCCCCTTTATCCTTAACCAACGAACCCCCCAAAACTAATCAGGGAAGTTCCTTAACGTAATAAACCGGTATACCAAATTCGGAGCAAATCGAATGATTCTGCTTGAAAAACCCATTTATCTGAATTAAGGGGGGGGGGTGGACTAACCCCGTTTTTTCCCCTTTATCCTTAACCAATGAACTCCCAAAACTAATCAGGGAAGTTCCTTAACATAATAAACCGGTATACCAAATTCGGAGCAAATCGAATAATTCTGCATGAAATACCCATTTATCTGAATTAAGGGGGTGGACTAACCCCCCTTTACCCCCTTTATACTTAACAAGTGAACCTCCAAATCTAATCAGGGAAAGCTCCTTATCATAATAAACCGGTATACCAAATTTGGAGCAAATCGAATAATCTTGCAAAAAAAAAAAAACATTTATATAAATTAAGGGGGTGGACTAGCCGCCCTTTATCCTTAACCAATGAATCGCCAAAACGAATCAGGGAAACTCCTTAACATAATAAACCGGTATACCAACTTCGGAGCAAATCGAAACATTCTGCATGAAAAACCTATTTATCTAAATTAAAAGGGGCGGGCTAACCTCCCTTTTACCCCTTTACCCTTAACCAAAGAACCCCCGAAACTAATCAGGGAAGTTCCTTAACATAATAAACCGGTATACCAAATTCGGAGCAAATCGAATCATTCTGCATGAAAACACATTTATCTCAATTAAGAGGGGCGGGCTAACCTCCCTTTTCCCCCTTTACCCTTAACCAATGAACCCCCAAATTTAATCATGGAAGTTCCTTAACATAATAAACCGGTATACCAAATTCGGAGCAAATCGAATCATTCTGCATGAAAAACACATTTATCTGAATTAAGGGGGGTGGACTAATCCCGTTTTTCCCCCTTTATCCTTATCCAATGATCTCCCAAAACTGATCAGGGAAGTTCCTTAACATAATAAACCGGCATACCAAATTCGGAGCAAATCGAATAATTCTGCATGAAAAACCCATTTTTCTGAATTAAGGGGGTGGACTAACCCCCCTTTTACCCCTTTATCCTTAACCAATGAACCCCCAAAATTAATCAGGGATGTTCCTTAACATAATAAACCGGCATACCAAATTCGGAGCAAATCTAATGATTCTGCATGAAAAACCCATTTTTCTTAATTAAGGGGGGTGACTAACCCCGTTTTTCCCCCTTTATCCTTAATCAATGAACTCCCAAAACTGATCAGGGAAGCGCCTTATCACAATGAACCTAGGAAAAAATTTTGAAGCAAATCGGATGTTTCTATCAAGAGTTATCGCGTTACGTACATACATACATACAGAACGGGCGGGCACATTAGCTCTCAGGCTTTGATAGCCTGTGAGCTAAAAAGGATTCGAATTCCTTGCAGTTTTCTTTACCATAGTTCTAGCGTCCTCCGATTGCATTAAAAACTACTAAAGAGTGTATATATACCAAACTACATGCCACTTAAATCCCTTCCCCATGGGGCCCGGTACAAGGCCCCTTGAAGCTTTTGCACGATAAATTATTAATAAATTGCCCCTCTTAATCCGATCTTCATTTTTGGAACCATTTGTTCATTTAGTTATTCTCCATTTTCTATATTCCAGTTAAAATCCTGGGGCACCTTGAGTCTTGGACTCTTCCCGCTAGACCAACACCCTCATATTTTTATTCGGGCTCTAGGACCCCTTTTTAAGCATTTGCCCCATTTTTGCGCATTTCTTTAAAATACTATTCTAATGATTATTTCATACTATATGATTAATTTTGACTAATTGAAGATCTAAACGCTAAGTACTAAAACATTTAAACATGTTTTCACGTTAGGGTCCTGCTCTCAACTATCAGTTGGGCCCTTTGGGGCCGCCTGTTATAGCTCCCTTAAAAATGGTCCGATTCACGAACTTTTTTTTCTAACAATTTCTTAGGTTCTCTAGCTACTACATGAACAACAAAAAGAAAATTACAGACTTCAGCTATCACCAATTTTGAATATTAATCGTCTTCTTGGGGCCTTTGTTGCAGCTTCTTTAAAAACTATCCTATTCTATTGCAATTTTCTTTACATAGTTTTAGCGTCTTCCAGCTACTTTAAAACCTCTAAAAAATTTTCTTATACTCAACTACATTCTAGTTAAGACCCTGTCCCTTAGGGCCCGGTCTTTCTTTATATCTCAGCTACCACCTTTTTCGAACATTAATCTCCTTTTTCAGCATCAACTTACGTCTACTCAATACAGCCGTAAATTAAAAATCGCGTTACTTTAAAGGTAACTGTGGATAAGGGATTTCATCCGTTTATTAAATACCGTGTTAATGCTAACAGTAATTCGTAACATTTACAAGTTGAGGAGGCATCTTCCACTTCTTGGGGGCGCGTTATTTTCTCGGGTTTAAGGGCCCAATTTCAACGGGATTTGCTTCCTTCAACTTAGATTACAAATCAGCTATTTTCTGTATTATGAAATTTTATCTTACACTTTAGTTACCAACATTTTCTAATGTTGCATTATAATGTTTCAACATTTATGGTGCATTTTTTTTTTTCTGTGGGTTTGATTCCTACGAGGTTTGGCTCACTCAACTTGGTTTTCGATTGTCTCCGGCACGTGCGGGCACTTCCGGTGAATTCTGCCATAGGTAGTGAGGATCTAGATTACAGGTTCTTTCGGAAAGAAGTTTGATGGGAACACATAAGACGCTGCGGAAGGTAATGGGGCCTCCGAAATTAGGTTCATTTAAAAGAATTTCCAAAGATATAAAATCATACAAACTTAAGTTTTGTTTAAGGTTAATATTTACAAACTCCGGGCAACGCTGGACGGGTCTGCTAGTCATGTAGCAAAAAAGAAATAAACCAAGTCCCCAGAAAAGACTATGAATTTAATGCGACACGCACGTTTTCTCACACTTCATTGGACAGAATGAACAACTCACGTACCATGAGTACATGAAAATGTAAAAGAGCGCCGGTGTCCCGCGAGACGGAACCCCGTTGCCTTCGGACTAGTTTCATATATATCTATTGATGTGGTATATACATAAACATATGGAAAAACTTCCAAGTTCTTCGTCCAGTGCTTGAATTACTTTCGCGCTTGAAGTTAAAGATTAATGCCGTTGTATTGAGTCTATGTTGAATACGTTAACTAAGCTTTCTTGACCGGAGTTAGGAAAATGATAGAATCAATATGTGCTTCTCAGTGTACTGTTACTTTGCGCACGAGCAAATTCGAGAACTTAAAGATAACGGGACGTATTCCATATATTTCTAACTAATACTTCTGTAATAACTGACTGTCTAAATTTAAACTACGCTATTTATTGCATTAATTTTGATTTACTCCTCATTTATTTTCGAATTTTAGTTACT